>JAHXMQ010000807.1:134422329-134436055 GCA_020466415.1 Ammodramus savannarum pratensis | reverse complement strand
TTCCTGAAAGGAAACCTGGCTAGAAAGAGGATGAACCACGTGGAGCAGGCAGTTTGTAAAGGGGAAGGGATGGGAAGCAGAGCTAAGGGCTGGGCAGAGGGGACTGGCCATCAGGGGAAGGGGATGGCCACCAGGGATGCCAAGCCAGTGACAGGGAAAGGGGAAACCAGAGGAAATCGTGTCACCAAGGCCATGGGGGAGTCTGTTTTTCCCTTTGGGAGGGCTGATTCTACAGTAAATAGTTACTGATGCTTCCAGGGCTGAGGGCATGGGGATTGACCAAGGGGGGAGAGTTCGTGGGATGCTGCAGTGTGGTAGCACAATGTGACAAAGAAAGTAGCACCAATCACATAAGAATATGGTGGCCATCCCTTTTCTTATCGAGACAGCTGGTCACAACACCAGATATTCAAAGCAAATCTCTTCTATAACTCTCCTGGAGGAGATCCTTCCAGCACCTGGGTTACACCCCCAGGCTTTCAGTCAGAGCTGACACTTCAAAAGGGTGTCCTCTGTGTAGAGGTGGCCTGTTATGCTCCCCGACACTGCAGAAGATCAGCTTTGGAGTTGTAACTGCCAGTGTTTGTCAAACAAATTTATTTTCTCATTCCAGAAATGGATTCACGATATGGTAGGGGGTTTTATGTTTTACCAGAGAGGGATATTTCACACTCTTTCTGCTTTCTTTTCCATTTCCTGAAGTTATAAAAGGGAACATAAGAAGCCCAGATGTATGAACAATAAAACCAAATGGTCCTTCTCTCTTACAGTGTCCTATGAGCTGGGTAGCATGAACTGTGATCAACATTTTTATGGTTATGACTTTCTATGGGATCTCCCTCCTGGATTCTCTCACTGATGTCTTTCTTCCATAAAAGAATTGGTTCAATTTCATTAGTAACTGATTGATTTTCAGAGAACTTAAAAATTAACATCTCTGTGTTTTCTGTTTTATATGATATTTTATTTTTATTTAAAGAGAGACAAAGAGTTAAAAATAATTTAGGAGGCGTGACAGGTCTGTAGATACCCACCATAATACAAATCTCCCACCCTTAAGAAGCCACAGAAACAAAGTAGAAAGCACCTTATGAGATATCTTTCAGCTTCCTTCCCTTGCAGCACATTTAAGACATTTTTGTAACATCATGTGATTTCCATACTGCTTAAGTAGCTTGGATTTTTTTTTCTTTTTCATTTTTTAATATTTTTTCCCATGGGATTAAAACAATCCCTTTGTAAAGACTCATCATGACGGTGCTTTAAAGTGCCATGACTGTCAGCTCACAAGTCATCTTAAAGTTGGATGGCTGACATAATAGCATCTTTTTATTTTTTCACTGACCTAAATCAAGCATTGGATGGATCAAGACTTCTTCCTGTATCATCTCAAAGAAGGGATTTTGGCTTTCCTTTCTTTTTTTTTATGCCCATGTTCAGCTATTGGTTACTTTATGCTGAGCTGGGAACTGTGTGGTTGTTGGAAGCAGCATTAAAAGCAAGGGAGTGCCTCTGTTTTCAAGAATATCCATCACTCTGCTGTTTTAGGCTCCTGACTGGTTGTAAAATATGTTTACAGCCACATAGGATATGTATTTGATCTGCAGACCTCAGAGATGAACAAAACCAATTTGTCCAGAATGAAGAGATTTAAAAAAATATGGAGGGTGAGTGAAAAGTATGCATCAATCTATTAGAAATATTGCAATGGTAGCAAATAAATTGCAAACAGATGATTCTGGTGTTTGTGGACAAGTTGTCTGGCTGCATGCACATTGCTTGATCAGATTTTATTGCAGGGTTTGATTGTAATTGTATGCTTTTTCTTTTTTTGTTTTTGCATATTAGCTGCATCTTCTCAAATTTCTCAAGACATTAAGCACTCAGGTTTCTTTGACTTTTGAGAAAAGTTTCAGAGAATTTGCAACAACAACATTTATACACTAAGAGCTCTTGAGGAAACTAAACTAAACTGATTTCCTCTGTGGCCTTTAAAAATGCCATTTAAGGTTGGATGAATATAAAAAAGGCATTATAAAAAAACCCAAACAAGCCTCTTTTCCCCTCAGGCTGTATTTTAGAGCTGGTATATGCTGTATTGGAATCTAGCATGGTGGTCAGATTAAATAATAATAGATTGCCATATTTACTTCACAAACAATTGAATGTCTCATAGGTTGGAAATAAGAGAAATTAAACAGAGTATTTTTTTAAAAATGTGAAGCTGATGTGGTGCAACAAGTGGAATTGGCATCTCTGTTGTCTCATGAACTGGGTTTCCTTGAAAAGTTTGGGGTTGGTTTTCCTCATTGTTAAATTTGCTGCAAACAGTAGCCATTTCAAAAGGAATTTTAAAGTCTTTAAATACAATTGTTAGGATGCTTTCAGCAGATGGAGCGCTGATATCAGTTAATTATGTAAATTATGTTGCATTATTAGTTAAATAATGTGTATTTTCCCTGATCTGAAGTTCAGTTGACTTGCTTAGGGATAACATTGATTTGATCACTTTAACTTAGCTTTGGTTTTATATTCATTCATTTTGTTTGATATTCAATGATGAGAAATGGTTGATTTCCATAATATACAGCAATTTATAGTCAGGGCATTGAGTACTAGAGGACATTCACATTTATAAGTCTGTCTTCAAATGGATGTAACATCTCTATTCATGGTTTTGTTTGTTGAAAAGTGTTATTGCCTGAATGAAAATTATATTTTAATCATCATACAAGTTTCATTTGTGCAAACAGGCAGTTTCCTTAGAAATTAAAACAGATCCATTAAGCATAAGTAGATATTATATCATATTAAGTGACATGAGATAATTACTGTAGTCAAAGCATGGTGCTTAAATGGGCTCTGGGAGTGGTTTAGTTGTAAGAGACAAAATGTCCTTCTTGGATAGAAGTCTTTTATTTGCATATAGCTGTGTCTGCTGTTGTGCAGCTGAACACTTTGTCCTTTACCTCCTATTTGTGAAAGCTGTTTAACTGCAGACTATTAGGCACCCTTTCATTGATGCATTTTCTGCTCTTCTCCCTGAAACATTTGTCCCTGTTCCATCATGGTGGTACCTGGCATTTCAGGGTAATATAGCTCAAAATTAAGTTTCTGCAGAATCAGATGTCAGTTTTAAATATTACTGTGTTCTTTTTTTCCTATTCCAAACTATTCTGGCTAGAAGCACATCATAATCTCCAAGAGGGCTTTTATGGTTGGGATGGAACCAAAAGGTTTAGTCCTTAGATTGTGCAGAGTGTGCTTTTATAATAAGCCATAATATATTTATGCAGGAGATTATATGTCTATGATATGGCACACAGTCCCTTCCTCCACTTAGCTCCCACCATTAACTTGCTTAGTATTTATGGATATATCAAAATTATGATTTACACTCTACTTATCATTAACATCCCTTGCAAAAGCTCTCCGTAGTTCTTGCCATCCTTCAGAAGCCAGTCATAAAATGAAGAGATTAACAGATAATTAAATTAAATCCTTAATTATTTGGGGATGATGAATTCACTCTGTGATTCCAGAAAGGTATAGAGAGTCTTTTTCAGAAGCAGTATAAATTGAAACCAGTGGAGCTGTGATGATTTATGCCTTCTTGATGATCTGACTCACACTGTTAATTCTCTGCTCCTCTTTTAAAAACATATTAATAAAAAATGGATGTAGGAACTGTTTATTAAAATATGAAGCTTTCAGGATATTTTTGAAATATTATATACACTCCAAGATAGCACTGCTTGAAAAGTATCTGTCATTTTTCAGACCAAATAGAATGTCCTTCAGAAAAAGGCGAGGAAACTTCACTTTTCTTTTTTCCTCCAGAGGTTTCTGCCATCCATGGGAAGCCTCTCATTGTTTTCAACTAATTCTTGATCTAGCCTGTGTTTCATGCTGATCTCCAAAGGGTTGAAATATATCATTGACAGTTAAGTCTCCCAAAGTGTTCAGCAGGTACCCACTCCTGCTGGAGTAGTGGCTGGTTAATAAACACCCCTGAAGATACAGCCAAGTCAGCCCAATAAGGACATGAAGCCAATTTCACCAGAAAAACAACACACAAAAAATTAATTATAGGGTCAAAAAGAGCAGAAACAATAAACAATCAATCTTTCTGTACTCAATTCTGAGTACATTTGCTCAAAAAATCTGCCTACAGTCATTATAAAGCAAATTACAGATTATGGTATTTGATGGGGCTGCTGGGCTGTGGTGAGGACTGAGGGTTGTAATATTTATCTCAGGCACTGGGCTGTTTTGAGACCTTGTTAGTAATGGTTCTTCCTGATGCAGAGATATCTGGTTAACACTTGCTCCAAGCTTGGAAAAAACACTCTGCTGAGTTTTCTTAGCAATGAAAAAGTAAAGCAATTGTCATGGAAACATGGAAATTGTTATGAAAGTACATAATGGCTACTTGAAAACCACTGATTCTCTTGTGTAAGCCTTTATTTAGAAAAGAGTTTGGACCAGACATTATTTACTCAATAGGACACTCCATTGTGATCCATCATACCTGTTAAGTGTTTAAGCTCTGGGTTTTTTTAATGTGTTTTTGACCCAAAAGACTATGACAGCTATAAAACCTTATTATGGCCGTTCGTGCTAAGTGTTTGAAGGGGTGTTTGGAGCAAATATGCCTTTTTGAAAAATCCCTATAATTTGTTCTGGGAAACGCTTAGTGTAATGGGCTGGAGCAATTTGTTCTCTTCAGGAAGAGCTCCTGGAACTGTCACTGATTCCATCAAGCAGCTGTGCTTTCCTACTTCATAATTTTTGTATTTTAGTCTGTAAATTGGTGTAAAAACACTGCTTCTGGAGCAGTTTTTATGTCTCTCTGATTCTTAAATACGAGTCTTGGTAAAGATTATGTTAAGTAGCTTGTGTTAGCATATATAGGGACTGAGATGCAAAAAGAATGCTTTATTTAAGTGCTGTTAAAACACATTGTATCTTTAAAGAATTATAGCCTGAGCCCCAGCCTTAAAGCCAACAAGGCTGAAGGGTTTTAGCCTGTTAACAGAATGTGTATCCAGACTTTCAGGACTTCCCTCTTTCTGGAGTGGCAGTGATCTACCCTGTTATTGCTGAGCACAGGGTATGAGTGCAAATTCCAGATTGTTCATCAGTACAGTGCAGCTTTAAATCTGGAAAATTCCATTTCCTCCTTGCACTGTGCAGGACAGCTCCTCCTGGGCTGTGCTGTGTCAGAGCATCCTGCAGCAGCTCTGCCCAAGCCAGACCTGATGTAAGAGTTGATGGCCCCAGACTTGAATGAGCAAAGATGGATTTAGGAAGGGAACACAATATCTGGAAATTTCTTGATGGTTTTCTCTTTTGCCTGTCCCTCTAGTAGCTTTTGACAGGAGGCTAATGGTTGCAGCAGCCCATCAATTAGCGCTCTCCCCACTTTCCATTTCCAAGGATGCTTCTCCCATTCTCTGCAGCAGGCACTAATGGGAGAAGGATGACTGGGAGAGGAGAGGGAGGAGGCACCTGAAAGTCTGGGAACAGCCCTCAGCAAAGGCAGGTGGGAAAGGCTTGGTCTGAGCACATCCTGGAGGAAAGGTCCTGCAGCAGAGGATGAGCCTGCAGCACCCATGGGTGCCAGCCCAGGAGGGAGAGCAGCCCTCTGGCAACTTGAGCAGCGGGGACCTGCCCGAGGATGATCTGGTTAGTGCTGGCAGGTAGGAATGGGGTCTGAGAGGTGACAGAGACTCCCCAAATCTGAGGTACAGGTGTGGGAGATATCATGGGGGAGCTGCTTGTTGTGTTAGCAGAGGGCAATGGAGGGGTCAGGATCTCTGCTTTTGTGGTTCTCCCTTTGCTGGCTTTGTGATCAGCTGGGGGAAAGAAGGAGGAAAGAGGGATTTGGGTGGAACAGGTCATACCATAACTGCTTCTGCTGGGACCAACTCCAGTCCCTAAGACTCCCAGGTGAGGAGCAACAGTGAAAGAAAGTTGACCAGTGTGGGTCGGCTCTTTTCGCACAGGTAACAAGCAATAGGATAAGAGAAGATGGGCTAAAGTTACGCCAGGGGAGGTTAAGATTGGATTTTAGGAAAAATTTCTCCACCAAAAGAGCTGTCAGACTACTCAGGGAAGAGGTGAAGTCACCATCCCTGAAAATGTTTCAAAAATATACAGGTGTGGTATTTGGATACACAGTTTAGTGGTGGACTTGGCAGTGTCGGGTTAATGGTTGGACTCAATGGTCTTTTCCAGTCCAAAGAGGACTTTTCTGGGCGTAGTGATTCTATGATTCTGTGTGGGTTTTAGTTCCTGTGATTGTGGAAAGATTTAGCTGTGTCCTCTTTCAAGGATTTCTCATGGCTGAAACAGGATTCTCCACCATTCTCCCCTCTGGAGATTCCTGTTCAGGCCCAGGACTCAGCCATGGACTCACATGGAAAATGCTTAGACAAGTGAACCAAGAAAACTGTTCAAAACCAACCATTTCCATATAAATGGGAATGAATCACTTGTAACTTTCTGTTTGTGAGACTGAAAAGGTACAAATGTTCACCTTTGAAGAGGCATTTGGCCATTTGTTTCTCTCTGTGAGATGCATTTTGCTAGTGAGGGTGGCAGAAAACAAACTGCATTGATTTAAAATAATAAGGAAAATAATTTTTATATATTCTTGAACATAACATTTTAATGTGTTCTTTGGCATAGCAATTGGTGCTACAGAGGCCTTCCTTGCAAAAGTGAGTTTGTTCAAACTGGTCTTAGTTATTCAGGACCTGTCCTTTGTGTCATGAAACTAGTGAGAAAAACCTTATAGATCAATAGAAATGTACATTACAGATTTTGCTGTGGATTGCTACTTTTATAACTCTTATAAGTTTTCTAATTATACTTAAATATTAGTATTTGGTATATTGGTCCAAAAAGGAAAACTTAATTCACTTGATGTTTAAGGGATATATCTTTTACTGCTCCATCCCTGAGGTCAGTAGGGGACTCTCAACTGTGGTAAAGCTGTTAAGTGCAAACTGGATTAGAGAATAATTTATTCATGCTTTCAAATTGCAGTGAGCAGGCTTTAAATGGCTTGATTTTAAGGTTTTAAGTGGACTTGGTAAAGCAATCTGCAAATACGTCCCACTGCAGCATTAGATACAAATGTAGCACAAGCTATTTTAAAAAGCTGTTTTCTGCTCCCCATTTGAATTTTGCAAACTCATATGAATAAAAAATAATATTGAAACCTAACAGACTGATCCTGCAAACCTTTATTTTGATGAGTGATTCCATTAGTGACAACAGCTTTTTTGGTTTCTGTGGGAACTGGCTATAAAATTCAACATATCTATAAATGTTTACTGCCCTGTCAGAAAAAAAAAAAAGTGAATTGTTGGAAAATGAATGGCATTAGACGTTCACTATCCTGGCAGTGTTGTGAGATTTTTGGATAGAGCTGATTGAGATGTAGCTGAGCCATAGCTACACAAACCAGGGATTTACGGGTGGTCCTCTGATGGACTTGGATTCACTTCCTTCTCCTGTGGGATGTAAAACCCTGGCAATAAACTGCAAAGGAAACCCTCCCAGGGTGAAAAACTCTTTGCCCTCAACATTTTGGCTGCCTTAGCAAGTTCCTTTCAGGTCATTTAATCTGAAGATATCAGAGAGGCTGCTTGTTTAACATCAGGGATGACATCAGGGTGTCTGTAGCACAGGGGCAGCACTTCTACAGTAGAAATTACACTCTCAGAATATCCCAGTGTATTGTATTTGCTGGGTGCCCTGTGACAGGAAGGAATGATGAATCTGACTCCATGTTCTCAGAAGGCTAATTTATTATTTTATGATACTGTATTGTATTAAAGAATGCTATACTAAAGAATACAGAAATGATACTTACAGAAGGTTAAAAATAATGAAAACTTGTGACTCTTTCCAGAGTCCTGACACAGTTTGGCCCTGACTGGCCAATGAGTGAAAACAACTCCCACCAGAAACCAATGAAACAATCACCTGTGGGTAAAAAATCTCCAAACACATTCCACATGAGCAAAACACAGGAGAAGCAAATGAGATAAGAATTGTTTCCCTTTTCTCTGAGTCTTCTCAGCTTCCCAGGAGAAAAATCCTGGGCAAAGGGATTTTTCAGAAAATGTGGATGTGACACCACTGCAATTCAAACACTTAGCAACATATAGCTAAAATGGAAAACTGAGTAGGCAAATGAAAATGAGTATTTCCAGCTTAACTCTTTTTCTAAATCACTTTTCACCTGATCCACCTTTCACAATAGACCATGCTAAGAAGCTGACTGCACATCTGTTTGTGAGACACTGATGCTGTGCTGATGGCTGTAATCACTGCTGACAGTGACAGCAGGCTGCAAAAAAATCACTTCAGCATTTCTAGTCAGTATTTTCACTGTGAATGATGGGATCTGAGGTTTCTGGAGTAAAATCCTTGTAGTCATGAGCAGACCTTCAATAAGTTACTATACTTCAAGTGTTAGGTGCTGAGGGTCTTCTGGATGAATGCATCTGATTTAACAAGCTATGTGGCATGGGGACTTAGCTGCATTGCTTGCCCAAAGAGGCAGCTTCAAATTTTCTGTTCTTATTTAAATGAGATTCAACATATTCATAATTGCTTTAATTTACTTTTAAATTATGAATGGAGGGGAAAGAAGGAGGACAGCACAAGAATTTAGCCTTCCTGTTCAGGTATGATGTGAGTAGCTTCTCTGATTTTGTGTTCATAGAATCATAAAATGATTTGGGTTGGAAGGGACCTTAAAGTTCATCATTATTTGCCTCCAGGGGGGAAAGATCTTTTCCCACCACAGCTCAGGCTCATATTGCTCTCTTCTCTACATCAGCACATCCTAAAAGCAAGGATGTGGAGCTGGGACTTGGCCTTTGATTCATTTTCTATAGCCACAGTTGTGTTCTTGGCAGAGTTTTGGAAATGAAGGGTCTGTGTGTCATGATTGGATATAGGAGTATTACTCTAGTCTTGCTAATTAAGCTCCTAAATAGGACCTAGCCTCTTCCAAGCAGAGAAAAAAAAACAACAAAAAACAAACAAACAAAAAAACCCCCCAAAAAAAAAAAAAAAAAAAAAAAAAAAAAACAACCAAACAAAAAAAACCAACAAAAAACAAACCAATAAACCCAAACCCTAAACAAACTGGTGATCAGGTTTGTCTTCCAAAACGTTAGGGTTAGGCCTTCCAAAAAGTTAGGGTTAGGTTCAATGGGGCAGAAACTGAATGTAATGTATTTACATTTAGCAAAAATATCTATTTATGCAAAAAAATGAGCTTTTTACTGCCTGTATTTGAAGGACTTACCAAAATACTGATGTCAAAAGAAAGATTTTAATACAACCAATGGACTCCTTGCTAGAGGGATGTGGGGATGTCTCTGTGTGAGAACAGGGTGATTCTTGATGTGCAATTTCTGATCTCCTGAGGGCCTGTTGGAGAGATGGATTGTGCTGCTCATCCCTGGACCATGGCCCCAGCGCAAGGCAGATCTTCCTTGGGGACTTCTGCTCCCCCAGAGAGTGAGGGGTCCCTGTGCTCTGTGGGATCTGGGCTGGTTGTGACAGAGCCCATGGGCACAGCTGGACCCTCTCCAGCACAGAAATCTGAGCAGGGAGCAGCCCTGCCCCTTTTCCTGACATCTCCACTGAGAAAGGCCTTTCCTACAGAGGTTTCTTACCCATCTCAGTTTGAGTTTTCCTCTTCGAAGTGGAGGACAAGTGTTTTTTACCCCAGCTCTTGCCTCTTTGATCCTAGAAATAGTTTACATGAGCAAGAAAATTTGTGAAGCTGGTCCAGGCTGGCACCTGGGGAACCCTGCTGCTGGCTAATTTGAATGTGCCCTGCTAAATTGAATATTTAATCTTAAAATTTTATAGGTTATACTCATGGGAACTAATGTGCAGAATTTAATGGCAAATAGCAGAGTCAGTAAAGGTCTACATACAGTAATTTATTATAGGGTTCTCTGTGTGTTGTTTTTTTGTGTTTTAAAGAAAGTTGAAATTGTCCTGGGGCTCCTCTTGACCCTCTCTCCCTGGAGGGTAATTGTGACTTCTCCTCCTTTGCCCAGCAACAGCACTGGAGGGTGGGAAGGTGAAAGTATCCTTGAAGCATGGCACAGAATAACTGTTTGGTAGATAATTGCTGCATTTACAGAGGGTACAGAATTAATGGTATGGTGTCCTTCTGCCAAAAAAATTACGTGTATTAGAGAAGCAATGCTAGTAATTCAGAATGCCTCTGGAAATGGCAAATGCAGAAATCCTCATAATTGCACCAATTTGGTAAGTGTAAGAGCCATGTAAAAGTAATGATTTCTGATGGTAATAAATAAAATAACACATCTTTCAGTTCATAAAGAATTTGTTTATGCAAACTCTGGAATCTACCACAATCTAAGGGCTCACTCCCTTTGCCTTTTATTGGGTGCTCTGTGACAAGGTGTTACCAGCTCCTGTCTTCAGGGAGGGTGACTGTCTGCTCCCCACACCTCAGATCATATGGTGAAAATCCACAATCCTCCTTAATCTGGAGGACTGGTCAGGAAGGTTATTTCCTTCTCCTCCAGTGATTTTTGGACAGTGTTTCCACAAGTTAATAACCAGAAAGTTTTTCCTTTGCATTTCCCTACCAGATCACTTTTGTCCTCTCTTCAGACATACCACTGTTGAGTTTCTGGCAATTTTTCTCCAGTGATGATTTCCTTTTGTTACCACTGGCTTCCAAACAGCCCATATGTGAGGCAAACAGGAAAAATATTTCTGTGTGTTGACTCTGTCCTCCTGTCATACCTACAAGAGGGAAGAAGGGAGGTTTCTTGCATCCTCCTGAGGTCAGTCCTAGTCTCATCATTTTTGTTCATTGGCGAAAAGGAAATGCTGTTTCCTTTTCCTGCACAAAGAAAAGGAAAAAGGACAACATCTGGAGCTGAATGGTGCCAGTAGAAACTTCCTGCTGGTAAAAGGACCAGGAGGGCACGGATATTTAACCGTGAGTTTGGATGGAGACCTTATAGGGTACATTTGAGAGCTTAATTTTGTTAGCCTCAGAGACTGAGGAGGTCTATTTTAATGTTATCCTAGTCCCCACTAATCTATCAAAGCCATTTTTTGTTGTGGAAATCTCTCTATAATTAAAAGTCCCCATTTATTTTGAACATGTCTGTTGCATTGGTGCATCCCACAGATGTTTTTGAGGGGTAAAGATGTGCAGTGACAAAGAGGGGGCTATTCTGGTGTACCCCACAATCTATTCCCTTTTGGATTTATATAGAGCTGAATCCTTGGAAGGAGGGAGGCCTTAATGTTGCCTTGGGAATACAGCCAGACATCTGGCTGAAGAGCCAATATTATGGTAGAATTTAGGATCAATTACTTTGAAACAAGGATTTGAGCTGTGCAGAGATTGGAAAAGGTTCCAGTGAGCATTTCTTGCCATTCCCTCTCTTGTCATGTTGCTGATCCCCATAAAGCTTGGAGCAAGCACTTGCTGGACCACATGAAAAAAAAAACAGGTTTATGGCTACTTTCTGAATTTCACTGATTTTTTTGCTTTTGTTGGGCTGTTCCTGAGAACCAACCATCTCTCAAATAATAACTTGATTGACAATAAGGAGATGGGATATTGCTCTCCACAACATCTGCTGCAGTTTCAGCAACTGTAGAGCAAAAAGTCCCCTTGCAGAAGGACAAATCACTGCATTATCTTTCTTTTGATGAAGAGCAATCCCTTCTGGAGCACATGAACACTGATAGATGGCTGCAACTAGAGGACACAGAGGGGATGGAATTTTTTTTACATTATTTCTTCACAGAGGTGCTTTAAATAGATGTTACACACAGATTTCCAGCTCTCAGATGTAGTGGTGCTCCCTGTCAAAACTGCCAGACTCATTTGTTTGCTCAGAAAATGAAGCAGTAAGGGCATATATTACTTAGAACAGATCCAGCTTGTTTTAAAGCAACAAAATAATAAAATGAAGCTGAGATTTTAGTTTTTTAAACACACATGGATGTTTTCCCACAGATCGTAGGGTTTGTGGTGTCACACAAATTCTCTATGGATTCTTCTTCAATAAATGTTTGAATGTGTTTGAACTGCATTTTTGTGGTTTTTCCCTTGGTACAGGGCAGCTATTTGTCTCTGTGGAAAGTCCTCCTCCTGTTTCATATCTCCCTGCTACTTCTAATGCTACAATCAGAGAAAACTTTCCATATTTCTGCTCCTAAGCACTCTAAAACCACTGGGATGCTCCAAGGCTCGTGTCTGAGCAGCCAGATGCACCTCATGGAGGTTTTGCAGAGAGAGTGAAATTCATTATTAAAAGTTTTCAGGCTCTTTCTTTGGCCTCTGGGAGTGCCCTGACTGTCAATCTGCTCCTGCTCCCCTCTCACTGAGGTCTCAGGGGCCTGTGGGATTCCCACCAGGAGTTTTCAGGTCTGAGCTCAGCCTGGTGCCCAGGATCAGGAGATGGGTGTGTTGCTGCTGGTGCCCTTCAGGTATCTAAGCTGCACCTATTTTTCATCCTCACTGTCTCATCAAATAATTTCTTGGTGCTGTACATCAGCACAAAGTAAAGAGGACTCTACCTTTTGATTTGTGATAAAAGTGATTCTAAAAACGTCTTGAAGAGATCCCCTTGGCCTCTCTTCCTACCAAATCAAATCCAGAAATCATGTTTTGCCGCTTTGCTTTGCTTTCTGCTTTGAATTATTTTTGTCTCCTTCAGCACTCTTTTATAGGATTACGCTCTGAGTGGAAGAAATGATCAAAGGATTGGAACAATTAGTGCAAGAAAGAACATTAAAATATGTATAAAGTGCTTTGATTTAATGACAACTAATGTGGATGAGATTTTATAACAGTTTACATATTTATGAAAGACGTAAACATGGGGAAAACAAGAAAATATTTGTCATAACAAGTTGGAGTTTAATTTACACCCATGGAATGAAATTTTAAAGGGAAAATACATGCTGAATGTAAAGAAAATTGTACTGCTTATAACATCTCTCAGCTATAAAATAGTTCACAGGAGATGCAACTAAATCCCTTTGCTATTATATTAAAATTTTCAACTGACCTAGAGGAAGCACTAAAATATTGATTTAGAAAACCAGTCTTGCATCACTAAAAAGGTGGTCTGAATGAAGTTGGCGCTGCTTTCTATCACTAATTCCCAAGATCCAATAGTCTTTGAATTTGGTGAGATGTGCAGAGGGCAAACAACCTCAGAGATAGAGTTTATAGTTTTTTGTGCTATGCACTGAGCTGAACAGCAACTGCTGCAATGAATTCCAGCCTCCATGAGCCTGGGATGGAATTGCATCTAATTGCTTTGCAGACTGTGTTATATTTTAATTTGATGCCTTGTAGGAAAAAAAGAAGTTTCTTAATTCCTTTTTGCACCAGAAGTGCTTTCACAAAGAAATGCTAATGCCGTTCTGGCAGAAACAGTGGCTGTGCAGGGTGATTGGTAGGGTCCAGAGACACCGATCTGTTAGACCACCTATGGTAAATTTATTCCTCAGCCCCTCATTTAGGAATTTCTCAGGACAAAATAAACAGTAATTAATTCTGAAGGAGTTCACTGTGGCAAGCAAGCCTCCTTTTCCAGGTTCAGCTCCTTGGAAAAGATGGCACTGGTGAGGTCCAACCTTGAGTGCTGTGTCCAGCTCTGGCCCCTCAGTTTGGGAA
>JAHXMQ010000807.1:134381991-134419338 GCA_020466415.1 Ammodramus savannarum pratensis | reverse complement strand
ATGACAAAGTTCATAGGAAAATTGGAAAGAGAAGCTGACCCAGGTGAAGGTTTCCTCTGTTTTTTAGTTAAGGGAGAGAAACCCTCTTGTTCTGGGTCTGTAAAAATTCTCACAGTAGATTTGGGCTTCTGCAGTCCCTTTGGCCAAGGGACCAGCACCTTCCTACTCCCATCTCCATAGGCACAAGGCACTTGCACTGGTCCCAAAGCCCCAGATGTATGCTTGAGACTTAGGGCTACATTTCCCAACGTTGTGCAAGCCCAGTCTTGTTACTGGAGTTTGTCTCAGACTGTATCAAGGCTGTTGTCCATCACAGTCACACAATCACAAGCCAGATTTCAGAAAATATGATCAAAATGAAAAGTGTTGGCAGGCAGCTAAGGTGAAGTGATGCCTGAGCAGGGAGTGAAGTAACACGTTGGCAGAGGTACTCTTACAGGGACTAGCAAACAGTGGAAACATTTTTTTTTTTTCTGCAGGGACAAAATAAGCCCTTAAAGTTTGGGTCTTTTTTTTTTTTTTTTTTTTTTTTTGTTGTTGTTGTCTTTTGGTGTGGTTTTTTTTGGTTGGGTTTCTTGTTTTGTTTGTTTCTTTGTTTTTGTGGTTGTTAAAGATTTTTTTTCCAGAAATCCTTATTCTCAATTGTTACCATAGAGGAACTGCTGTGTATTTCTAGAATAGAAGGCACCCTCCAATATCTGTTCAGAGATTTTGACAACGTGATTGGCTGAATGTCCTATAACTCGTGAATTGTGAATGCCTTATAAATATTTTAAAACAACTGTTCCAGCTACAGACTCACTGAAATCCATACTGAGACTTCATTTTCCTGACAGATGCCTTTGTGTTTGCAGTTCTGCCTGGCCTTGCTGCTGCAAAATCTAATCAAGGAAAACAGGTCACTGCTGGTTTGAGCTTACTCTCAGGTGTCTGGTTTGGGGTTGCAGTTGTCACCAGCTTCTTGCACAGTCCTGCAATCTCAGACCATTCCCCCAGAGCATGGGCTGCAGGTCCCTTTGCTGAAATAACATTTCCACGCTGCACAAGCAAGCTGGGAAAATAATTTCCACTGAGGGGGGAGGAATGTTTAGACACAGCAGTGATCAGGATTAGATTTGTGCACAGATCAATGACACTGAAACACCCTTGAAAAATCTCTGCCTCAAAGCAAAATGTGACTTGTCTAATATTCTCATTTTTTCTTGTTGGGTGAGGTTGCGATAAGAGGTTATGATAATCTCAAGGGAACTTGTAATTCTTCTGCTGAATCACTGTTTGCAATGGGGATACTTTGCTACATAAACATGAAAGAAATCAGAGTTTCAGTGGCTGGAGGAATTTCCATAAGAATTTGGGGTATGAAAGGAGTACAATGCCTGCCCCACTGTTATTTCCTTTAAGGTCACCAAGAAAGGTGTAAATTAGCCCCAGCCTATGTGTATCAAGTCAATAATGGCAGGACTAACAGAAAGAAATGTAGATTAAAAAAAGATTATCCTCTAGGAGTCTAGAGTAATTATTTAGCATAATTTTATTATTAGCATAATTAATTATTCTAGCATAATTGTATGTTTGGCTTACCCATAGTATTCATACCTACCAACACCTTCCAATTATTTACAAATACTCACCAGAAGGCTCCTACACTGACCAGATGTTTAACAGTAGATGTTACTATTAATCTGTGATACATATGTGGTTTTTACTTTGAGAGACCTAGAACCCTCCACAATCTTTCAAATCCTGCACTTTCCAAAAAGCCAAAAGCCCTCAGCTGATTATCTCACTGAAATATTTCAAAGAATGACTCCAGTTATGTTTTGTTTTCTGCACTCCATAATAAGCACCTTGCATGTACTCTCTAGTTATGTAATTTATAAAATTAATCTGCTAACTAAAAGTCAGATTCACTGACAAAGAAAAAAGTAGAGGCAAGTAAGATGTCTTCTATAAAGGTTAAGTGCATACTTTATTTGCAGCAGAGGATTAAGGATCTTCCCCACAAAGTTTTGTGTATCTGAGTAACCTTGCAAAAAATAATTTGCTTTCTTTACAAGCTGTAGTTATGTAGTTAGAGGATTTTCTGAATCCTCTCTGCCATGGATGGTCTTCAGGGTGAATTCTCCAGTGCCCCCTAACAGGATTGCTTTTATCATCTCACTTCGTTTTGTAGAGATGTTTACTCTCATTTGTCTTCCCTACCAGGCTGCCCACTTGCACAAAACTTGGGAGAATTTTAGTATGTTTGTTGAACTTTATTTTTTTTTTTTTTTTTTTTAGTAGCCACAAGTCCAAATCTGAGCAGGGCAGACACACATACAACACAGTCATATCAGAAAATCTTTAGAAACCTGGGCTTAACAAATAGGATTAAAATAAGGAGCCAGCGAGGAGTTCTGTGAATCCTTTTTGCAGTGTTTTTTAGGGCATGATGTTGTTCTGCTGGGTCACAGCTGAGTTTGCAGTCACAGTCAGAAGCAAGAGCAGTGAGAGGGGATGTAGGTAACAATTCATAAACTGCTCAGGATTGTCTGTGGCAGATTCTCTGTACAGAAAGCTAGAGAGTGGCAGAGAAAAAGGTAGAGCAAAACTTTTCTGAACAGGGAGCAAGAAAAGATGAGGTCAAGCTGGAGATGCACAGAATATTTCCTATTTCTCTCTGTGCCTTCTGCATTCTGGGGTCGCATGAAGAGAGAAAAAGCAAACTTCTTCCCTATACTTGGCTTTACAGGCTCTGGTAACAGATCTGCTTCTCTAAATTACAAATGTGTTGTCCACCAGGACAGATAGGGCAGAATTAGTCCCTGTTGTGCTCCCCTAGCTAAAGCACAGCAAAATTAAATCCAGGAAAGAACAAGACTTGATTCCTTTGCACAGCAAATCTTTCTTGACTATTCAGTGTGAAAATCATTTGTGTAATTTCTGTATGTGGCATCTTAGTTTTGCTGCTTGTTATACTCATTCTACAGGACAAATACCCATCCCAAGAGATCACAAGATGAAAGAAAGGCATAAATCTCTGACATTCACAGTCAAAAGGCAATGAGGCTGTATCATGTGACAATCTAACTAAACAGAGATTTGGACCCCATTTTTAGCAGCCTTCAACCCTTGAGTCAACCAAAGGCACTAAATTAAGCAGCACAAAACCCTTTCTAGAGCAAGATGAAATGATGTTTAAGCACCCTGCCAGTTAATGGGTGATTAGTGTATGCCTTTGCTCATTACTCCATCAAGGAACTTGCTCTCAAACAACAAGCATTGAGAAATGCTTTAATTGTTCCTAAATTATTTGGTGGTAATTAGTCAGCTGCAATCCCAAAGAAGAAAGTGAGTTGAGGTTGATGGCAATATTTCCTGATTACCTAAGAGCAAGTTAATGCCCTGCAGTGCTGAATGTGGCTGAGGTGATGTGTGCCTATGCCAGAGCCCTCAGCCTTTTCTGTGTGCTTTTTCAGTATACAGATGAGCCTAAATACCAAATTTCTGACCCTTTTAACATCTTGACCCATGAATCACACTCCTTCCAAGTGAAGAATCCTACAAAAAATAGAATTAGGGGAACCTTAAGTATTCTGTAGGCTGTGTGACTTCTCTTGTGAGGTTAAACCATGTAACCACAATTGTCCATTTCATTTCCCTCCATTTGCATTGATGACTTGATATTTCTGTCCTTTACTGTTGCAGCTTGGTGCTTGCTTGAAGATTTCTTGGCAAAATTCGAAACCCACAGAAGCAATGCCATGAATTGTTGCTGTTGCATCTTTATTTATCCAGTGGTTATGCAGGGGTGGATGTTGCAGTGTGGAAGCAAAGAAATGCCTTGAAAATTGAATGTGCACAGCTAGCTGAATCTGCAAACTCACAAAACTCTGTGCTTGTGTCTTTGCAGACTTGTAGATGTAGTTTGATGTTATTTTATTATTGATAATGAACCAAAAATTGTTTAGAGTCAGAGCATTCCATAATTTCATTTATAATTTTTTGTATTTCTGGGCACAAAAGATGTAATTTCCTCTGTCATCATAGTTTTGAAATACTCCCAAATCTTCCATGTTAATTTAATAAATGTGTGTTTTCTTTACCTACTGCTAAGTACTGCGTGAGTCAAAAGTAGGGGTTTTTTTCTGCCTTAGCTACCAATAAAGCACTGTGTATTCTGGAATATTCTGGACAGATAATTGAACAGCTGGCACTAGTCCTGTCAATGAGTACAAATGATACCACAAAAGGTAGCCCAGCAGCTTTTCTTCTGTTGTTGTAACTTGTACAGTGCATCCATTTTCCCCCTCTGTCTAAATCAGGCAGCTGTACAGCAATTACTGTCAGCATAAATTGAGCAAGCTTGCAAATTGTCTTCAAAGTCATCCAAGAAAGCAACTTTATCCTTTAAGGTATCTGAAATATTATGTTGATATTATATGCATTATATATATACAGTTATTCATATAATTTATAGGTATTCACTGCGACAAGTTAAGTGCACTTTATGTGTTTTATCTGGATGACTCCTAATGCATGGAAATGGGAATTATTCATAAGCTGCCTTTTGGTTATAAGAGTCTTTATATAGCTTTTGTTTGCTAATGCATTTGATAGCCTATTTTGTGCACTAACACATTATATAGAGAATTCTGGCAGTAAAATAAATGCTAAATTATAGATTGTGTAGTTCTGCATTAAGAGCTGGTAGAGTCTGCTTCATCATCTTTGCTTTGCTTGACAAATCTAAAGATAATTGATACTGTGGAACTATCACTGAGCTCATCAAAAGCACCCTGCCACTGAAGTGTATGTTGGTGTACAACTGGCAGGGCTGGCCAATTCCTTAGAGCAGTGAAAACCCAAATATGTGACATGGAAGCTGCAATATAATGCATGGGGTCAATCTGGGGGCTTCTTAAATGAGAACAAATAGAATTTATAGTTACCATCCAAACAAAATAATTAGCAGAGGTTTTGAGTGTTTGTGTGTGTCTAGACCAACTGATGACCTAACTCCAAGGGAAGGGAAGGGAAGGGAAGGGAAGGGAAGGGAAGGGAAGGGAAGGGAAGGGAAGGGAAGGGAAGGGAAGGGAAGGGAAGGGAAGGGAAGGGAAGGGAAGGGAAGGGAAGGGAAGGGAAGGGAAGGGAAGACTTCCATATTTCATTCACCCAAAAGACTTGTTGCTCAGAGTATAAATGAGCCAAGGTGATTTAGGGAGGACTCTGCAAGCACAGAGGGTTCTATATGATGTGGAGGGGGGAGAATAGTTGGCTCAGTTATCTCTTGCCAGATCCTTTGAGTTAACAGCTCCCTCGCACCTTTCCCCACCCAGGCATTGCTATGATAATAATTAACGAGCAGCTTTGACACAGTCTGGAGTTTAAAGTGTCTGTCATCAATTACTAATTGAGGTAATGGCATTCACTCATGCTCTGGGTCCATTTGCACTGCTGGAACTCCTCAGAGATGCCAACACCATGGCTGTGAGGCAGGGCTAATCTCTTTGGATTGTTTACTTACATCCTTGGAAACAATGGGCACCGTGTTGGCATTAATCATGGTCATTTTTCATGAGCAGGGTCTTCTAAATACATTTTGTCAGTCTCTCAAAATTTAAAAAAATATTTTTATCTCCTCTGTACTGGACATCTTGATGTGGGATGGCTCTGGAACTCCTGGTTTGCACAGCCTGATTGGGTGTATCTTTCCCCTCAAAGGTCAGCATTCAAAGGAACTGTTGAATGACTTAAAACCTACTGCAGTTTCCTCTAGACTCGTCTGTGCTGACTCTGCCCTGGGTATATCAAGTGGTCTTTTGTGGATTTGAACGCTTTGGGACCACAGCATCATTTATCTTACTGAGAGTTCCTATTATCAAAATGTGCCTGCTGTAGCAGATCCGTGTCCCTCAGGTGCACTGAGGAGATTTTTCACTGGAAATAGGTATTTCAGCCAAGAAAGCAATAAAAGAGTAACCCTAGAAGGCAAGTGCCAGACACAATGTACCTGAATTAACAACAGGGGCAGGAGCCATCTTCTAAATCAGCGAGGTTACCTTTTAGTGGAAATTATAATTATTGCTCTAGCTTGGTGTCTTGGGCATTTTCACAGCCATTTGAATCCCCAGGTCACACACTTCCCCTACGATGTGTAACATTTCCTCACTGGTTTTGGTGCCAGCACTCTAGGTTACCTTTACATTATTGCTGAGGAGGACTGGTGTCACATTTTCTGAAAAATCACTTCACCCAGGATTCATTTCCTGAGAAGCTGAGAAGCCTCAGAGAAAAATAAAAACAATTCTTATCTTATTTGCTTCTCCTCTGTTTTGCTCATGTGGAATGTGTTTGGAGATTGTTTATCCAACAAGTGATTGTTTCATTGGATTCTGCTGTGAGTTGTTTTCACTCTTTGGCCAATCAGGGCCAGGCTGTGTCTGGACTCTGAAAAGAGTCACGAGTTTCCATGATTATCTTTTTAGCATTCTGTGAGTATCCTTTCTGTATTCTTTAGTATGGTTTAGGATAGCATGCTTTAATGTAATATAGTATCATAAAATAATAAATTAACCTTCTGAGACCATGGAGTCAGATTCATCATTCCTTCCTTTGTCTGGGAGCAATGCAAATACAATAGACTGGAGCAGATGGGTGACCCATTTCAATCATAGAGGAAAATAGTCACCATTTGTAATTTTGTGTTCAGCTTGAGCCAAATCCATGTTCCAAGCCCAGCCTGAGTCCCACTTAGTGCCTGGTTTGATGGTTCTTGTCAAAAAGGTGTTCATTTATTGGGTTTGTACCTTGCTTTTGGCAATGATCAATGTATAATGTTTCAGAAAAGGGACTAAAGGAAAAAATCCCAAAGGATAATTCACTAAACCAGTTTCACACCACCATTAATTTACTCTCAGTACCATATGAGCAGTCTTCTGAGTTCTTCAGCCTCAGCTGAGTCTGGTCTGTAAAAAAAAAGTAATTACTCTTAATGAACGTTTTTAACATCTGTATTGAAATTAGCTCATCCTTGGTTTTTGGAAAAAGTAGCAGTCTGAAATACAACTAAAAGCCAAAGATGATTTGCAGTGCACATTTTCCCATATTCCTTCAGACTACCAGAATTCTTATTCTTTTGGAACCATTCAGGTTCATTTGTTAACCCATTCCATTTGTGTGGATTCAAATATCTCCTATTCTGATGTAAACCAAAAGGCTCCCAATAAAAGCATTACACCATTCTTAAGGATCCTGGTTACACTCACATCTGAATTAAGCTTTCAAAAACAGGGAGTGTGTTAACATTTAGTGAGTTAAGATTAATGGTTATTACTTGAAAATATTCATCTGTTAATTATTTTTTATTTGCTAATGGTTTCTCAGTGATAGGCTGAAAATGTTCTCCTTTACCACTGCATTATCTTTTCTTTTGTTAGGGATTTTTATTGCTTCTGATCGTTCAGTTGATTGAAGCAGATTCATTCAGAGGAGCTGTATTTACCAAAAAAAAATTGCAAGAGATATTTCTACTTCTGATAATGTTATAAAGTGTTATTTTCTCTTTTCTTTTTTTTTTTCTTTTTTAGGTAGTTTCATTTTTGTATTACCATTTCAGCACTTTTCAGAGGTTCCAGGGGGACTATTGGTTGAAAGTCATCAGAGAGTAATTATTAAACTCTCTGGAATTAAGTGTGTGGAGGAATGAGCAACTCTGGAGGGAATCCAAATCTTTGTAAACTTTGTGAATTAGGATATAAGCACCTATTAAAATACATCATTATTCAATTAATTTGTAAGGTAATGGGGGCCTTATTTTCAAATTACTTAATTTTTATGCATGTGAGTCTACAAAATATTTCCAAATGGAGAATATATTAAGGATTACTGCTTAAAGTCTACCTTAGAAACCTTTTTTTCTCCATTACCTTGTGACTCAAGTAGTCTTTTCACACTAGAGAAGATTTAGAGTTAAATATTCCTAAATGAGAATTTTCCTTTCACATCACTTGCAATCTGGTGTTACCCCATAGATTTTTTCTTGGGGAAGGAGTTATATGGCAGGAGCTGCAGGTTCAAATGTTGCACAGTTTCCCCTTCCTGGGTTTGAAAGTAATTTCCTGGAAATTCCTGTCATTCCAAGACTTAAGGGGACTGTTCACTTGACCCCTGGAATCCATCAGCAGAGCCTATTCAATGTCTGCTTTTTTTGTGTAATAGATGTATCCACATTGAAACCAACATGGAATTTTTGTTTGTTGGTATTTTGGTGTTTGGTTTGTTGGTTCCTCCCCCCATTTGCTGCTATTTTCTTTTCTGCTGTCCTTGTTGGGAAATTATTTTACAGAAAGCAAGAGTTTCAACTCCCCAAGTTATTTTAAAACAGCAGCCAGACTTCTCAAAAAAGAGCAAATCTAATGTCTTTGGAAGTTCCTTCTTGTCAAGTTGCAAATTGCAGAGTCTCCCAAATATAGTGTATAGAATCATTACTAACAGGATTAGGCCCTAATTTGTGCAATTGGTTCTAGAACCCCCTAATTTAATAAAAACATGAAGTAAGTGTGGTCATCCTGAGGAAAAGAGAGAATATTAATGAGGCAATCATTACATTTGATCTCCAAAAATAATTTGATTAGTTTTTATTTTAACAGGCTAATTAGAAAAGATGACTCACATTTTACTGATTTCATTTCCTTTAGCCCATATAAAGACATAAAAATTAGAAATAAAACCTCTATGTGGAACATTGATTTAGGTATATCTTCTTATGCTCCCTACTTAAATTTTGTGTTTGCCATTATTCTTCATGTATTGCAGTGCTTTACAGCTGAGATTTCTGAGATATACTCTTCCCACTGACATTAATGGGAACGGTACATCAAAATCCACTAGGTGGCTTTGAAAATTTCAGATATATTTTCAGTCTGCTGTGGGAATACTGCTGAATTTATCCTTACACCACCCCTCAAAGACAGGTAAATACCCTTTAAATATATTTTATTGAAGTTGAACTGTGCAGAACAGAGATGTGAGAGACATAATGGGCCTAATCCTATTGACTTATCCTGGCATTGGAGGCATAATCATGAGCCAAAACCATTAAGCATTCATCAGCAAAACTAGACTGATATTGTAGTGGCCTAATACTATTTAAAGACATGATTTAGAAAAAAATCTGTGGCACTCTGAGTTCTTTTTTTGGTGTACAGAGGGCAGAGAGTGCATTTATATATTTTGAAGTGGAAATCAAAATATGTCTTTATAATTGGAATTGTAATGCTTCATGGGAGGAATAGCTCTTGAGCTTGATATTCTCCTCTTGGCAGAATCACATGAGATTTTCTCTTTTTGGATTCAAGAGCAAGTCAGGTCATGTCTACCACAAAATAAATTCCTGGCTGCTGTGGGTCATAAATAGATAAAAAAGGTAACATTACCTTTACTTTCTGAACAATTTATCTCTGCTCTTTATACCTGCTCTTTCCCCATTGTCCACCACTTCTGAGACTTCATCTGAGGGGCTGTGTCCAGTTTGGGGATCCCTAGAAAAAGAAAGACATCAATAAACTGGTCAGGGGTGGTCACCAGGATGGTCAAGGGCTGTGTGAGGAGATGCTGAGGGGCTTTATCCAGCCTGGAGGAGAGCCAGACTCAACACCTCTTGCAGGTGCACAGCTGAAAGAATGACAGAACAGGGACACAGGTTACAGCAGCAGAAAATTAATGAGTTGCTGTAGAAGTTACCTTAAATCATTGTGTGATATGTGAGGAAAAAATGACACTGTAAGGAGGCCTCAATTAAAAGTGTTGGAAAGAAGGGTTACAAATCATGTTTGTTGTGATTATGGCAAGAAATTACAGGCTTCAGTAAAGGGTGATTCTCATGAGACATCAGGAAACAATGGCCATGTTAAGTAAAGGGGGAATAGAATAAATTTTCAGTAGTGTGGGGTCCCCACTACTTAAGGAGTAACAAGACATCCTGGAGGAGCATCTTTCAGGAATGGCCTTGGGGAACTTTATTTAGTTCTTTGGAGGAGAGTTAAAAAAAGTAACCTCTCCCAGGCTCTTCCACACCTGTTTTATCTGGTTTTGTTGATAAAAGTGTAGAGGAAAAACTTGGGGCCAAAGGCTTGGTTCAGCTGCAGTCTTCTTGTGTGACCTTGGGTACATCATTCAGCCTGGGCTGTGCTTCAGCACTCCATCTCCCAAAAGAGATTATTATTATTAGTGTTTAGCATCAGAGGTGCCGTGCAGGTATAATCCATTAATGCTTTTAAAGCACTGGCATACTACATTAATGATAAAGAAATGTTATGTCCTTGCAGAGTTTGTAATCTAAAAAGATGAAAAAATGTGAGAGGAAACATCAATATCCTAGCCTTAGGGACAAATGACACAGCCATGGGAGAAGTGATTTGTCAAATGTGGCAAAGCAGGACTGAGAGAAAACACCCAGATTTGTCATGTATTCCTTAAAGACAAGGCCATGTTTCCTCTCGTAGCATAAGTGATCACAAACCTTGTGATTTTGTTTCTTTAAGCTCCTCCATTGGTGTTTCTTCACAGGAGTAATTTCTCCTGACAGCATCAGTAGGAGAAATACAACCTGCAGCCATTCAGTTTGACTTTATTTTCAGATGGCAGTGAGAATTACAAGATTAACAGGACTAACCCAGTGGTGAAGCACATCCTCCTACCTTCTGCCCAGCCACAACCTTGTTCACTGTCAGCTCTCTCAAAGGGTGGCTTGCTTTACACAGTGCAGGCACTGCTATTAATAATCCATATGGTACTCATTTTTCATGGCTTCAATTGCCTGAAATCCCTTTGTTCTTTTTGGCTTCAGGATCTTCAGACCAGAAATTCTGCCAGTGGGTTTGACCCAAACCTCACTCATGCTCAGAGCAGTGTCCTTCACACTGCCATGAGTGTTGCACCAGTCCTGCTTTTATTGTATAAGTAAAGATGACCTCTAACACCTGAATTTAGTGAGGTCTGTGCCAGTAGAATTTACTGAGGTCTGTGCCAAACCACAGTAACTCGCTTATTTTAAAAACAAGAATTAATGCAAGAAAAGGCATAAAAGGCCTGGGGAAGGCTTCACCCTTGGGTAAGAAATTTTTCCACACTTAGTGGAGGCACGCAGACCTGTGACTCATAGGATTATTGTGCTGTTGGAGCAGTTTGTCACAGGCTGATGAATGATGTCAAGGCAGGACATCATCTCCTAGCAACTCCTCTAGCCCCGAGTTGTTGCCTTTACATTTAACCCTTCTACATTCCCATGCATGCCTGTCACCCTGATATTGTCTGAAAAATTCTCTTTGCCCAGGATTTTCCCCTGGGAAGCTGAGAAGCCTCAGAGAGGAATGAAAACAATAATTATTTGATTGCTGCTCCCATGTTTACTGCTTTGGAATGTGGCTTGGACATTGTTTATCAACTGGTGAATGTTTGATTGGTTCCATGTGAATTGTTTTTTTCTTAGTGGCCAATCATGGCCAGCTGTGCCAGACTTTCTGAGTCAGTCACAAGTTTTTATTATTCATTTTTGTTAAGCCTTCTGTCTGTATCCTTCTCTTTCTTTAGTATAGTTTCAGTACAGCATTCTGTAATATGATATGATTAATATAATATAATATAATATAATATAATATAATATAATATAATATAATAATATATCAGCCTTCTGAGAACATGGAGTCAGATTCTCATCACTCACCTTGTCCTGGGGACCCTCACAAACACCACACATGCCAGCATGCCACCAGGATGTGTTTGCTCTCCAGCTTCTGCCACAATTTTATCAATTTTCTCATCCCCTGCCCTTTGAACAGGGAGCAGGGCAGGGCAGAGGGCTCCAGCACATTGACTCAGCTAAATGGAGTGGATCAATCTGTGATGCAAATGTGATTTTCCTGCTCTTTTGCCTCTCTGTTTCTTTTCTTCCTGCCTTTTAGACATGGGATTGTTTCTGCTTTATCATGTGTTCAATAATCCCTATGGTTTCATTGAAGTGTGCCTTAAAACATTCTTCTCTGCATGGCTCTGAGTTCGTGGTATCCAAAGAGAGTATTTTTAAATGATCAAATGATTTAAATAATGCAGGGAAAAATCCAGCAGCAGTCTGAACTATGAGACTTTCCCTTTGTTTTAGACTGGTAGATAGATGATGCCTCTCCAGGATGCAGCAGTCTTCTTCAATTCCCAGTTCCTACCACGTGTGACACATGTGCCTGGTGGCAGCAGGAAAGATATTTCCTTGCTGAGAGGAAAATTGGTAACAAAACTCTCTGCAAATCCTTTCACTACACTTTTCTTAAAAAAAAAAAATAAATAGGATATAGGTGGTTTTGTGTAACTAATTCAATCTCAGCAAGCTGAGTAAAGGAAGTCGTAGTGTCATTGATTTAGAGATATGTAAGAGTTACAAGGCAAAGGAAAGCATTTATCAGTTGTGTAAGGGATGGCTCGTGCCCAAGCTGCTGTGTTTGGTAAACTGACTTTTGTCTCAGATCACAGCAGGAAAAACCTTCAGTCTTTGCTTAACCCTTCCTGATGCCTGTGCATTGTGTTCAGAGCACTTACCTGAATGGAAAGAAAACTCCTCATATTTTGCCTCAGTTTTAATCTTTGAATCAATGAGGCATTCATGTAAATGGGATTAGGGAAGCTGGCTCAGGCCAGTTGCTGCTGGAATTGTGCTGCTCACATCAGTTTGGTGTATGAACTGACATTATCCCCATGCTTTGCCTATAAGAGCCCATGTGCTTGTTGGCTGCCCCATCTCAAGCCATTCACAACATTTAGAACATTTCCTACCCAAAGCCAGTGGGAGCTGAACAGCTGGCACTTGCTGAGCATGTGCAATTTGCAGAATTAGTTTGAAATTTGAAAATTATGACCAAATGGAGTCCTCAACCCAGATTGAGTTGAGAATAACCAAGAGGAGTTTGTGGAGACAGAGTGCCCACACTGCCTGTCTCCCCACCATAACCTCACAAAGGTCCCTCAGTGAAAGGCCCTTCATTTATCTGTGCTTACCTGCACTAAAATCCCTGCTACAAATCACTTCAGCAGTGGCTGCCAATTTGTGAATCACCTTGTAGCAGCAGCCCAGCCTCTGAGCAGCAGTGCTTTGCTGTAGTGCAATCTATGTTCATTACAGAAAAAAAAAAGTTTCAGCCTCTTCACAAGTTTGGGTAATATTGCAAATCTTTCAGCATCTATTAGAGCTGGAGCTCGAGGCTGGAATGCTAATGATACTGAAACAGAACACGAGGTGATCTGACAAAGTCGCCTAAGGAGGTTTTCATAAACCTTTTGTACAATTTCTCTGCTTCTTTGCCAGTGAAAATTAACCTCTACTTGCAAAAAAATGAGACTTCACCTAACTCATTTAGAAATAGCAGAGGGAAAGAGAAAATCAATCCATAATGAACAGTATCACATTAAGAAAATCTAATTAGAAATGGCTTTTCTTTTATTGCACTGATAATGGTAAGCTCTAAGAATGACATCACTACAAAATTCAGTAGCTTATAAGGGAGTGAATTTTTCAAAAAGTGTTTAAACTACCAGATCAATAACTTCACACACCACCTAATTAAATTGTATAGAAATTCTCAATAAGCACTAACGTTAGAAATGTGGTGCTCTATTTTAACATAAAGTATATATTATCTTGTGCTGCATGTACTTCTAAAAGTTGCCTTCATATAACTGAAGAGTGAAATTCTCTCTACATGGCATTGAGGACAAAGTCTTCCCTACTTAATCTTACTTATTTTTCTTCAACTGGAGTTGGGTGGAATTTTTTTTTTTTTAATCTATGTGTCAGCTCCTCCTAGAAACAATGTTTGAATATGGATGGAGGTTTTTAAGGCAGGGACTTGAACAGGTACAAAAATTTAAACTTTTCCAATGTAACTTCCAATATTTTCATTTCAAATTATTTTTCATTTCTTCAGAAAGAAACAAAACTAAGGATGCTCCTACTACCTGGAAACAGGCCTGGATTGTAAAATTTTATCCATGGTTCTCTCTGTTGCACAATCTTTAACTTCAGTTAAACTTTAAAACTTCAGTTTTACAAACGTAAAACACCATTAATGAGTTTTTAATCAGTTACTGCATGATTTGATATTTGATATAATTCATCAGGTTCTGGATGCAGCTAAAATACAGTGATGTGCTGCACACATGTTGTATTTTATGGCCTAAGGTGTAATTTACTGGTGGTAAAATTATTGTTTCCTAAATGCACTCAGATAATCTGCACTCACACTGAGGGAGCAGCATATCTAATGTGTAATCTTTTTGTAATGAGCCTATTACTCTGGTTTCTAGGTAGAGCTCCACCAGGCATGTCTGTGGGCAGTTTTGTTCATACTCTCATTAAAAATGTCTCAGTAAAATGAGCTGCTGTTTGGCAATTTACATGCCTGGATCTATTTGTTTTTAACAAGAGCGAGAGATAATTAATATACTTTATGCAGAAAGCTTCAGCCATTTAAATAAAGAGGAACAAGATAAAATCAGTTCTGCTTTCTTTTCAACCAGTCAAGGGTTGCAGGAGTTTCAAAAAGTTTAGGGAAAGGATTCAAGGTTACACAACAAAAGAATTTCTCAAGTGTGGACCTTGCAGATAAGAAACAATGTGCTGCACATAATACTTGTGAGATGTGATTAAAAGTGCCAGGGATATTGGCAGTGGAGAGGAGCACTGTAATGCACTGCTCTGCAAAAGGAGTTCATCACTGCTAACAGAATTTGAATTATGCTTCACTAGATTTCCTGCATATGTCAAAAATAAGTAATTGCCAATTATCCTGCTCAAAAGAGCTGGTGGGATACAATCATTTAGCTTAAGCATAAGTGCAGAGCTGCAGAGCTCTGAGGAAAAGCTCTGCAGAGGGAAAGCTTCAAGAAGTCGCTCATAAATCGAGATAACTTCAGCTGAAGCAAAGGCCAATTTTAACTTCATCCTAGCACGCAGATTTTCAGCACTGCTTCATACTCTGCAGCAATGCACCAACTGAGGCAATGGGTTAATTCCAACTGGCTCAGGACTTTTATTCCTAAGGAAAGAAACAGCTGCAGAGATTGTGGCCTGCTTGGAATAAATGTGCAAGATCAGGAATGAGCCTGGGTCTCCTAAACTCACCACCCTCAGCACTGGAGGCTGCTTTCTCTGGATGACCAGCAGAGAACTAATGAAAAATTATGATTCCTTATATAATAGGCTCTTTTTAAATTTTTCTTTCTTTCTGCAAAGGTTATTGGATCCATAGAGGAGCCAGAATTTTTAATGGTTAGATCAGAGATCAGAGCTCGAGTTCCAAATTTCTATTCCAGGTTCTGCTGCTACTTCAAGAGACCTAGGCAGGTCTTTTGCTAGGCTCCCCAGTGGCTGAAATGGAAATAGTTACATGGAGTTTATGGTGGTGTTATAAGACATCCTTGTTGGTTTAGATTTCCTTGAGATCTTTGCAAGAGAGGTGATAGAGAAATGTGAAGTGTTAGAGCACTGAAATCTTTCCAGTATCAGAAAAGGTGCACTGAAAAACTGCACACAGTATTAAAAAAACTTAATAATTCTAGAACACAAAATATAACCATATCATAACTGTCAAGGTTTGTCTACAAATATACTCACCTGATAAAATTCTTGGTATGACTAAACTCTGTGTGGCACAGCCAAAACTGAGTTAGACTCCAAGCATCAAACAGTTCTAGGTTTTTGCATATTCTTGGGTTTCTGCATATATTTTTGTGTTAATGCATTAGATTAAGGAGAGCTTTTGTAAATAGATTTTTGTGAGTCAGGCTTCATGGCAGTTTAAATTTGTAAGGAAGTTTCTAAAATGCATCCTCCCATTTTTTGGTGCCTACACATAAATTCTTGAGAACTGAGGACAGCAAATGGGACTGATAATATTTGTGTGGGAGACAGGCAGAGAATTCCCCAGGAGCAAAGCAAACAGCCCTGCATTAGCAAAGCAAGTTTTTAGCTGCCTTGAATAGGAGAAATTATCACCTAAACCTCCCAAGCCCAGCCTGCTGAGGTGATATAATCAAATTTTGTGCAATTAAATGCTGTAAGTAGCACACCTGCAGAGAGAATGGGCAGGTCTGGTGACCCCCCTGGACTTTGCAGAGTCCTGGGGGTGCTCTTTCTCCCCACCAAGTTGGCAGCTTATGCTGGGGCCTGCAGGCTCACAAGGTGTTGTAGGGGGATCCTATGGAAATCTGTCAGATTCCTGGAGCTTCCAGGACCTGCCCAGCACAGGGTGTGACCAGAGCTGGAGGACCAAAAGAGCTGAGAGGTTCTCATGTAGGCTGCACACCCTGGAATCACAGCTGAGGGTTTGAGCTCTGTGGTTCCCTGGTTCTGGGGTTGGCATCCTGAAATATTTGGGATCCTCACCAAATTTGCCAATGGCAGCTCAGCAAGTGGTGAACTTCACCCCTGAAGATACATGTGCCTTGGATTGCTATTTAAATTAATCTGTGATTTTTGGCCTGACACCTTCAAGCTGTTTGTTTGACCTGACAGATCTGGCAGCCAGAAATCAAGGGAGAGCAAGGATTTTTTGCTTAGAAATTTAGGAGAGAAACTATATAAGGCAGTTGCCTTTAAGAAATAAAAGTCTTATTATTTTCTTAGTCAGAATCCTAAGTGTAGAGAATGAGAATTGAGGGGGAAGAGGCTGATAAATTGACACACCTGAAACTCCAGTGAGATCTGAAATGAATTCTGTGATTGTATCATCCTTTCTGGGCTTTTAGAATGTAGAATGTGTTTTGTGAGCTGGTGGCTAAACCCGTCACTGAGGCATGTGGTTTCCTCTGCCTGCCCCAAAACCATGTAAAATTGCACCATCAGATTCATTGAAATCTATTCTTTTGATCAGATTCGTGCTCACTTTAAGGTCACAAAAAAGTGATCTTTCTGATGGAAGCAGGATTAAATAGGTAAAATATTTTTGACAGGTTTTTAAAGTTTGTGTTTTCCTCTTCAAATAAAGAACATGCATAGAAATTGCTATTCAGCTTGCCTGTAAACTTGGTAACTCCTGAGATACACTGACCTGTCTGAGTGAATTCATATTCTTGCCCTTCTGTGGGAGACTGTGGCCTCAGCAAGATTCAATGTGGGATGAAAATCCAGCCATGTTCACAGCACTGCCTTCCATGGGGAAACAGCTGCTGCATTTTAACGTTTGACTGGAGAAAAAAAGTAGGTTAGAAGGTTTTGGTGTCCTCCCTGGAGCTTCATCCTTGGCTGAGCAGATAATAACTCTCTAGGAAAACTCTCCAGCAGCCTGGTGTTTTCATCCTCCTTCCCTGCAAAACCCACTTTTCTCTAAGGAGGTGAGGAGGGCAAATGCCTGCAATTAGCAGATTCAGCATTGAGGAGTTTGCAAGATTCAATTCACATTTTGGTACTTTTGAAAGGACTGGCCCCCAATCCTCACCTGGCATCCCTCATGCTGCTGAGAACTGATGTGCTGCAGGCAGGACCCTGCTTGTCTCTGGAGCTGGTCTGCAGTTTTGGCATGTTCCCTGCAGGTTTGATACACATTTTCAGGGGGAAAAACAAGAATGGTGCCTTAAAGGCATGGAACTGTACAGGATATGTCTCTCTGAAGTACAAATGCCAGAAAAATTCATACCTGGGTATGTATTTGACCTGGTCGCTCCAGGCTCTCTTTATAGCCATGAGAGAAGAAAATGGCACGTTAAGAGTATAATTTCTGGCCTAGGTTTTCTAAGGCTTTCTGTGGGATATTTTGATGGATCTTGACTAGGAAGCCACAGATCTTGTGGGGAGCTCAGGTGTGAGAATATTCCTTTGGCCACATGAAGCTGGAGCCACTCTCTGTTGTAGTGTTGAGTGGGTCCCCAGGACGAGGTGAGAGATGAGAATTTGACTCCAAGTTCTCAGAAGGCTGATATATTGTTTTATGATATGATATGAAATGAAATGAAAATTATATACTAAAACTATACTAAAGACAGAGAAAGGATACATCAGAAGGCTGGACAAGAATGAATAATAAAAACCTGTGACTGACCAGAGAGTCCGACACAGCTTGACTGGGATTGGCCATGAATTAAAAACAATTCACATGGAACCAATCAAAGATGCACCTGTTGGTAAACCATCTCCAGATCACATTCCAAGCAATCAGATAATTATTGTTTACATTTCTTTTCTGAGGCTTCTCAGGAGAAAAATCCTGGCAAAGGCATTTTTCAGAAAATATCATGGTGACAAATCTCCAGTTTTAGGACTCTTTGCCATCACCCTGCAGGGTGCCAAAATAGCTGCACATGGAATATTGTGCTGTCTTTCCTAAAGTGTGGCAGAAATCCATTCCCCTCCATCCCTGGGTTATTACTCAAATACCACCCTGAGGACTGGAATGACTTTTTGGGAATCCACTGTTATTCTTCAGCTTTTTTTGTTCTGTCTCTCTGGACAAGGAGTAACACAATTAGTGGCTTGACCTCAGCTTCCCCTTCTCATCTCATTTGGCTCAATTGCTCTGGCAAATGCCACAGTGGTTTGTGGGTCTGCCCAAATCTGCCCATTCTTTATGGTAAGCACTGATGTGCTTTTACCCATTCTTTCTGTCCTCATTCAGTGTCCCCTCTGCCCTCCCCTGTCACTGAGGCAAGACAAGGTAATGCAAAGCTCCCATCCCTATCTCACTCTCTGGCATCCTTTTTAATAAACAGACATTGCAGCTGTGATTCAAATTCTTTAATACTAAAATACACATTTATGTTGTCACTCACCTTCATTTCTTCTCCACTCTTGGAGTGATACCAACCAGCCTGAGTGATATATTGCATTTTAATTTATTGAACTGTTCTTTCACCTCTTTTCTTGATACATCTGCCTTTGTGAGTACCTTGACTTCATTACCTGTAAAGCGTCACCTTGAGATGGATATTTCCCATTCACCTTCTGAAGTGGCAGAGAAATGAAAATAAATTCATTTATTTCCTTGCACTTGGACTGAATCATTTACCTTCTCATCCTCTTTGATTGCCACTTTTACACCACAGGATTGCTACTAACAAACTTCCCTGTGGGCACCCTGCTGCTGGGGAACTGAGTTTATTTCTCACCTTCATAGTTGTGGTTAATTCATCTTCACCCCTGTACCAGCCCATTTCCAGCAGGAGACCCAGAAAGCAGAACTGCACATGAGGAAGTGACTTTATTACTTGTCTCTCTTTGCCTGAAGCTTTTTCTGGCCTGACCTCCTGCATCCTGCTGGTTAATAATATTTGGGGAAGGATCTCGGGTAGCTTTGTGGACTGCTCCTGGGTTCTTACAAACTATGCTTTGTAAGTTGATTTTGTAGGATTTTTTTTCCCCAATGATGCCCTGAGGGGGGAAAAAAAAAGATTGCTCATAATTTACTGTGACTTTCTAGGTTATTTAGAAACTCCCTGAAAGGAAAATTTAAGAGAATATAAAAAAATATCTTAAATCAGCAGGGCAGTAGGTGAGGATCACCTTGCTGTAGCTCCTGGAGGATTGTCAAGTCTGTAAACAAGAGCAGATGTTGTGCATATGAAGAAAAAAACCCATCCCTGGGGTCTGAAAGCGCTCAGAGAGGAAGGAAATTGCTGCTGGTGCTGCAGGGCTTTCCATCTCCTGGGCAATGAGTGAAGGAAGGGATCTCAAATTCCACCTCTCTGCCCTGGAGCTAGCTGGTTGTCCTCTGTTTACCTAGGTACAAGAGAGGGTTATATCAGGACAAATATTTCTGCTGCTTCTAGTAGAATTTAACTTCAAGATCAAGCTGTTCAAAACGTGGCTGCTTAAACTTGTTGACTCAGTCAGCACTAATTACAGAGGGAGTGATTGTGTGATGCTGGAATTATGTAATTCTCTCATTGATCCTTCCCTGATTTTATTTATTCTCATTCTACATTCTATTCTTGGCATCAAAAGTCTTGTCTCTTTCTGTTTTTTTTTTTCTTTTCAGTTCAACAGAAATGGAAATTTATAGACATGAACCAGTTTCTGAATTAAAATTGACTTTTTTTTTTCTCAAGATTTAGCCTTTATGATGGACTACATTGTATTTAGCAGCTATGGGGTTAATTTTTCTCTCAGGCTTTTTGCATTTATTCTTGTTGGACTATTCTTTATTAGCCCTGCCTGCCAACAACCAATACACAATTATCTGACCCTTATAAATACATAATTCTGTTCTTTGTAGGGTTAATCACCTGACATGATTCTTCCAAAGCACCTTTTGACTTCCTTTCCTCATTTACCAAATCTCTTCTACCAGTTGATCAGATATTATTTATTTTCATTAACAATGGTGTTCATTTTTTTTTTTTTTTGTCTGCTGGGTAAATTAAGCCTTCTTAATTGGCTCCAAAAAATTCCCTGGTGCATTTAAGGTAAGAGAGTTTACCACAGTTCTTCTACTTCCTCAGGGCCTTAACACATGGAGATAATGAAATTGTGAGTGGATTATGGTTGGTTGGTTGGTTTGTTTGTTGGAGTTTTGGTTTATTGTGGGTTTTTATTTGTTTGTTTGTGGTTTTGTTTTGTTTGTTTGTTTGTTTTTTAAATTAATGGATTTGGATTTGCGCCTCTGTAAAACACAACAGTTGTTGGTTTATCCTTCCATTGGAGCAGCTGGAATACAGTTTTGTGTCTTCAATTCTAGAACATGTTTGCAGCCTGGATTAGGCATCACTTAAAAGACAAATTAAAACAGTGAGAATCACTGTGCTTTACATTAAATGGAATTAGTTCTTTTTGACCAGCACCTCTTTGTATCCCTAGGGAAGGGTTACCTAAGGAAGTTCACCATTCTTTCATTTTCTACCCCAATTTTTGAACAGAGATTCTGATATGGTACTTTTAGCAGCTCCAGTGCTGAACTTTCCTGGTGCAATCTTTTGTGACTATATGCTTTCTACTGAACTTTATATTTCATTATTGGGAGATTTTATAATTTTTTAGATTCTGCTTCATTAAAAGCATTCTTTAGATTACATTCTCATAAAAAATTCTGTATTCATTAGGACTAGACCTTTCTCCTTTATTACACCAGAGGTTTCAATTTCTGACCCACATGAAAAGCAGCTACTGTCCAGTTTTCAAGCCTTAAAAAACATCTCTATTCAGTTCATCCTAGGAAAACAACCATCAGCAGCCATCCCTAAACTTTTGTGTCACTACCCGAACCTGTCCAGCACTACTGAAGGAGATGGAAACCCATAGAAACACTTCTATGAAGAATCCAGCATTTGCCTGAGTGGACTCACTGTGGAAAGAAATTTAGAGAAGTTTCCTGTAGATAGTAAATGAAATTGTCCACTTGGTCAAGGTGCTCACCTACTCAGCCCACACAGGCACCTGGCAAAAGATAAACAGTTTCCAATAAGAAGGTTTGGGGTTTTTTTCTCACTATGGAAATTCTTTATCCAGCCACTTCTCATTAATAAAAAGGTATTTCTGAATCACCTAGATGGCCAGAGTTCTTTGAGGATGAAAAGAATGTAATGAAAAGAAGGTAATGAGCAGAACTTGCTTGAGCAGGGTTAGCAGTTTAAAAGAGCACAGGAAAAGAAAGGTCAGGTCCAGGTCTACACAGAAAATCTTCTGCAGAGCTGTAGTGAATTAAAAAAAATCCTGATTCAACATCCAATGCCTCCTCTTTGCCTAAGCATGAGTATCAAAATCAGCAGATGAATAAATAACTAGAGCAAAGCCAATTGTTGCAACTCTGAGAAATTCACAACAGAGAATTAAACACTAGAGATGGGGATGAGGGGAGGTAATTAAAACAAATTGGAAATCTTAATAGGTAGAAATAAAAACGGAGAACTTTCTATCAATGAGTAATCTTGATTGCAAAAGTTGTTGCAGATGGCTTTGAGCCTTAGAGGATTTCAGCTGGGAGGTTCTTCAGCAGCACAATGAGCTCTGCGAGTGCTGACCCTTTGTAAGTACCCAAACTAATCTTCATTCGAAATTCCTGGGGAATTGGGAAACAACTGACACTTACCCGAGCTTTTCTCAGGTGTGTTTCACAAAAGGCTCCCGGCAGAGCCAATGGAGCTGCTCACAAAGACATCAGTAATCTTCCCAACCTCATCTCTTCTTGTACTTGTGTTAAAAATGAAAATGCCCTGCTGAAATTAATGCAAAATACAGTCGGGAACATAATGAAAACCCTTTTCTGATAGTCTTTACACCGCTGCAAGCATCCCTCACTTCTCTCTTTCAAAAAGGATATAATAGTCCTTTTCACTGTTTTGTTATATTTGAAAGAAGAACATGTGTTTTCTACGTCTTCTTTTTTTTTTTTTTACCAATTTTTGGTAGCCTAAAATGCAAATTGGATGAGGACAACATATAATCTCCTGGCTTATTATTTTTCTTTTTCCTGCAGAAAAGATATGCTGAGTATTTTAATAGCACCATCTGTCACGGTAGCAAGTGCCAAGCTGCAATATTGATCTTGTCACTTTGGGGAATGGTATGGTATTTAGGATTATAAATAACATTTTTCTTTGCTCTGTTCATGTGTTAGTTTTTGTAGAGAGTCCAAACTCAAGAAACCACTCTTGCCATCTAATAAGACAAGCAGTTTCTTAGGATCCACAGCAGAGTGTCATTAGGACCTGAAGCAGTGTTTGTGTTATTACCTGTCACAGCTCAGTCCAGTGAACAACCCAATTGGTCTGTGAGATTTACATAGTGACAAATACAGCCACAACTAAGCAGAGATAAGACTTCTAGTGACCATAAGTCATCACTGGACACTAGTTTCCTCTCTTTACAAGAGAGAAGATTATGCTGATGAAATTTTAAATTAAGAGCACTCAAGCTGAGGTTACAAAAAAAAGCAAGTGCTGCATTTTCTGCAATTTCATGTGTTGAAAAACAACTTGGGTTTGTTGTTTTTTTTTTTTAAAGGCTCTGTCCCCTTCAGACACTTGGATTTTGGTCAAAATTTACATTTAGTTTGCCTTGGGAAAGAGAACATGCAGTATTGTAGGCAGTTTTTATCTCCAAACAGACTCTCTGGAGAGGCCAGAATCTTGGGGGTCAGATTTGAGGTTACCGTGAGTCTGTAAAGGTCTCAGTGTGTTGAGCTGCCTGATTCAGAAAGAGACTTTTCCTGGCAACGAGGAGACAATTCCCCCTTTAATATAAAATTTTTGGGTGTTTCCTCCCCTGTTTATATTTCTGGATATAGATGTATTTTTTCAATGCACCAGGCAAAATTCTGATGCTTGTGAATGGTTGAAGGAAAAGATGCTCGACAGATGTGAGGGGTAATTAAATTTTCTGAGAGGTTATGATGTTTTCCAGGATTCACAGGGCTGAGTACTTCTCTCTGTAATACTCTGTTAGACAATCAACATTTTGATAATATGCCAGCATTTTTTTTCTGCTCCACAAGTTGCTTTTCTTTGGGTAGGGTATTACTGAATTTTGTGCCTGATAAAGTAAGATTTCACCTGGGGCTTGAAGTGTTAAAGTGTTAGAATAGAAATACTTTAATGCTGGTTTTTTTCTGTTAGTAGTTCTCCTGCCGCTGAACATATATTTATCCTCTGCATGCAATTTCACTCATAACTTCAAGGCAGCTCCATGGTGCTCATAAGTACTGCATTTTATAGATTTTCAGCAGTTGTCATTAAACATCTCTCTTGAGGAACAAAAGTACCAAAAACATTTACACAAAACATCAAAAGCTTGTACTAAAATAATCCATTATAATCCCATTCTTCATTTTTCACAGTCTCTGCAAATTGATTTCATCTAAGATATTACCCAGCTATATACAAGTTTGGGTCTGGTTTTTTCATCTGTTCCATTTCCTGTAACTCAAGTAATTTTATGAAATGCAGTATTTTTACTGCAGAAAAATAAAAAAGTAAATAGTCTGCTGTGTGTTGGGATCTGAATAATCCAGTCTCTACCTCATTGCTTGCTTTTGCTGCCTGGTTGTTCAGACTCTTGGTCATCCTTTTCTGAGTACTAGCATTTAATTAAATACCTGGTGTAGAGGACAGCCAGGCTGTAGTCATGGATGCAGCAGACATTTATACAGATGGCACTCTGAGCTGTTGTACCTAGATGTACAAACATTCTGTAGCATAAGTCTACAGAACTACAGAAAATTCCATGTATTGTGTGTGTATGCATATATTTGTATATCTATAAATGTGTGTACACATATTTTACATTTATATTTATATCTATATTTACTTTTGTATTTATATTTATATTTATGGTATTATAATTTATTTTCATTCATATTTATATATGGGATAAGGGCAGTTGCCAAAATCTCCACAGTGGTCTTAGCCTTACCTTTGAATGCCAAATGTGATTTCTTTCCTGGTGTTTCCTGTGGTACAAAATGTGAGCCCTGGGTAGCTCCTCAGCACTGTGTGAGGCTCTGGCAGGGGTTGATTATCAGCTTTTGTGGCCATGGGAATTCTGTTTGGGTAGTGCCCAGCCCATGATTTGTGGGAGCTCAGCCTGCTCTCCATGGACCTCTACATGATGGCAGCACTGTGGTGTGGCAGATCCAGGGTCCTGCTTCTCCAGCAGGGAACAATATTTTAGAATAGGAATAAGCATTATTTTGCATATTATTTGGTATGGAAAAAAAGAACCAAAAAGGCTTTTCCCCCTCTATTTTTTAATCCTATATTTTTCAAGCAAAATGGAGTATCTGTCTCACCTTCTCCTTGCAAAATTGGCACAGGGCACTCCTCCGCCCATTGCCTTATGTCTGTAATTATTCAATGCTAGTGATTTTTCCTATATGTGGGTCGCTTCTCACATGGTAATTGCAGATGTACCCTCCTTTACTGATGCTCCACTAGCTCAGAGCCAGCAATGCCTGGCTGCAGGTGGGAAAACAGACAACAAGAAGCATTGCTCTGTTAGAGGCTTGACACAATCAGGTTTTCATGTACACTCCTCTCCCGTGTCTCTTGATGGTGGAGGGAGCTGTGCTGTCATTAGCAGCCAGCAGGGTGTTGTGAGGGATGTATTTTTGCAGAGAATTCAACTCCCCTGGTGCCTTATGAACATTTCTGCCTTCCCAGCTGCACAAGGTGGAGGAGGCTTTGGGCTGTCTGGGTCAGCAGGAGCCAAACTGCTGGGGAGAATGGAAAGCTGGCAATAATCTCAGCTTTTCCTTTCAAATGTGGGGTGGCTTGACTTGCCTGGCCTGGGGACACAGGGGGGATGAGGTTCTGCACAGAGCCAGGGCAGCAGGAGAGCTGCATGCAGGGAGATGGAGGGTGCGGGGTGAGAGCGTGTGTTGTAGGTAAATGAGCAGAGGGAATGGAGGGAAAATGTTTACACGGTGCTCTGTGATCAAAGAAAAGATTCTGTGTGTTTCACCAAGAGTTTCATCTGCCCTCTGGGCTGTGTTACACAACCAGCTGTCAAACAGAGCTTTTTAAAAGAAAACACAGGTAGCTTTTCCCTTTTGATGATCAAACGAGAGATGCTCAAAGTTACCCAAAGTACCTGATTAAAACCAAATATCCCTCCTTCCAAATGCCTGAGCTGACAATTGTTTCTAAATGGGAGAAGTTTTGTCCAGCTGTATGCAGGCTTTGCCTGAGAAAAAGGAACAATTAATAACCCCAGGGAAGCAGGGGAGGATGTGGTGAGTGCAGCAGGGAGCACAAAACAGAGCAGAAGCATTGGTCAGAGGGAAGGAGAGATGGGAACTCTGAGTGCAAATTAATTAAGCAGCAGATTTAATCTGCAGACTATGGACATGAAAGAAAACATGTCAGCCTTAATACAGTTAAAGTATTTATGTTTGTAAATAGATTATGCAAATTCACAAATGAAGGAGAGCATAAAAAAGCAGCTGTTTTGGAGATGGGGATGGATGTAGGAAGCTACATATTCACTCACCAGCATTTTGGGAGTGGTTAGGAAGGGTTTGTGGAGACCAAGTGTGATGGTCAAGAAGTGATAAATGGGAAATGATTCATGTCCTTGTTTGTTAAGGAAGAGAAAAATGGAAGGAAGATATTTTTCTCTAAGTATTATCAGAAATAAAGACAAGAGACAAGTGCTTTGATGCAAGTGACCTCTTGTGATAAATTGTGCTGGGGATCTCTTCATTAGAAAGGCCAAGAGGGTGGTTAGAAGTGTGAAAAATGCCAGTAAGATAACTGCAGCAGGACTTGAGGGATATCTTGCTTCAGGGAAGGGCAGCCTGAATGCTGGAACAGACAGCAGCACTGCCAGCAGCTCCCCAGACACATCTTCCCAACGTGAATTTCTGGCTGGTGGGTGACCCAGGGGAGCATCCAGAGCTCAGATCTTCTCTGATGCACCATGAGAGGCTTTCCCCATGACCTTGGTGTCCTGATGTGCAGCAATTCCAGTGTTTACCTTTCTTACAGCCCTTGCTGAATTTCCCACCCTTGAAATGAAGATTTGGCAGGACACTGAGCATCCAATGCCTCAGCCAAGGGGTCTGGGGGAGATGCAGTCCTGGAACAGCTGTGGGTGCATTTGGGGTGCAGAATGCAAGGCTCAGGGCTGCACGGCTTCTGCCTGTGATGGCTGATGTCTGTGAGAGAAATTTTGGCAGACAAGCTCCCCAATCAAGGCATCAGAGAAAATAGGAATGGAAAGGATCTCTGAAGGTCATCTAGTTCACCCTTGTGTCCAAAGGCGAGTTTAATTGTACCCACACCATTCCTGAGAGATGTTACATCTCCTCAGCATCTGCCTCTCTAAATTAAACCATCTGAATGCTTTCAAGTCTTCCCTCAGATATGATGCATTTTTGGACAATTGTGAGCCTCTTCTGGGCTCCTTCCAATTCATGTGAGTTCTTCAGCAGCCCAGGGCTGGCTATGGCTGGTGCCCTGCACGCAGCAGCTCCAGTTGAAGAGAACACACATTTCCAGTTTTGTTTCATGGCTCCATAAATGTATTCAGCCTTTCATAAAGGTTTTGAGAGAGATTCCTCAGACATCAGTTTAATATCTTGAAGAACTCTTGTTTAAGGATCTTTTTACTAACTTCTGTCAAGGTAAAATAATGGTTCAAGTCTGAATTTGAAAACTTTTAGAAATTGCCTCAATATAAATAACTTTGTGTGGACTGAAAATTACTACAGAGTTTTTGATAAATGGAAAAGTCTCTGTTTACAAGGAGATGCTTAGTGCAGCTGTGTTAGGTCAGGTCTCATTTAGCATCTCCATTTAATGATCCTGAAGAGGGAGTAAACAGTCTGTTAATGAATTTGTGTGTGGTTCTGTATAGGGAGGAACTGTGAGTAATAGGCAGGAAAGAAAAAGACTACAAAGGGACATGGAGATTAGAAACGATCACAGATAATGAAGTTAACTTCATCTCTGCTAACACAAATTAATGTGTTTGGGTGGAGGGGAGGAAGGAAATATGCTTACATAAACTTGGCTACTTTAGGGCATTTTATGAGAAAAGTAGATTTGTAGGCCAAGTACCCAAAGAGGGCCTGCAAGAGAGCCCTAAAGGGGCCTTTTAAAAGGGCAGAGGACAAGGGGGATGGCTTAATGCTGAAGGAGGGTAGATTTAGATTAAATATGAAGAAGAAATTCACATCTCTGAAAGTGTTCAAGGCCAGATTGGGTGAGGCTTTGAGCAACCTGCTCTAGTGGAAGGGGTCCCTGCCCATGGCAGAGGGGTGGAACCTGATGATCTGTGTGGTCCCTTCCAATGCTAGCCCTTGATTGTTGGAATTAGATTCTATGTTCTGTGCGATATTACTCCCAAAAAGCTGAATGCCTGCTTGGACTGTTCAAGGAACTGCTCAGACATACATGGGACACAGGAATCTTTCCCCTCTGTTTGACTGTTACTGGTCTGTGTGCTTCTCTACCAAGGAGATGTTTAAATATACAAAAAACCTGTGGTGAAGATGAAGGAGGAGTGGTTAATGAGCCTGAATTGAAATGTCCTGGAGTGGTTGATTACACTGAGGGACAGAGCAGCTTATGGTGTAAGTTTCAGCAGAGAAAACAGAGGTACCAACATGGTAAAAGGAGAGATGTTTGTGAAAATGCATTTGAGAATGGGGAAATTGTCACCAGCCATAAGGTGTTTGAGCTGATCCCGTGTGGTGAATAGTCCAGCCTTCAGATGTTTTGAAAAGCGTGTAGTATGTGGAGGAAAAATAACAGGGAAAAGCTGAATTTCTGGGAGACAGAAGATAAGGAATGTCATTCTCTGTCTTATTTTAATTTATTTTATCTCCCTTATGTTTTTCTAAGAGTAGCATGGGAGGAAGCTCAACAGGAATGAGAGTGTGGCCCTGAGAGTCTCTGCTGAGAGCAGGTTCCCTCCAGTTTTTCAGCCCCTGAGTTCCTTCAGCAAATAGAGATGAATTCAAGGATCAGATGCATCAAACCCTCAAAGATTTGGATGTAAAAACTTGAAGGGTTCTTTTTTTAAAATTATTTCCTCTCTTCCTTTTGTGAGTGTCCCAATGTGCTGGAGGTTTAAATAAAGGAAGTTACCTATCTAAACTAGAATGCATCTAAAACCTATTCCCAAATGCATATTTGTGTGCATGTGTATAAAGAGATTGAGGGAATGTTTAATTATGACTTTCCTTTAAAAAAACTGCATATAAAATAGAAAAAGGCATTGAAAAATTAAACTGGGCCTGCTAGACAGTAACTGGCTTATGGGTAAACAGCAGCAACGTCCTTAAATATCACAGAAAAAATGTAGGAATGCTGAGGTCAATGAGGGCATTCAGAGACATGAGTAGGGAATGACAGATGAGATTGTCATTGCAAAAAGCCTCCATGGGTTCTGTGCCATTAGTATTTAGAGAAAAAGCTGAAGGTCACATCAGAGACTAGAATACATTTTCCTGGGGGCAAGATGAAATGCTAAAAGGTTTTATGATTATGCCAGAGCAGATAGTTAGGCAATTAGAGCTGTTAAAAATTGTCAAGGCATGGGATCCAGATGAGTTACATCTGAGAACTGAGATGGGAGGAGCAAGTGGAATTGAAAGCTTTGGCAGATATTTTTTTTGATTCCTCTCCAAGGATGGGGTGGCTGGAGAGGATTGGGCAGCATGGCTGATGTGGTTGCTGTATATAAGCAGTGCTCCTGAAAAATCCAGAGCCAAAGCAACACTTTGGTGAGAATATGACTGACAGAGGATATTTTGCTTGGACTTAGGGAGTTCTTGGCTTATCAATTCACTTCACTTTCTGAAACACTTTATTGTGGAGGAAGACAAATGTCAAACAAAGTCCATAATTTATCTGACTTTTCTGAAAGCATAGCATGCAAAATATTGATCTGCTTAAAGAATGTACATTATCTCCTGAAAATGACTAAAAATTAGCTCAGGGAGGACAAATAGTGTCAGTAACACTGCAGAGGGATAACAGAGCAAACATACATTGTGCATGATCTATTTGCATCGGGTTAGACACCCTTGTGCAACATTTTCCTTGTTTTGATCTTTAGACTTAAAGTGTAGAAGAAAAAGGGGGAAACCTTGTGCTTTCTTGTGCCAAAGTACAGGTGCAGTGAGGGGCAGAACCACCACGAGCCATTCAAGGCTGTGCAAGTCTTTAGGCTGTACAAAACTTTGTGTTCATTGCTGACAGCGGCTGCCCCTCAGGCACCATTCTGATTGAAAGGAGCTCAGCTCTGTCAGGGGTGAGGATTGGCCTCATAAAGTATTAATGATGGCAAACTAGATTGTTTCCAGCACAGCTGAATGCCATCTCAGCAAATATTTATTAGAAAAGAATGAAGAATGCAGTGTGATATTTTTAACATTTCCCTCTTTGCTGGGCTCCTTCCCCAAAGAGAATTCCTGCTCCTGGCTAGAGATGGGGGCTAATTACATTGACATTTTCTGAAAAATCCCTTTGCCCAGGATTTTTTCCTGGGAAGCTGAGAAGCCTCAGAGAAAAATGAAAACAATAATTATCTCATTTGCTTTTCCTCTGTTTTGCTCACATGGAATGTGTTTGGAGATTGTTTACCAACAGGTGATTGTTTCATTGGTTTCTGCTGTGAGTTGTTTTCACTCATTGGCCAACCAAGGCCAAGCAGTGTCAGGACTCTGGAAGGAATCACAAGGTTTCATTATTATCTTTTTAGCATTCTGTAAGTATTATTGCTGTATTTCTTTAGTGTAGTATAGTTCAGTATTCTTTAATATAATATAGTATCTTAATATAATAAATTAGCCTCTGAAAACATGAAGTCAAATTCATAATTTCTTTCTTCCATCATCTGGGGGCAATACAAATACAATAGGAGCTCCTAAAGAAGCAGCAACGGGCAGCTGCCCATCCCTTTCCCATGTGTGATGTTTTCCTTGTCTCTTCACCTTCCAAAGTGATATAGGTCAGTAGTAAATTGACCCTCTGTGTCCCTGTAAGGTAATAGATATGCAAAGGGGTGACTTCCCCCCCCCACACACACACTTTTCTCTTCATATTAGGGGTGCATTTATTTCTAGGGGTGTCCTATCTCCTTTTGCAGACTGAAAAAGCAGTAGCAGGTGTCTTGCAGGTGAGATTTTTATTCCAACACCAGTTTAGTCCCATGGTGCAAAGGGAGAACACCTCCCATACCTACCTGTGCTGCACATCCTACCCTGCCAGACCCTTGCACTGATCCAACAGGAAGTAAAATAGGAATTGTGAGTACTCAGCACCTTCTGGGATCCAGCATTGTGGTAATCTCCTCCTCCAACATAATCTTCATAGCTGAACCACTGTTAGTGTGCTTGCTATTCATCTGTTGGAGCATTGAAATAGTAATTATTAGTGGCATATTCTTTTGGGTGATCAGCCCAAAGCTGCAGTGCAAGAGTGTGACCTTGAGTTTTCCTACAGACAATGGAAATTAGTTGATAATGGACAATATTAATTGCTAGGATGACAATGCACCTCTGGAGCTACATCACCACAATGCATCACTGAGGCCAGGAGCTTAGCAGGACTCAGGGAAAAAAAATAAAAAGGGAATTAACAAAATGCATACAAGATGTTGAAATGTGTTAAAAATGTGACAGGGGATAATACCGAGGGTAATTATAATGTAATTATATAATTATATAAGGAAGCACTGTGGTTTCCCTGGGAATGTTGCATGCAGGGCTGGGCTCAGAGGTGTCTGATGAGTACATTTAGAGGTTCAAGTAAATCTTACTGACTGGAGAATTCTTAAGCAGTGATGTTATTTAGTTTTGGAAAGGAGACCACAAGGAGGGTATCAAAGGTGTCCTGCCAGGAATCCTCAATTTTGGAGCCCTTTTTTTCTCACAGTAGAAGGAAGGGAATGGGACTAATCAGATTATCAGTACATCTTTTCCCCTTCCTCACATGCAAATGGTTGTGGTCATTGATGAGCAGATGCACAAGAAGCTACAGAGAGGAAGAAACCAGGGTAGCAGAAACCAGAGCAATGAGATTCCCCACCCAAACTCCTGTTAAATAGTTGTCCTTACCAACCCCTCAAATATTTCCCTGTGTCTCTTGAAGTCCTGCTGCAAGGCATGGTCCAGAGAAGATAAAATAAAAGCTTCTGAACAGACAATAAGTCTCACATTTCTAATATTTGAGTTCAAATTGAACACACAGATGTTATTTTCACACAATTCCTTTTGTGACAACAAGTTCCATGAGAGATTAATTCTCACAGGTTTGGGAAAAATATGAAAACATAACAAAATTTAGAGTACTGCTGTTGTTTTGATTAGCAGCAGCACCTTTTAGGAGGCATAGTCAAGCTCCCCAACATAAATTAAAATTTAAGTATAGGGGATGAAGATAAAAGCTAAACTGGAAGCACAGAATCCTTCCTGGTTTTTACTGTTCCTGGAATTAATTATGTTTTCTGCACATTGAATTCATCCATTTGTATTTCTAGTCAGGTCTTCTCTGTGCTCCTGTATTTACATGAACAAAAAGCATTCACAATCATCAGCATAAAGATTAGAAATATATAAAAAGAGCTTTTGGGAGGAATACTAATAACAGAAAATTTGTGCCTTGAGCAGGTTTGTGAAAGTATTTTTGTAGTTTAATCTGGCTGATTCTGGCTGTCACAATACAAGCTGTATTAAACTGATCATTAACTTGATCCAATGTAATGTGTTTTGTGCTTTTGATCTTGCTTGCTGCCGCAAATATGCCCTTCATTCAGAAATGGCCTCACATATAAGGTGGCTGCACTTGCAAGCTCCAATTTTATTACATTTGCCAGACTGGTGCACTCAGGCCATTTAGTATCACTTTATCACAGATAACAACAGCACAACTAACTACAAAACCACAAAAAGCCTTTAAATTTTACATATTGGAAACTACTTAAAATTCACTTTTAACCAGGGGGTCTTCTTCAAGCTGAGAAGAAAATGTAAAATGTACAATTTTATTACCCTGCATTAAACTTCTATTTTTCCTTTACAGTTTCACTAGCTAAATCAGCATGACCAAAATCCTCTTCACTTGCTCTTCTTGATTTTTTTTTCATGGAAATTGAAAATGGGTAATATTTCCATGATTTTTCCATTCCGTGGTTTTACTGCTGGGACAATATTGTTTCTGTTCCGGCTTGTGAGCAGTACTTTGTATCTGTTCTTAAACAGATCTGATGCATGAAATGATGATGTTCCTGTGCTTTCTCAGGCTCTCAAGTTATTAGAGATAAATACTGTCAAGTTTGCTAAATGTTTAGGTGAATGAGCTCCTGTGCTATCAGACCTGAATGTGCAAGAAGTAATAATCCATACTAAAAAGAAAAAATATATCAGCATTTAAAATAAAGTAAAAGAGTACTGGCATTTTAAAAGGAGATGTATTTTCAGGCCTCTTTTTCTGTCTACTGGGTTTTGCACTTTGTGTTAATGAAGTCAGTCTTTCCCCTTTCTTCAGGAAGGCCAGAAATTGATTTTTTTCCTCTTTTTTAATGGAATTTGGACTTCTCACATGCCTCACTGTGTGGGGACTTTAAAGAAATCTCCACGCACGAGTCTTTCCTGAAGATTTAGTTGTACCTTCTGGCAACTTCTCCAAACATGCTTGTCTGCACTATCCTTTATCATAAATACTTCCCCTCCTTGCAGATGAATTTTAGTCCTGAGTAAGGGATCAATAGCTGAAGGGAATCCTGCAAAAATCAGGCTGGTGCTATTCCTTAGTGTTTGCTATTCCTATCATTAGGGTTTACTGTGCCTCGCATCACCCCAGCACTGATGGAGTTTCCATAGTGGGGAAAGCAATTATTGCCAGTTTGCTTTGTAAATGTTGAAAGGCATCTGCTGTTCCTCTGGGGTGCCTGGAGAAATGGAAATTGATGCTGATAATAAACATAATTATAAAGAAGATTGCTGCAAAGTCTCCTGGTCTGTAAGGGAAAAGTGACATTTTACGGGCTGTGCTATGGATATAATGAGAATAGATATTGGCTTTTTAACCATTATACTGAGGCAGGGATGGATGTTTGATAAAGTCTCACTCATTAGGAGACACTACGTGTTTTATCAGTCCATGATGGCACAAGATTGGAAATTCTTTATTCCTGTGTCTCGTTTGCAAACCTCTGGGTCTGGGTTTTCATTGGGGTTGGTTGGTTTATTTCATGCAGAAAGGAAAGGTGTCAGACCTTCCCTTTGCAGACTCTCCTAACTCCAGTAATGTTCAAGCCTGGCCTGTCCAGACCATCATCAGGGACCTGCTGGGTTGCAAAAGACAAAGGAAAATGAATGTCTGGGTTTGGTGCAAAGGCTCTGGCTAGATTGTGCCTGCACAATCTAATCATGAAAACAGCAATGTCAAAGATGAACAGGATAAGAACACATTCCATAGCATTTGTGCTACCTGATAGTTTATGTGCCAGATATTTAGGCTGAGGTCACAAAATACGAGCTTTTAAATTAGAGACACCAGTGATAAAAGAGTCAAGCTGAAAATAATATTAAATAATTACTGTAAAATAAAAGCACTATTTTAAGTTGTAATTGAGTTTGATGTGTCAGGATTATGTTATTGGTAGCAGTTCATGGCTCATCCAATGTTATTATTGCAGAATCAATGTTTTCATTTAATGTTCTCTGGATCGTTGTTGTCATCTGTGGTGCTTAATTGAATAAAAACCAAGATTCACTTGGAATAGATGCAGATACAAAGTACTAAATTTCTCAGAGGAAAAATGTTTTCACTTTGTTTAACCCAAAGCTTTAGTTTATTTGCAAATATAATTGATACTGGCTTGAAGAGCATTCCTGGAGTACATTAAGCAGGACAGCCATAACAACAGTATTAGATTTATGACAGATGAGTGTAAATAGTGCAGTAATGTAATGGATTCTGGGCTATAAATACACCACTGCATCCCACTGGGCAGGATCAGGAGTCTTATTCATGAATGACTCTTTAGATGTGCATTGTGTGAAAGGAAATAAGCCCTGGACTTTGAATTGTAGCACAAAGTTGCACATTTTGGTAATTCTGAGCTGCAGGGTAAATACCAGGTTCAGTCCCCAGCAAGGTCTTGGTGTCCAAACCCAACACTGAAAATGGAAACAGAACACTGAGTTTAGTGGAGGTTTCACCAAATCTCATCTGCCAATGAGCTTCACGTGTGCAGGGAACTGCACATTTCAAATCCTTGCTCAACACAAACTGAGGTGTAACATTACCAAAAGTGACTGAATGTGAACCATTCAATCTTTGTATATGCAGGAAAGGTACAGAGATGCAATGCTGCACACATGGAAAGAATCTTCTGCAGGGTGCCTCAGAAGTGAGGGCTGGAAAAGGAAATATCTGTCCTGTGTGGAAAGAGAAAGTCACTGATAGTAAAAAAAGTCTCTTCAGGAGCAGGCAGCAGAGTGCTGTGGAAGGGGAGGCAAAACATTCTTATTGGAAATGGAAGGTATTTTCTGCAGGGTCTGTTGTTCTGTTGAAAACTCCTCTAGCCCAAAGCACAGGGACCCCCTAGCTGTGCAGCTCCTTGGTGCTGTTATAATACAAATGTTATGTTAAAAAGAAAAGATTCTTTTTCATTTAGAAAATTTTCATTTTCATTACAATGATCTTATATGCTGGCTGTATTGATTGTATACAACCACACCACAGGACTATTCTATGAAGGGATGCTTTTTTGGGTTTTGACTTCAGCGCACAAAAAATGGGGGTTCATTTTTACTGTTGGCATTGCGCTTTCTCTGACTGTGTAAGGAGGCTTCAAAATTGATGTGCCTTGCACTTACAGCCACTCTGAGCCACTTCACAGAGGCAGAGTAACATCAAGGAGCTTCAATGCCTGGGAGAAGATGTGCAGGATTTTGCCAATGTGGAAGCTCTGTCAGACTTCTTTGCAATCAATTATCTCTGATTATAGAAATTTAAACCTCATTTACAGTGCAAAATCTGATGAATATGCTTAAGTTTCTGTATCCCCAAAAAGGATTAATCCCAAACAAATTAACTACACCTTTTCCTCATGGGAGGAGAGTCAAAGTGCAGAGATGTTCTGGTATCATGTTCCACAATTCACTGAGAGCTCTACTCTTTCAGCAAAGGCCTACCTGCATCACAAGGGCTTATTCTACCATCTGTGTTTGCATAAACTTCTGTTAACAAACCATATTGTTATTGGGGAGAAAATTAAATCTTTAGAACAGGTTTCTTTGAGGCAGCTGTCTGAATCCTCTGTGTTGCTGGAGAATGTGTCTGTATCAAGGAATGTGAGACTGCAGAGTTTATTTAACAGTGAGATAGAAAAAGGGTTCATTTTATTGCAATTCATGCCATCCTAATGGACTATTTGATAAGAAAATATTAAAATGTAGTGCTGGATGGACTGTAAGTGAATATTTATTTGCCTTCTACCACTACCACAAAGCTGAACCAACAATCTCAGGCTGGCACTCAATGGTTAAGATGAACTGTTTAATCAGGTCTGTGGCATCCTGCTGCCAATATTATCTGAAGTGAAATCAGTTGAAAGAAAATGCCAATTGAAAGCATCCTTGAAAGACTGTAACTGCTATTTTTGTAGCTTTTAATCACATGCAGCCTGTCTCTGGCATCTATGAAGAGGGGAAAAGGTTGGAAATAGATTTATCTATTTTGGAAAGCTTGTCTCTTCATTTCTGGACATAATTAAAAGCCTGATCTGTTGCTTAGAGTTTTCCCATGTACTTTGACTTTTCTTTGACTGCTGGAAGGGGTGAAGTGATCAGTGCAGGTACTTCTGAAGAATGATGTCTGTTAAAGCTTTGTACAACAGTTTCCCTTTCATGCTGAGCTCAGATACATTGCCCATCAATCTCTTCATTTCCTGCTCATCCTAATCCTCTCAGAGGAGCTACTGCTTGTTCTGGTGTCACCAAACTGCAACTCAAGGTGAGAATTAATTAACTTGGTGCTCTGGATTGCTCCATAAGGCAGATAGAATATTTATTTATTTATTTATTTATTTATTTATTTAAATGCTGGCCAACTTCTATTTCTATTATTTCAGGCTCTTGCAGATTAAGCCTCCAAACACCCCATCCTGCAGTCTTCCCACACCAGTCAAAGTCTTGATATACAGAGATGAACAATAGAAATGAAAAGCCTGCTGATTCCATGAATAAATATGAGCCCTAAGCTGCCTTATTATCCCTGGAAAATATGTCCAAAAAGATGTCTTTGGGTAATATTTGCAATAAAGGGCTGATAGTGTTCTCAGGACTGATGAAATCTGCCCCTTCTTGTTTCAAAAGTTCTGATTTGCTCAACAGAGAATGCAGTGATGGGTGATGCAACTTTTTTCTAGCGTAAGTTAATGTATGAATGTGAAACTTTGTGAGTTTTTCAAAGATACTCCACAGGTAGAGTGGGCACTGACCCAGGACTTTTCAGGACACAATATTTACACCAAAGACTGATCTGAGCTCATGGCATTGGTCTCCTGCTGCCCACCCTGCTGGGTGGGTTCTCAGTGCTCCTGCATCTCTTCTTATAACCAGGGCAGGATCACAGCAAGCTGGGACAGGAGTGGGCTCAGTTTCTGTCTCTTTGTGGGCTGATTTTTATGTGTGCACACATGATGGGGATATTTCATATGTGCGGTTACATGAAATTTGAGAGATATGTAAATGAGACATGCATTAATGATCTGTGACAAGAAAATAGCTCACTCTGGTTTGCTCTCTCACACTCTAGCTCACATTTCATACTTGTGTGATTTCCTGAGGGTTTTATGTTCAGGGTGAAAAGTCCACATTCCTGCATAGCTTTGTGTAACCATGTTATGGTACTTTCTGTAAGTGTCAAAATATCTCAATT
>JAHXMQ010000807.1:134362422-134379657 GCA_020466415.1 Ammodramus savannarum pratensis | reverse complement strand
TTTTTTTGTTAAAGCTGATATAAAAGTAAATGAAAAATAACAACCATTGTGATGAAAAGTGTACTTCATAAAACAAATGCTTAAAAAGCCACGTGCTCCAGCTGCAGCTTTTATGTACAAGGATCTCTCAGGCAATGTATGTGCTTACATAAGAAGTCTTTCACAACATTTGCATTTAAACCAGTCATCATCTTATATGCAGATCATTTATTCATCCTATAAATCACTTTGGAGCTAAAAATGAAGATGAGGCTTCCTCTTTTCCAAGCAGTAGGCTGCTAAACAGCCTAATGTGTTTGCAGCTGTTGTGAACATGGGGATTCTCTGCTTGATTCTCAGTGATTTGGGAGGTATTTTCTCATCCCTGGTGATGTCTTTTACATTTTCTCACCTGGATATTTCAGTTCCAAAATATATGTTATGGCTATTCAGTAAAACAGGGAGGGAAGGGAAGGGAAGGGAAGGGAAGGGAAGGGAAGGGAAGGGAAGGGAAGGGAAGGGAAGGGAAGGGAAGGGAAGGGAAGGGAAGAAAAAAAAAGAGCTGAGAAATATTTCTTCCACTCCTAAAACAACAATTAAAAAGAACACATACTGAGTCAATAAGGAAGGAATTTGGATGCTACCTAGAAATAACCAGGAGCTATGGAGGGAAAATGTCAGTGAATATTGATCCCTAAGAGCACAGGGAGCAGGAACACTGAGCCAGACTGTGAGGATGCAAACTTTGCAAAAGCAATTTGGAGACCATTCACAGCTGGCACTGAAGCTGAGGCCTCAGAAGTCTCTCTCACACGGATAAACAAGTGAGAAAGAGGCATCTGTTGCATTGCAGCTGCCAAGGTTACAGCAGCAGGAGCAGGCAGAGGGGCAGAGAAAAGCCAGCAGCAGGGTCTGTATTCCTTGCAGGGATAACAGAGTCAAACCATTGTAGCACTGCTCATCCCCTGCCTTTGAGACTGGGATGATGTATTAAAATATATACACCGACTCAAAAAATAACCCCACAGTGGATTCAAAGTAATGTTTTTGAACAGTAACTACTTCAATAGAAAAGTCTGACTGTCACACTTGATCTTTAGGGTAGGCAAACCAAAGTGGGTGCGGAATCCTGAAGTGAGAAGAGCACAAGTACCTGCCTGCTGTGTTCCCCAGAGACACACTCCAATCCAGGCAGGAAAGTGCTATGCAAAACAGCTCTTGCTGTGCATGAAAGAGCAGACTCCTTCACAGCTTGCATGCCCTGTGTTGTCTTATTTGTTTACCATGAACTGTGGGGTCCTGGAACTCGGAGCGGCAGCGAGAAATGGGAAGCAGCAGAATACAGTGCTTCAAATCAACCCATTATAAAAATTTTAAACCACCTTCTCCTGCTCAAGATTAAAAAAAGTATTTTAAATAAAAGCAACTTAGTGAGGCTTTGGTAATGGACAAATAGTAGCAACACCACAGGACTTTTATGCAGACACACAAGTTGTTCTTGCAATTCCCATTGTCCCTGTGTCCCCTGCTGCCACACACCTGCTGTCTCAGATAGCAGGAGTTCTCATACTTGTGGGAACATTTTGAAGTGTATCCCCTGTAGGAACAGATATTCATGCAAATGACTAATTAATGGCATTGACTGAATAAACTGGATTTGATCTGCTAAATGAAAATAGCACACCAGATTGCTTTCTTAATGATTTTGGTCATGCTTTCTTAATGGCTTTGGTCATGCGTAATGGAAATGTGATGTATTTTTAACTGTAAATATATTCATAATCTGTTACTGCCTCTAGTCCTTTCACAGAACCTCTGAAATCAGGAAAATTATCCATCTGAGTGGATCCCCAAGACAGAGAGGTCCTCAGTGGAGCTTCTGAAAGTTCCTGTGGATATAAAGACTCTCCCATGACTGACCCTTGGTAAAACGAACACGTTGGAGACAACCAGAGAGGGGCAACAGTAGCAGGGCTGATGCAAGATAAAGCTAATTAGTGCATCTCCTTAAAGGCCAAAGGTTTTCCTTTCTTTTATAATAAAATTAGTCTTGGGATGTCCATTGACAAGCTGGGAAATCTTGCCAAAGCTAGGGATTAACTTGGAACAAGACTAAAGCGATTTTTTGGTCTTCTAATAGGAACTATTGTGACAAGCAGTGCTGGGGATGGTGTGTAGGCAATAGAGATGCTCTGCAGCCTTTGTAGGAGTAGGGCTGATGTCAGCTGATCTCCCAGTAAGTGTTTCCAATTCCAAATTCCAACTAGGGACGTTGCCGTGCAATAATGTGATATTAGTGTTGTCACATTCTTGGAGAGGGGCAGGGCACAAACTGTGCTTTCTGAACAAAACAAAATTAAATTCTCCCTCTCCAAAGCTCATTCAGATGAGCACAGAACAGAAATCTCCAGAATGAGCAGCCAGGATGTCTGCCTGCTTCTAAGCATCTAAAGCACAAACTCCTGTAAAAAGAGCTTTTAACCATGCAGATTTTGTGGGTTCACAGCTTTCTGTTCTTTGGTGTCTTCTGTATGAGGAGCCCCTGACCTCCAGAGGGATCTGCAGAGGAGGCACAGCCCCCTGTGACTCACTGCATCTGAGCCATGCAGGTACAGAAGGAGAGGGGCTGTGCCATTGCTGTTTGTGTGGATGAGATGTTGGCACTGGGACTGAGGAGGGGGAACTGGTCACCAGCATACCCTGGCATGTCTTGGGACCATGGACATCTTGATTTTTATGGACCTGTCCCTCTTGTTACTCTTGGAATTTCTCTATGAAATTGGAATGGTGGTGGAATAGGGCACCAAATGTATTTTATCAGTCTTAGAGATTGAGTAGATTTACCTTTTCTGGAGTGTGCTGCTGGTCTTAGAAGAGCATTGTTCAGGCCTTGTGTCCCCACCCTGCTGCCTCCACACCTTGGACAGCAGCACCAACACACACTGAGCACTGCTCCCCTTGCATCCTGTAGGTCAGTATTGACCAACCTTCCAATGACTGAATGCTAAAATCCATGGCTGTAACATTTTTAAAGGTTTATATCACCTTTCTCAGAGTGGATGCCTGTGCTGGAAGTCTGTCTCTCTTCCTGAGCTGTCTTTAAAATATCTGCTACCTAAAAATCTGTGCTAAAAACTTGTAGCTTTTCATTTGTAACATACCTCTGAGTGAATTTTTCTCTTGCCATGAGCTTTCCTGGGCATTGTGTCCTTCCTGAACCCAGAGCAAACCAGCCAAACCAATGGGAGCTCTCAGCAAGTGTGAAGCTCAGAGGGGCTGGATGTACAAAACCACATTGAGTAGTGTGTTCTGCTGGAGGCAACACATTACTGCACCCCAAATATTAATGGTACTAATGGCTTAGACCCCCCCAGAATTTCAGATATGTAACTCTCCATGGGATCTGGTCATTATCTGGAGAAAGGAGTACATTAGCAGACTGATCAAATGTATGGTTAATCAAGTAGAATTAATTTCTACACACTTTGCCCACTGGCTTCAACTTCCTTGCTGTGGTAATAAAAGGGAAATAAATAACCCAGTGTGGTACAGCTAAAGCCCCAGGTTTCAATGGAGCAGAAGGATTCTGCATCCAATAACTGTACCTGCTGCTGCTTATCCCTGCTCTAGTCTGTGCTCCCTGGAACAGATGTGTGCAGCTGCAGGGCTCACTGTCAGCTCAGCTGCTGGTGGCTCTGGCCTCTGTAACTCACAGGGAGCAGGAATGCTCTGCACTGACTCCTGAGAGCCCATTGCTGCTTCCCAAACAGGAGCTGCTCTGTATCCAGACACCTCTGCTGCCAGGGAAGGGCAGAATCAAGGATGGCCTTGCACCCTCATCTGCTAAAAAATGTTTGGCAGCAGTAAAAAACTGTTCCTTTTGCTATCACGTGTTGCTTCATCATAAAAAAGGTTGTTGTGCTTTAGCTCCTAGGAGTTCACAAGTCTTTGTGGTGGTGACAGTTTGAGCTTTTGTTCCACCTTATCCTCCAGAGCCACTGGAACATTAATTCCTCTTTGCAGTGTTCAAGGTTTTCAACAATCTTTGAGCAGGAAGAAGCTTTGTGGTGACTTTGTGAACTCCAAGGAGAATTTTAAGAATGATCCCAGGCCACAGTCTTGTTCCTGCCAGTCTCAGGAGAGTGAAGCACTTTCCTTCTAACAGAAAATGCTCCAGGACATGTGTGACTAATTTGTTACAAGGTAATTAAAAATTATCTGTATTACTGCAGTGCTGCATGATTTTGTTGAAACAAGCACTCTGGGTGAGAAGCTGGAACAGCTCCTTTCACCTGTTGCTGGTTCCTTTCCTGATGGGAGGGAGCTGGCTCTGTCCTGCTGTGGAGTCTGAGGAGGTAATTGCTGCCAAGCCTGGGGATGGCACTCATGTGATTGTGGCTGGAATTTTGAATGTGCATCTTGGTTAATGAGGAGAGCTGTCTGTGCTCAGAGTGGGTTCCTGAGCTGTCCCAGTGGTGGCACAGTGCAGACCACATGGGTTGATGGAGGATGCTCATGATAGAGATGCAGTTTGTGTGGGCAGGGAGTGAGTCTGGAGACTGACATCTTCCCATGACATGGGCAGGGAGTGGAGATAAGCATGTTTCAGGTATGGGTGGTAGAGGTTGAACAACCTGTTGTATATTTGACCCTGGAAGGGAGGAACAACCTGCTCCCTGTGTCCTGGTGATCAGCTGGGATGCTGTGGGGAGGGATGGATGGGAAGGTTGCACTCCCAGGGTCCTTGCCTGCCAGTGGCTCCTGCCCTGCCCCACATGGGGCTGTCTGGGACCCATCCTTCTGCCTGCTGCCTTTGGCAGGGCCAGATTCTTGTCCTTTGATAGGGCTGTGTTAATCCTTCATCAGTGATGACTCAGCCAAGCAATGGCATTGGTGCCCTAATCCTGCTGATAGGTCAGGGGAACAGCCTCACCCTGCTGCTGTGTGAGGAGATCATTCTCTGCCTGTGACTAACAATCACTTCTGGATGGCAGTGGCCACTGCTGCTCCTCCAGTGTCTCCCCAGGAGGTGTTTGGCAAGCTCAGAACCCCTGTGATGGAGGCAGGAGGGTGACAGAGAGCTTGAGGATGTCACTGCCACATCCTCAGGCAGTGAGTAGCTGGTGGCCACCTGAGGGATGGGACAGCCTGCCCTGGTCGGGGGTGACAAGGGGTGACAGCCAGGCAGGGAGATCAAGGATTTCAGAGACACTGGGGTGGCTGTGCCAGAACAGCAGCCTCCTAATGCACCCCTGTAATGAGGCCCAGCCATTTGCATAGCTAACTTCTGGACTAATTAGCACAATTAACTTCTTCTGTGTCCAACAACAAGCTTAGTGGGGAAAAAAAATCTACATTGTGAGGGAGAGTAGCCATTTCCAGAACAACAGTTAAAACTGTGTCTTAAGTTGTTAACTGTGAAAGAATTGAATCTGCAGGGGAGGGCATGCAGTGCAATTAAGTTTAGGGATTGGCAGTGCAGGTACTGAGAGGTCAGGGACACAGTGAATGGCCCATGTTTTAAAAAGGGATCTGTTTTGCAGAAATTTCCAGCATGAACAGTGGAGGAGTAAAATAAAAACCAACCAACTAAACAACAAAAATCCCACAACCAAAAAAAAAAGACCAACCAAACAAAAACCCCAAATCAACACACCAATTCCAAGTACAGTTTTGTTTCATTTGAATTCCTCTTGGAAAGAAAAATAGCACAAGTGTGGAGTAAAGCAAGCCTTCATTACCACTCACAACAGGTAGAAAAGTAGACCAAGCCAATTGGAAAATTCAAACTGATCCACTTATATAAAGCCTTGAGAACAATTTTGTTCTGATGGCTGGGGAAAAATGTATGAACAACAACTTCACAGTAAACATTTAGAAAATACTGTGACTTAAACTATGGGGACTAAAGGGATGGAATTGCAATGTAAGCTAGGACTGTGTCAGAGTATAATTCAGCAAGAAATCAACACAGGCTGTTAGATTTGAATGCAAATTATTGTTTCTTGTTAGAGAGGTGCTATTCACTTATTTTTTAAATAAGCTGTTGCCTGGGTTGTGGCACCTGGGAAAAGGCAAGGTTGTCCAGTTTACTACAAGCACAATTTTGTGTTGCAGATCTTTTATGTCATGGCTCCAATGAATTCCTATGAATGCAATGGTGAAAATGCAGAAACAGTTAGGGAGTCTGAGTGGTGCCTTGTGGAGATCTTTAGGGAAACTTGGCCTGGTGTTGGTCTGTTCCTGAAACAAGGATCAAAATTATCCCAGGTGTAAGGAGACATTGACTGCAGTGGTGTTGGTGAATGTGACCTTGTGTAATAAATCCATGCTCTAAAATTGGGTATCAAACGAGGCATAATCACTTCCCTGTTAGATAAACACTGTGATGTTCCCTTTCCTTAGCAGGCTCAGCCGAGATCCCAGCACCACGTGAGTGAGAGAACATTTATCTTCACACAGCACCACAACAGCCCTGAGCTCAGCTCTGGGCTCCATCCCGGCTGTGCTGGGTAGGAGGTGAAGATGGGAGAGGCAGCAAAAGTGGCATTTTCGTGTCACCAGGTGTTGGGATGAGTGAGGGCTCCATCAGTCCCGAGCAAACACCGAACTGTGCTGCTCTGAGTTTTGCCCACCCGTGCCAGGGCTCCTTCCCGGAGCGCGGCTCTGGCTTTGTGCCCCATGCTCGGCACAGCCCGTGCCACCCTGTGCTGGCAGCCAGGTGGGCGAGCGGGCTCGGGAGCCCCCTTTGCCAGCTCCGATGTGCCGGAGCGATCTCTGCTATGGCAGAGAGGCTGCAGGCAGCGAGCTGCAGCCGGCAACGCGTGCCCGTGTGTCACCCTGCAACGTGACCTACATGGCAGCCACCACGGCACGGTGGCCCCCGGCACATCGGGGACATGGAGGGGGCTGGGGGAGGCTGGGGGCCACCTTTCACCCTTCGGCAGTGAAGGGGCTCACTGGAGCTCGCTGAGGGCTCTCCCCGGAGCGTCGGTCCCATTGCTGGGTACCCTGGCAGCGCGCTGCATCCTCGGGAGCTGAGCTGGCAAGGTACCCAGAGATGGTTGCCTTGGCACGGCTCTGCTGGGCAGCACTGCCCTGGGCACGGCTCTGCTGGGCAGCATTGCCCTGGGCACGGCTCTGCTGGGCAGCTCTGCCCTGGGCACGGCTCTGCTGTGCAGCTCTGCCCTTGGCGCAGCCCTTCTTCAGAGCCGGGCACTGACGGAGCCTCTGCAAGTTGCGAGAAGACGGGAGCGCGCCTGCCAGAAACTCCGCGGGCGCGCGGCCCCCCGGGGATGCGGGATGGGGGATGCGGGACGGGGGATGAAGGATGGGGCAGCGGCCCCCGGGGGATGTAGGACGGGGGACGAAAGATGGGCAACGGCTCCACGGGGGATGAGGGACGGGGCAGCGGCCCCTGGGGAATGGAGGACGGGCCAGCGGCCCCGCTGTGGCCGCTCGGGGAGGGGGATGGAGCGGGGCCGGCCGTGCAGAGCCCGGCGATGGCACCGCCAGCCCCGGTGCATGCGCAAGGCGCGGGCGGCCGCCGTGGAGGTGGGGAGGGAGCGAGGACCACATCGCTGCCTCCGGCTCCGAGCTGCCAGTTGCTGGTTGCCAAGCAGTTATCATTGTTTCTGTGACGATTGCAGAGGCTGTTGCTAATTGAAGAAGCCCCCACAGCATCCTTCTCTCTGCTCCTGCTTCTGCTTTTATTTTGGAGGCTCAAGGGGGAAGACAGCCAGACTAGTGCTTTTTTACATTGCATTTTTATTTATTTCTTTTTGTGGGGGTGGGAAATTTCTCAGCTGGTGATTAAGTGATGGACTAGTTACTCATCCGTATCCCTTTAGTCTTTGTGTGTGTGTGTGTGTGTGCGTGTATGTCTGAACACACAGACAAGCTTACACACACACACACACAGAGTAAAATCCTGCTTGCCACTGCAGTGGGCACAAATAGGTGAGCATGACTACAGCCAAGGAGCAAAATGCATCAGGGAAACAAGCCCAACAGCAAGACCAGGTAAATGCTTATTTTCCTCAATTTCAAACAGATACAGATTTGCAATGTGTAGCTTTGTGTTTCTCGTATGATTGCTATGATTTTTTTAAAAAAATCTTTTTGGTGTGTGTTCTTAAAATTGTCAACTGAGTCACCAGGCAGTGGCAGGAGGGAAGTGCTGTTTAGCTGGGTTCAAGGTCTGCTTTCTCGTTGTGTGTGGAGACTTGGGGGGAAGCTGACATTGTGCTAATTTTAACAGCCTGCACCTCTTGCAGAAGGCAACAGAGGTTTGTTCTGTAACTTGTTCCTTACATGTGTGCTGGGAGGGGGAGTATGTTGGGATGAAGGCCCTTTCTCACTGGAAGAAGGGGGCAAGGGTATTTAAAAGCCCTTCTGCAGATGGATATAAAATTGTAAAAGTCGTGTGCAGCTTCTGACTTTGTCGTGCACTTTCAGTGAATTTTTCTTGCCTGGCATTGTCTTGGAGGGGCACTTCAGGGTACAGCGTGTGCCCAGGCTGTGCACAAGCAAGCAGGGATGGCAGGGGGGCAAAAAGCAGCTGCAAATAGGCAAAACTCCTACTGGCTTTGGGGCAAATTGCTGTGCTCACAGCATCTCTGAACTCGGTTAATCTATTTATCTTGGTAGGTGCTTTATGTGTTTCTGAAGAGGTAGAAAGTTAAAGATTTCATTTTCTCTGTCAAGCCTGTATTTTGGAGGATATTCCTCTCTGCCTGCACTTACCAGGATGGAATGAAGTCAAAACTTTCCCTGTCTAAAAAGCAGCGGGTGGCAGAAGAAAAAAAAGGGATTTATCCTCAGCTGTAAAGGATGGGCAGAGTTACAAAGTGGTGGCATAAGGGAAAGTGTGGCTGTGATCTCGGAGCTCCAGCTGAGGCTGGTGAAGGTTCCTGGGCTCTGGGGGCACCTGGCACATCAACATCTCCCTTCTCCTCATCCTCTCCTTCCCCTCCCCGTGCTGGGGCTCCGCGGTGGAGCCCAGACCCTCAATTGTTCCTCATCTCCTTGAGACACTGGAAGTTCCCCACTTTAATCTTTGGTTAGGACAGCACAGGAGGATAATTTAAACAGATCTCTCAGGGCACAAATTAATTCTTAAAATAGTTCTTCCTGGAGTGATAGGCTGAGAGCCTCACATACTGTTTTTCTTTTTTTTTTTTCTTTTTGGTACAGTATTTTAGGGAAGGAGAGAGAATGGGAAGACACTAAGCACCACAAATAGCATGATATAATCTGCATTTTCAGGGTGACATTATACCAATGACCAAAACAGGCAGGCTCAATTGTTCAGAGGAAACAAGAAGAAAACAACTTTGATATTTGAGGTTAAAAAACTATACCTTCATCTAACCCTGCAGGTTTTGGACTTTTCTTGTCTCTTCAATGCTTTTGGAATCTATATTTTTGTCACTGTTTGTTGCAGGTTGAAATGAGTCTACCTGTGTTTCTGGGAGGCAGGGGTTTATAAGTGCCTTTTCTGAACAAAGAGGGCTATGGAACTGTCCCTTCTTCCTTCTTAAAGCTGTGTAAAAGTGTTGAGTATTGTAAGTCAAGAAGTATATGCTGCATTTTTATAAAGCAGGGGTGGTTTTGTTTCAAGTAGTGTTACCTGCCTAATGCCATTTTGCTGTGGGCATGCCATGTCTTCGCTACTTTGCTCTTCCTACATGAAGTACAAAATGCTCAGAATAGGTCTCTAGTATATGCAGAATCTTGATTGAGTATATTCCATAACTGGCTGAATTGCAATTATACCCATATGGTACACTTAAATATTCTGGGAGGACGTGCTCTCTCAGCTCTGCCCTAGTGTGAGCATGAAATAGAAATATCAAGAATATATAAATATCAATCATATTGATGAATATTAATGTCTGAGTCTGTGAGCAACTTTGCTCACTGCCATCATTTCTTTTATTGTTTTCACAATACATTATTAGTAAAATGGCTTGACAGCAGGGGGCTGAATCCAATCTCTGTCTATTGATTTGAGTGCACTTTTATCTTCCAACACCAAAAGCAGATCTAAACCCTTATTTTATCTAAAACTGTTCATAACTGAAAAAAGGCTCTATTCAAATTCTATTTCTAGCTGCAATTCTATTTCCAGGCTTATGCATATCAAGAATTACTGAGCTTTTTTTCCTTGCTTAAAAGTGATCAAGAAACTGAAAAATGTAGCTTGGAGAAGAATTGAAGGCAAAGTGCTGGTCTGGCTGTAGAGGACTGAGTCTCTTTCAGTAGCAGCTGCTGCTGTCGTAAGAGATTCTGTCCATCCCTTTTCTGTGTCCCTTGCTGTGACATTCCCTGGATCCAGAGGCAAGCAAGTGTCACAGTTGGCTTAAATCTGTGCTGTGTCCTACCACACTAACCCAAACAGAAGCTGGCCATTAAAAGACACTGAAGGAACAGGGTGGGAAAAGTTTGAAAATGTCTGCAGAAGCTTTTTAGGCATGAATTTAAAAATCTACTTTAGACTCGTGTGTCTATATGCAAATGAAGTCGTGTTCTGTCTTGAGATTTACAGAAATGATAATAATTAGAAAATGATTGGGATGTGGAGATAAGCAAAGCACTGCTTTAGCTGCTGAAGGCAGGCAATCCCTTTCTTCCTCAGGTAATTAAAAATGTTTCTATACAATTCCTTTCTGATAAGCAGTGCTGCTCACCTCCATGCCAGTTAAACTGCTCAGAATTCCAGTCATTTATCTCCTTGCTTATCTGTCTCATGGGTCTGAACTCTTTAAGTCTTTTGGACATCACGTACAGAGAACATTCTGTAAGTGATAAGTAATGCTGTCTGTTGCTGTCAGGCTGTGATTGCTTGATCAAGATGTGAGCTGGACGTGGTTGTGCCTGTGCTCTGGGCTGCTCCTGGTGCAGCTGTGGATTCTTGTTCAGAGGGTTGGAGTGTGCAGTGCACCATCAGCACAGCTGCTTCCTGCCCAACCCACACCTCAGGAGTGCATGGCAAAGACACTGATAGACTCAAGATGTGGCTCAAGAGGACTGGAAAACCTTGTTCTCCCCCTCGGGGTTGGTTAGCTGGATGTGTGGATATGCCATTAAAACACTTTTCCATTAAAAAAGGGGAAGAAAATAGCAACAGCAGGTCAAGTACTCTGACAACGTTTTAGCTATTTATACAAGCTGGAGATCTCTGTGTTTTAACATAAGCCTGTAAATTTGTTATCTTAGTTTAGCCCAATTCTTGCTACTTTTAATGGCCTTTGGGAATGCAAATAGCTCTGCAGTCATATATAAAGATAAGGAGGCTGATTTTTTAATGAAAATGTGGTAACAGGCATAATGCTAAAATGAGCCTTTTAAATATTTTAAAAAGTGAGTCAGCATATCAAGTATAACAGGATCACAGATTCTCAAAGAACAATTTTTATAAAATATATTTAAAGGGTTGATTGGTTAATTGGGTATTTGAACACTGAGGATAAGGATTGTTCTCATTTCTTTTGCTGTGTAGAAAAGAACTGTCAAGGGCTTATGGGGAGCAAGATCCTGCTCTGAAATGTGCTCATGTCCTAGACAAGGTTGTTAATGACTGCATGGAATCCATGTAAAAGACCAAAAAATAAGTGAGGAGACAAAATAGCTTGAGGGCTGCCTTATTGAAGTGGGCTCCATGGAGGAGTGGAATCAGATCAATAGAACAGTTCTGCCTATTAGCTGTCATTAAGGTAATCAATTCTGAGTTTTACAGAACACCTGGAATTCTAAATCAGAGGTGTGGTGTCTTCAAGTGGAAAGAGAACACATTTTACTTGGAAAACCTAGGCCAGACTCAGGAATAAAATGATGAAAATATTAATATTTCATGCTGCTAATGTTCCCCTGCCACTCTACTTCACAGAAATAGCCTGTAGTATCTTGAAGAGTGAATACAGTTGGAGTATCTAATATACTATGCTGAAATGTGCCTCTGCTTGTGTAACTTTATCCAAATAAGAAGCTAAGTGTGCACTTCAGCTGCATTATGCAGATATTCCTCCTGTATTGTTTTAATTCAGGTAATTCTGGGATTCCTGTACCAGGGGATGCCAATCCCTGTGTGCCCTGCTGTCTTCCTGCAAGGGGGTAAATGTTCCCTGTCATTGTGAGCTGAGTCCTGTGCTGTTAATTCACTCCCAGAGTAGATTAAACTAAAAAATATGGATGTGCTCACATTGGGAAGTGGTGTGTACTCACCCTCTGAAAGTCAGAGATGATACTGAGGTCCCAAATACATTTATTTTTTTTTTTTTATTGGGGGATTATTTCAAACAAATTCCAGACTGGTGTGCATGTTCTTTAGTAGCTGTTCAGCATCTTCTCTCTAAGCATCATCTGAAATGAAGCCAGTTTCTGTACTCTGAGTCTACTATAAAATGTGAGTGAGAGCATGGTAGCTGTGTACAACACAGAGATTTGGTCAGTAGTGCAGCTCTGAAAGGAACAAAAGGACTAAAAGTCAAACAAATGTAACTTCATGTGAGCTACATACGTGTATCCAAAGATATCCTTATATATGTATACATATTTTTTTTCCTCTGAGGTGTGACTTAAAATCTTTCCAGATCTTCTCTGCTACCTTGGCTGCTGTCCAGAAAATTACTGCCCCTGGGTACCAAATGTCTTGGTTGGCTCTACATGCTTTGCATGAAAGAATGCAACAGTCCTGATTCTCTGTGACAGCAAAGCCTCCCTACAGCACATGAGCAATACAAATTATGTCCAAAGAGTGCAAGATCCCTTCACATTGTAAACAGGCAGTGCTGTACAGTGGTGAATTATAAGTTGGTGAATTTTATCTTTTTGAAACAGGGAAGGGACTTTGCCCTTTTATTTGTCAACATATTTCTGTTGCATGCTAGATCACAAAGAGCCACTGCTGAACCCTCTCTCTTTTTTAGCAAGGTTTGAAGTTCCACATTTTAACTGAATGTTTGTAAGCAGATTGAGCTGGGAATTCACAAGAAAGCTCTGATTCACAGAGCCATTACCTGGCACAGTCAGATTTCCCAGAATCCATGCAGAGGAATGGAGCAGCACCATGGAATAGCTCTGAGGTGCCCAGATCCAGCACTGGGCTGAAAGGAGCCTGGCCTGGAGCTGTTGAACAGGTGGGAGTGAGTCTCCTGGGAGATGAGCTAATTTAGTATGTTCTCTCAGTGACTTGTGACAGCAGAGCTCCTACATTCCTGGCTGGAGCTGAGAACTGTCACATCCCAAAGGTGAGGCCCTGCTTGTGAGAATCCCTCGTTCTCCTTGCAATATTCTGGCTCAGGTTATTACAGCTGTGCAGAAATCAGGGGCAATGCCCACTTTGGAGAGGTGTCTGCCAAAGAGAAGGGAAATAGGAGAAAATTATGATTTACATAGAAAATTATAAGTTTCTTTAGTTTTAATGGAACTGTTTAGTATTTGCTGTTTGAGGGCATATTTTTTTTAAAAATAAATTTATTCCTATAGAATACTTTTTATTATTAATATTTTATTATTATTTATTATTTTCTATTATTATTTATTATTATTTATTGTTATTCAAAAATATTCTTTTTTCTTGATAACAACTCTCTAAATTATATGTCTTATTTTAGACCCAACACAGGCTTTCTCCAGGAATCACAGAGAACATTTTTTCATTCTCTTAATGGTATCTGATCTATTCCTCAAGAGATCAAATTTCTGTAATAGCACTCCATAGGACACTGTATTCACTGGATGGAATTGCATCAAACTGGCAGTCTTTTCTAGCTATTAGCTTGCCACAAGGAATGCAGTCAGCTAAGCCATGGGGAGGGGGAGACAGAGGTGGAAAGGAACTTGATTGGTGTAAAACTGGAGTCTCAAAACGAGACAGCAGAGAAGCCTTTTCAGTATCCAGTGCTGAAGTAGAAATGCTTCTCGAATGCATGTGGAAGTCCACAACCTCTAAAGGTTGTACTTTTCTATAAGATGCTGCTTAAGATTGTATAAATTTTACATGCTCTTTATACCTTGACCAAGTGGGATGTGCTGTGACACTATCCTTGGTACAGCTGCTCCCTCCATTCCTGGCAGAGGTGATCCATGTTGCATTCTTTCCCATTAAACCTTTTTCCTTTTCTGTTGGATAAGGGCAGAATAATCTGTCTCTGAAGTTCACTGTTCATAATCTGGGGTCGGGGGGCAATGTTTGAATGCCTCAAGACTCTCACAGAATTTGATGTGTCATTGCAGTTGTGGTCCATTAGCAGTGCTGTGCATTGCTACAGACATTTCATGGACAGTGGTTGTACCTGCTTCCAGTTCTTTAATGCTGCTTCACTGTGATCTTTATCAGGCATTAAATTGTGGTGAATCATGGTCGCTTTGGGTGATGTGAGAGAAGGCAGCACTTTTAAAATGATGTAGAGTACAGTAATGTCTATTTTTTAACACAGTATATTCTCTATGATTTGAATTCACATTTTTGATCTTTTGTCCATTTTTTTTTTCATCTTTTCTTTCACCTTTCTATTCTGCCCACTCTGATTCTTAAGTGGGATTTCAGTAAATGAAAAAGAATCAGAGAAAGGAGAGTGCCAGCAGCAATGGACCAGGAAAGCTGTGCACACTCTTGCAAAGTGCAGATGTGAAGATGTTAAGAACTAACTGTGAGAGGAGTGCATTCAGCAAGTTTGAAACCTTTGTTAAAAATAAATTTGGAAGGGACCTGTATTTGAAATCAGTGAAGGTGGTCAAGAATGAAAAGACAAGTTAATATGAATTCTGATTTAATGACAAATTTTGTGTGGATTAGTGGTTGGCTTTGAAGGACAATTCAGCGGTGGAGTATGGAACTTATTCCTTCCTGTGTGCAGACATCCACTGTGGCTTTGAGCAGGAGTGTTGGGTCCTCAGTGGCAGTCAGCAGTTTCTCTTCTGCTCAAATAGACCATATTGCCTAAAATTGAGGGGGGAAAAAATATCTGGGAGTCTCCTGAGGACAGCAATTTGAAATATGGAGTTCTGAGATACCACAGTAACTCAGGCTGCACAAGTACCTGAGATATCAGAGAGATGCACTTCTTGATGTTTGGAGAATGTAGGGAAAGGGTCACAGGAGAGAACCTGGAAGTTACAACTCATTCTGAAGGTTTAGATATGAATGAGAATTTCAGCAGAAAAATATCAAGATAAAGGTAAATGCTGTCAGGACTTGAGACAGTTGTGAGCAAATGAGAGAGAGATAATGCACAGAATTGTATGATTCTAAGGTTTTGGGAATTTGAAGCAATTTTATACTTTAAGGTAAGATGGAGATGCATCTTTCAGCTCTCCATTGCATCATACAGAGACCTTTTCCGAGAAGGAGTAATTAATATTTTTTTCAGAAGAAGTATTGCAGTATAATTGGGAGCCAGGGAGGTTAAATGGAAATGCAAATGGGGGGATGATGAGCCAAGGATATGTGTGGTCATAGGTTAAACCAAAACCTTTCAGAAATGGAAGCCAGCAAGCTGAAGTTTGGTGCTGGGCAGGCTGATGGATGGAGAGCATCTTCCTGAAAGTCAGGATGAGGGGATGAGCCAAGGCTGGAGCCCAGGGTCTGGTGTGTGTAGAGAGAAAGCCCTGAAAAAAGCTGTGGAAGTTGCAGGAAGCTTATCAGTGTGATGGCAGTGGAGAGGACATACCTACTTCCCACCTCCATTAGTGAAAGTCCTTCACTATATAAAATCCTTTACTATATAAAATTTGGGAAACTGCTGATATTCAGAGGTCCCTTCCAATCCTAACTTTTCTGTGATCCATGAGAGAGGAGATGGTGAGTGGGCTAGAGAGTAACAACTCTCTGGACTAGTTATAGGAATTACAGAAGCAAAAGTAGGATTGGATTTTTGTGAAAAAATGCATATTTTATGATTGGCTTTTTGCAAATATCAAAATGAATATTGCATGTGTTGTGTTAGAAAGTAATGCTGTATTAATTCTCTTAAGTAGTTTGTTAAATATAGTTTTGGATTATAAAAAATGTTAAAATAGAAACTATGCTATGTAGGGTACTTTCTTAAAAGAAAGGACTTGCACTGAAATAGCAGCCACAGGACACCTAAATCTTTCAGAGAAAAAGAATTTATTGCCCTCTTATCAGAAGAAATGAGCTTTTTCTAACCTTGAAGGTGCTGTTAGGATTCAGAGGAAGAAGTTGATGATGACCAGACAGAATCCTGTGTTTGAATGGAATTTATGCATCATGTATGAATATGCAACAGGCTGTTGTTTTTAAGGGTTATCCTCTGTTAACGTGGGTCCTTTTTCGGGCTTGTGCTGCCCAGAAAAGGTACCTGGAGTGTCTGTAACTCTTTGTTTCTATAGTCTCATATTTTCTTAATTCAAATTGTCCAAATCGTTATTACTCAAATTGTATTGCTATTTTTATAACCATTTTATTACTATTAAACTTCTAAAATTTTACAAACAAGTGATTGGCGTTTTTCACAGATTTGGTGGTGAAGGATGCTTGTGGAGAAAGTGGCTTCAGGCCCCGGTTCACCTGCCTGCCTTGAGCAGAGCAACAAAGAGGGGTTTATTTTGGGCAGCTCTCAGATACCCTGAGAGAAACACCCTGCCTTTAAAACAAGTACTTAAATAACACAGTAACCAAAGACATGGCCTGATTTTCTGTATGAGGGGTATGGTGGGGGAAAGGCAGCAGCTGTCTTTGCCAGCTGGGAAAAAGATTCCCAAAGCAACAAAAGGCAGAAAATGACCAAGAACATCCCCCTCTTGCTCAGGGAAGGGGCTCCGCTTCTCTCATTTTCCGTTGTACTCCCCATCCCTGAGTGCCCTGCTTGCCTCTGCCCTTACTGCTGCTGGACTGAAGCTTTTTGTTGAGAGACAACCTGTGTGCTGTCTGCATGATAAATGCTCAGTGGCAAGAAATGCAGGGCTATTACTATTATGAGATACAATTTTGTGAAGGAAATTGCAGGTGAAAAGTGCAGATAGACCATAATTTCTCAGAGAGGGTTTTGCCCTAGACTGCTGAACAACATCTGCTCACAGAGGCATAACAGAGGCTCTGCTTTGGGATCTTGTCCTGTCAAATGGCCCTGCAGTGCCAGCACCTGGGAATGTGCCTCTGGGCTAATGGCCTTGGCAGGAGAGGCTGGTGAAAGGATGAGACAACCTCCTTGCTTTGCTGGTAAGGGAGGAGCATTTCCCTCTCTCAAACAACCGCCTTAAAAAAGCTGAAATATGGATAATCATGGGTGT
>JAHXMQ010000807.1:134326982-134345479 GCA_020466415.1 Ammodramus savannarum pratensis | reverse complement strand
TGAAAATTCAGGATTTCCCTGATGCCCAGGGCCAGCAAGTTGATAACCACTCATCAGCAGAGTTCATGGCCCCAGAGCTTTCTCTCTGTAGCAGAACATTTGTGCCCACACAGCTCTGCAGGGAGGGACACGAGCCCCTGAGCAAAGGCTGCTGCAAATGGCAAATAATGGCAAATAATCCTCCTTCATCATTCATGTGAGCCCACAGGATGTAATAGTGGAGATGAGGCTGCCAAACTGGAATTTGGACTCAGCTCAGGGGAGGTTCTGATATTGTGCTGATTTCTGAGAAGCATCCAGAATTCTCCCATGTCACAGACACATTTTATGAAAAATCCTTTTGACAGGAGTTTTTCTCCTGAGAAGCTGAAAAGCCTCAGAGGAAAAGAAAAACAATAATTATCTGCTGCTGTGGAATGCAACAATGTATCTTTGATTGGTCTGTGTGAGTTGTTTCCACTTGATGACCAATCACAGGTCCAGCTGTTTTGGGACTCTGATCAGTCACAAGATTTTATTATCCTTCCATTCTTTTCCTTTCTACCCTTCTGATGTAACTCTTTTCTTCTATTCTTTTACTATAGCTTTAATATATAATTTTCTTTTAATATAATATATATAATTAAATAATTAATCAGCCTTCTGAAACATGGAGTCAAGATTCTCATCTCTTCCCTCATCCTGGGACCCCTGTGGACACCACCACACTCCAGCCCACACAGATTTTTATTATTGTATATTAATAGCATTATTGAAATACCACTGGAAGGCCAGGAACAATTTAGGCTGTATTGTGCTGACATGAATAAAAATTGCAGTAAGCAACAGATATGGCCCCCAAGGGATTTTTGTCAAAAAACCATCATGGACCTTTCAGGAGAGATGGGCAGAGATAAGAGGTACTGAGGGGAAAGGGAAATAAGTAAGTACTAATGAGATAAATGCAAGCTAGTATGAGGTGTGAAATAATTTCAATTAAATGCAGAATTTATTCAATAACAATTGCTAACTTGGTGAGCTGCTCTCTCCAAGAAGACAAGCATGGGAATGAGGGTATCAGCATCCACAGGCATTATTGAGATTCTGCATGTGTGGCAATGCTTTTGATTTCCTCCAAATGCAATTGAGACAAAAAAACTTCAGCTACTTTGGAGCCAGATGAAAATGTCACCAGGAAGCTTAATTTTTCAAGATGTGTTGCAAATATACATCATCTAAGTTGTAGCCCAATGTGTTTATTAAATACCAGGCTGTTCTATGCCCCTCTTTTCACCCATATTCTTTGCACTCATTTCTTTTTCTAATTTCTTTTTCTAGTTACATGAGAGTATTAGTTATGTATCTGCAATGAATAAAGTATAAGTTGTTATTGCAGTTGCTACCTTCTCAAGCCTTTATATTACTGGTTGTGCCATATTTATGGGCAAATCCTGCACACATGACTCAGGCAAGCAGATCTATTAAGTACAGAGGAGATATCTTTTTTAAAAAAAATTACTCATACAATAAAGACAGATCAAACAATGGCATTAATCTGGGAATTTTTCTGTCAATGCTAATTTTAGAAGTACTTATGAAAATACATTTTATTTTCTTTGATTCTCTTCCCTTTATGAAGAGCTGAAGAGAGAACCATAAAATTTCACAGTGGTGGGGCTTTGAATTCTGCACCACTGTTGGGCTGTCACAGTTTGCATGCTTTTGTACAAGGTTCTCCTGCTGTCTCCTACCCAAGGGAAGAAATCCACTGCAGGAAGCATTCTAAATGGTCATATAAGCACAGAATAAAATTCAATTTATTTTATATATAGATATGTTTATAATTGCATTAAAAAAAAAAATTGAAAATCAAGGATTCCAGCTTTTGATTTCTTATTTTGAAGGACACAAAAAGTTGGTTGTGCTGTCTCTTATTTTATTAAAAGGCTGCTTGATCTATTCCAAAGATCTTCCTTTACTGAAAATTGTAGGTGATCTTGAAAGATGTTATAATAAGTGTAATTAAATAAAGCTTAGTATTTTCATGGGTTATTTATTGTATCCACCATGCAGCAGAAGGACCTGTATTAAGTAGGTGAGGTGGATAATTGAATAGGAAGCAACCATTTTAAGTTTTTGCTTTTCAGAAAGGGGCATAACTAAAGTATGGGGATAAAATTAAAGTGTCTTGGTGTGTGAAAGGGTTAAAGATAATGCATCTGTCTATGAGTGGGCATGTACATACATTTCTGTACGTGTTGTTAATGCAATATTATACAAATAATAGCTCTAATTTCCTGTTCCCTATATATTATACACAAGATTTCTGCATTGAGAATCCTAATTCTTAATAGTGTAGAAACTTGTTTCTTAATAGTGTAGAAACTTTAAACTTGTTTTCATGTTTTGTCGTATGCTTGGGATATTTTAAATACTCTGCTGGCTACTTACTGTTTGTTAGTAGGGTTTTTTTAGGTGTAAGGTGACTTTACAAGATGTATTTTGATTCAAGAGGGAAGCTCCTTTGGTAGTGTGGATTTCAGAGGCAGCAGTTGTTGGCCTCAGGGCACTCACTGAGCTGCCAGCTCTGAACCAGTTGTGATTAGGTGCATGTGAGAATGATATTTTGCATCTCTGTGTACAGAATTTTGTTGAAGATTATTTCTTCCCCCCAGCATATTTAGATAAGAGAGTTCTTGGATTTTTTTCCTCACTCAGTAGTGACGCTCTCAGTTTTAAGCGCTGGCATTTTATAGTTCCCTTCTGAAAAAAACTTATGACTATTCTGTGCCATCTCTCAGTAAAAAAGAACTTGATGTTGATGGATTATTTCTTGATCAAGCAAGTCAGCATTATGAAGGTTGAAATATTATCCTAGTTTCCTTAGAGCAAACAAGAGGACACCTCTTAACCTTAATACACAAAGATAAATACACATTGCCCCCCCTTCCTGGGAAGCAGGTGAATAAATACACTTCTCTGAACCTAGTCCTTAAATTTCATCATAAAGTCAAAACTGAAATTATGGACATTTCCCAAGAACATAAATATACTGAAATACTCCTTGGGTGAGCCTGTAGTATCTACTTTTCATTGAAGTAAATAATGTTACTAAATAATTTGAAGCATTCATTCAATTTGGGAGTTTTAAGCTATCTCATCCAGGGCCAGGTTTGCTGCTTATCTAATCCTTCCTTCTCTCAAAGGCATAGCTCTTTATTCTGAAATATGCTGCTATCAAATAGTGCTGCCTGGTCTGGGTTCCTCCCACTTGTCTGTGGAGCACAAATGCATCTCTCTGAGGTTAAAAGTGTTAGTGTGAGTTGGAAATAGGGTACCCACTCAGCTAGGGCATTGTTCTGATCCTCAATATAGAAACCAAGGCTCACTTTGTTGTTTTGTTCAGTTTGATTTCACTTCACTGGAGTTTGAAAGTGCTAGGGGAATTTTGTCAGTGCCCTATGTCAAGGAAATCTTATTAATCACTTTCAGTCATGCTGCATGGTTTCCTGCTGTGTATTGTTGCTGAAGAAAGAAATTCCAGACTGATCTTTTCATTAATGATTGCAGAAAGCTGGACTGGTACTACCTGCAAATATTGAATGGAGAGGGGTTATGTGAACCCTTTTCTTAATGTGCACCTCATTGTAAGAGAAAAGTTATTCCATGTTCATGTTCTGTCTGCACTAAGGGTTATGCCACATGAAAGCAGCAGCTCAGGAAGTTACCTGCAGATAATATTAGCCTTAAGAAAGCACTGTAGGTTTTGGTTTTTTTTTTGCTGTCTCATAATATGTTGTAAACTTGCAAAATATAGGGAGTCAAGTTCTCAGCTGTTTCTTGTAAAATGTGACATTTTTGATGTGGTTAATGAATGAAAACCAAGGTGCACCAGCACCATGAGAGCATCCCCTCTGTGAATGACCTCTGCATTTCCATCATTGCCTTCCCCCTCTGACATCCAGATCTGTCTTCACCCATTCTTATTCACAGTCTATGTATTCTTAAAAAAGAATTCTAAACCTTCTTGTGCAGAATAGCAGAAGAAAATAGCTCAGTTAAAACTTTGAGTTTTCATTCCAGATGGGAATTGTGTTACCTTTTGAGGGGCTGTTTTGTGAACCTGTAGTGGCCCAAAGATTACAGACTGAGGATCCACTTCCAGGCACCACAGTTGGGGAATCCATAGCCAAGCTATAATTTAATGAGCCAGACCTCATTAAAAGCTTATTCCTCTAATATTACAGGATGAGACATCTCAAAATCTTCTGAAAATGTAGTTCAGACTTAGATGCCTGCCATCACTTAGGATAGATAACTTGCTCTCCTGTTCATCTAAATGACATGAAGGATAGGGATTTTGTTTCATCTTATAGATGGTTCTGTATTTCCAGCTCCTGATTCATTGCTCAAATTGATACATGGCATGAGTTGATAGTTGAAATGTACTTTAAATCCCATTTTATTTGCAATATATTCTAAGTATAGCACTTAATGCAGTGTTTCACAGTGATTCAGAACAGAGGCAAGTGACTCAGAATCAAGGAGAAGTAACTAAATTTTTTTGACTGCTCTTCAAGGCATTTCTGTCACAAGGAGATACTGGGAAAGAATGCAAATATTGCATCATAAGAGCACAAATTAAGTCAGAGAAAGAAAATGGAGTGCTGCAATGGAAAGTAATGATACTCTGGATTGGGTAAAAGATAAGAAGCCTGTAGAACACATAAAACTGGTGTTGGCATGCTCCAACATGATGCTTGGAGACATAGAAACTACAGCCTCAGGGATTTTAAAGAATAAAGAATTTAGAGAGCAGTAGTTACAGAACAGTATTGAAAGGGAAAAGAATTAAAAATTTCTTAGTGAAGACAGATGCAACCAATTTGCTTTAAATTCTTGCTGATTTAAAGTTTATGTAGTACTTATCAAGAACTTTTTTTATATAAATTGGGTGTTGTGTCCTTGCTTAGCATTTGAAATATTGCATAAACTACAGTGCTTTTGAATATTTTATATAACTACTGAAAGTTGTCTCCGTTTTTCAGTTCTTCTTGGAAGGTGGTTTGCTTAGCTTGTTGAAGCAGGACTTTTTTATTGAAAATCTCATGGAAGTTTCTAGAATTCTTACACATGAATGAAGTGTAAAGTCTCACCTAATTTGTCTTGTGGTTTTTTTCCACTGTCTACTGAGTTCACTTTGCTTCCTGGCTGAGTCTAATGAACTTGCTGTCCTTAGGGAACATTGATATTAATGCTGTGTACTGCTCAAGGGCCTCAGGCAGGACTGGTGCATGGTGCTGTGCAATCTCTCAGATATCATCGTGACCCCCAGTGCCATCTTTCCACATTTATTACTTTAGTTTCACACATGCATGCAGCAACTTCAGCTAAAAAGTGTTTTCTTTGAAGCCTCATTGTGGCAGCCTAATTACAGCTCAGCAGCAGTAAGGGCAGTCCCTTGAATCCCACAGAGCTGGGTTCAAGGAACTGAATAGCTGGGACCATTAAAAATATTTCATCATGTCTATCCCTGTCTTTGAGTTATGTAGAATCGTGCAGGAATAAGAGCAACAGGTTCTCCTCTATCAGCCTTGACAGCTCAGCTTTCTGGAGTGCACATTTAGTTTTTCTGGATCACCTGGTTCACTGCTGTATGACTGCAGGGATCACCACGCCGCATGATGAAGGGGACAGAGAAAATATCCTCCTGATATCAAACAGATACCAAGGTCTTGCCAGAGCTGTCACTCTCCACTTTAATAAAATAGTGTGGAGCACAGAAGTGCTGGAAAGGAAATGCCAGTTCTCTACACACATCTGCTTCAGTGGGAGAAGAGGAATTTTACAGAGGGATGGATGTGACCGTGTTCACAGGGGTCTTAGGATGAGGAAAGAGATGAGGATCTGACTCCATGTTTCAGAAGGCTTGATTTATTATTTTATCATATATATTATATTAAAGCTATACTAAAAGAATAGAAGAAAGGATTTCATCAGAAGGCTAGCTAAGAATATTAAAAGAAAGAATGATAACAAAGGCTTGTGGCTTGGACAGAGTCTGAGCCAGCTGGGCTGTGATTGGCCATTAATTACAAGCATCCAACATGGGCCAATCACAGATGCACCTGTTGCATTCCACAGCAGCAGATAACCATTGTTTACCTTTTGTTCCTGAGGCCTGTCAGATTCTCAGGAGGAAAAATCCTAAGGAAAGGATTTTCCATAAAAGGTGTCTGTGACAGATGGATGCAGAGCTGTGTCACCCCTGCCCTACACCCACAGCAGCCTGGCCCAGCAAAGTGGGACCCCAGTGCCTGGCAAGGCATCACAGTGCTGGGACAAACTCACAGCTTTTGGAAAGGTGAGCCTGGAGCTGGACCACTGCTCTGGTGCCAGTGTGACAGTGACAGTCTGTCATCCTCTAGATGTAGGATCGATAAACAAAAGAGCTTGAGGGCCCTAATTAGGAGAATACAAAGATGAATCTGATATGCAGGCAGAATTAATTTTCATTAATTTAAATTCATTCTTTAAATTTTAAATTAATTAATTTTAATGCTATTGTTTCTATTAGGAGATCTGGCTGCTGCAGGCAATCATTGTGATCACCTCTGCAATTGTGATCCCTCTACTGTTACAGAGGGAAAAGTACTCTTCCAGGATTAATGCATGAAAATTGGACTGTCACTTTCTATTCCTGTTTCCAATTTTATCACTGATTATTAGAGTAGCCTTGGTAAGGTCACTTGTTCACCCTGGACATTTCACTTTTTCCTCTAAAAAATTCTATAAAGTAGATTTTAGTTCCCAGGGGTGATGTATGTTCAGCTTTACCAAGTAAATGTGTTTTGAAATCACTAGATTAAAACAAGTTACCAGTGCAGGGTATTGTTCAACTATTTCACTGCTAAATGGCTCATCTGAGAAGTTAAAAATAGAGTGCCAATGGGTTTTTTGTTCACTTCTACTGTGACTCTGAAATTATCTTACCACTGTTGCATGGCCAACTCAAAGGCCACGTCTCCCTACTGTAAGAAAGACTTGACAAGCCTCCCCTGCTCTGAAGGTCTCCAGGCATTTGAGTTGTTCTTTTCTAGGGCAGATGTTCACAAGAGACTTTTCACTTGAGCAGGAGGGAATTGATGTAATGGAATAGTTTTTCATGCTGTTTTGAGGGAAAAAAATCCTCAAACTCTACTCTTACTCAGAAGTGTTTTGTGGTTTTGGTAACTGCAGCTGGAAGGTTTGCAGTGAGCACACGTTGAGTGTGTGTTCCTGCTTTCCTGCCTCAAGTGGGCTTGATGAAATACTCCCCATTATTCACCTCTCAATCAGATTTATTTCCTCACTCAGGCTGAGCAGTGTTCAGTGTGCTCCACTGTCAGATGTGGTGAACAGTCAGGGTTCAGTATATACCCACTTCTTCAGTTTTGGTTCATACACTTCTGTATTTTTCTTGGTTTTGTCTCACCAAGGTCAACAAGCAAGCAATGGGAAAACAGAAGCGGAAAATGTCTGTGTGATTTTGCACAATGATTTCTGGCCATTTGTTTTTCTTTGTCTGAGCTCAGACTATGGCATTTAAGCATTTTTTGGTTTAGAGAGTAGTATTAAAACCCATCAATGAGCGTCTTCTCACTTGACACCAGCACAAGCTGAATGTGAGAGGAGGAAAAATCAATTCAGCATTTCCCTGTCCTTACCTCCTCCATCTGAGTATGGCAATGAGTCCCCAGAGTCACAAAGTTTTGGTGTCACCTACATCCAATGGTTTCCCATGCCTGTGAAGGTTTGGGGGCAGCAGGAAAAGCGGCAAATGTGTGGGACCTGAGTGAGATCAAGCCTGTGATGCTCCACAAGGGAATCTGCTCTTTCACAGAGATCTCTCACCAGTGAGCTTTGCTCCAGCTCTGCCACCCTTTCCATTTGTACAGGGACACTGTGGCTCTCCTGGAAACTGGTTATTGATGCTTTCTGTCTTTCAACGACCGTCTTTCATTTTATAGACCTTTTCTCTGCTCTAAACAGATGTGGTATACCCAAAATGCCATTTTCAAATGTCCTGCCCCAGGAAGTAGGATCTTTAAAGTGTAATTCCTTCTGAGATGCTGGAGCCCATAAGCTTCCCTGGAGTTTTGTGTCTGACCTTTACAACTCACTTTCTGAGTAGGCATTCAGAAGATGTGGGGTTTTTATAGTCTCCAGTGTCAGGAGCAGCTCTGATTGCTGATTATTGTGATGAGGCCTAAAAATCATTTCTTTTGCTCTTCATTTTCACATTTCTGAACAATGACAGGTCAGGGGGTGCTTTGGTTCTCTAGAGAGTAACTTCTGTAATGTGAGCTCAATTATTCGACAGGGTTCTTAACACATCCCTAGAAAGTGGCCTGGGAGGGGATAGAAAAGGTGACTCTAATAATTTAGGAGTCAGTTTGGTGAATCAGGTTCATTCATCCAGGGAGGCCCTGCCCTTCAGGCAGTGAATATCCTGTATGATACTCCTGAGTAATTATAGAACATGGACTGCAATAGGAGAGAGGAAGGCAAGTCTATAACAGAATTATAGACTGATTGAAGTTGGGAGCATGGCAAGAGCATCTTGGCATGGTGCAACCTCGTTCCAAGTCAAGAACATCAACTTTCTCAGGCTCTTGAATTTTTGCAAAGCAAAATTTTTATTACTACAAGTTTTCTATGATCTTTCCCAGAGCCAGACTTGGCCATAAATCTACAGGCTGGATTTGGATTCTGGTGTCTCTGTGTGATGTTTCAATGCCTCTTTCTTGGGACACATCTGTGACGGTGTTCACAGGGGTCTTAGGATGAGGGAAGAGACAAGGATCTGACTCCATGTTTCAGAAGGTTTGATTTATTATTTTATGATATATATTACATCAAAACTATACTAAAAGAATAGAAGAAAAAGTTTCATCAGAAGGCTAGCTAAGAATAGAAGAGAAAGGAATGAATTACAAAGGCTCTGTCTCAGCTCTCTCCGAGCCAGCTGACTGTGATTGGCCATTAATTAGAAACGTCCAACATGGGACAATCACAGATGCACCTGTAGCATCCCACAGCAGCAGATAATCATTGTTTACATTCTGTTCCTGAGGCCTGTCAGATTTTCAGGAGGAAAAAATCCTAAGTAAAGGATTTTTCATAAAAGTTATCTGTGACACACATCCTTTTTCTCTGTGGTGTGAGGGGCTTTGGGTGTAGCTTTCCTGGAAGGACTGGAATGCTTGGATACAACTGCAGAGCCCACCAAGCTGCTGAGCTTCTCTGAGCTTTCAGGACATGTTGTCCTCACAGTGCAGCACAGCTCATCAGGAGCTGCAGAGCTGATCACAGCCTGCATCTGGAACTGGGATAGGGGATGGGAGAGAGGCTGCAGGACTGCAGGGATCTGACTGCAAGGTGGGATACAGGAGGATGGTTTCATACTGAATGTCTTGGGCTTAACAATTCTGGTAACCCTTTTGGTTACAGCTGAATGAGTGAATGAGTCTGAGTGGGACACCTTGCAGATTTACAGGAGTTCTGGTGTGCCTGGAGTTCTTGTGTGCCTCTCTGGAGACCCACAGGGTATCTCTTGCAAAAGCATATTTCTAACACAACCCCAGGTGTGCAGTGAGCTAAAAATTGTTTGCATAACCTTGATATGTCCGTGTAGGAATTAGCTTTTACATCTGGTAAATAAAATACTGTGTAAACTTTCTGTGACCAAAGGATGACATTAACACAAAATGAATTGTAATTAATCTTAGTTAACTGCTAATTACCTGTAAAATCTGATTAAAGGGAAAACTAAATTTGCCTGCAGTAATTAGGGTTTCAATATGAAGTCTGTGTCCATGTAAATATGTCTAGTTCTCTGTGTTAATTTATCACCACTGTTATTTATGAGCATTTTTTTTCTTTCTGCAAAGGTTACAGAGAATGAAGGACAAAATTAGAATAATGAATCCTTGTTTGTTAGCACTGCTACAGAACAATTATTGTATAGACATTTTATAAACTCCAACATTATAGTATTGTCAGAGAAACGTAGTGTTTCAAGCATATTAGCATAGAAATAGGCTTGTTTCTTATTATTTCAAATAGTTCTGCTTGCACTGGTTTGTCATTCAGCTGTCAGTGGAAAGGCAACAAACATTCAGTAGGAACTGACCCCGAGAAAGGACTGGCCATTCTGCTATTCATTGACAAATGGATTTTGAAATATTCACATAATGAAATCCCCAGAACAAATGGACTTGAAGAGCTGATGGGGTTTTGTAAAGCAACATCAAATCACAGATGGATGTCCAGAGTGAATTTTCAGTGGGGACAGCAGGGAAGTAAATACCCAGTTAGAATGTGATTGAAAGGAGTAGGACATGTAATTCTTCAGCCTGACAAGTAGCAAGTCTTTTCTCTGTTTTTTTAGCACAAATACATTAACTACCTTGTCCTCCATCAAACTGTCTTAAGAATATTCCTACACCAGGAAAAGTTGGTAGGTATCATGTTCAACAGCAAAAAGAGCAGTCTATGAAGTATTCCTTATAGAGAACTCACAAGCCTACACATTTCCACACAACAAGCTTTTACTGGAAACAGCCCCCATGCCTGTGATGGAGTCAGAAATTTCTGCATCTGCATCCACACTGAGGGGAAAATGCACACAGCCTGTCCCAGCCATCTCAGGGCAACTTCCATGCAGCAGGATGCTCTTCCATGGAAATAATTCCATATTTGAATCAAGGACGTGAACAATACTCTGAAGCACTCAAATGGAAAATGCCAAGGGGTTTTATGCTGCTATCCCGTAGAGGATACAGAAAATCACTCCATGACTCCTGAATTGGAAAAGTAACACATGCTCACCCTCTCCTTTAAACAGCTCTCCTAAACCTTACCAAAATGATTATTAGAAACTTGAAAGATTAAGGTGGTGTGAGAACAACAAATAGAAAAGATGCCAAAATATCTCCAAAGCCATGACAAAAAACAAAAAAAAAAGTTCTTGTCAACCAAATAACCAGTGAGCTTCACACACAGAAATGTTACAGTGTGATGTATTTTCTCTAGTGCTCCAAATACCTTCCTGGAATTATGTGAGTGAAACAGTGACTTTGCAGCAAAATACTTCTCTGCTGATAATTGGAAAAAGACAGAAAACTGGTACTCAGAGAAGCAGCAAACAGCTACTTTATCTCTGTTTCCTGAGCTGGGTTCTCAGGGGAGATGTATAAAATACCTTTGAGGAAGGCAATTTGGGATAAAGTGCATAACTTTGCTGGATATTAGAAATACAGACACAACAGCTTCATTTTTATTTTGAATTACAATTTTTTTATAAGCCTTTCTTCTTGATAAACCCTTTCTGCTCCACTTTCTGTCCAGCCGATAAGGAAATGAGCCTTATCACCTCTTCCCCTGATTACCCTTCATGAGCTTTTCTCTCAAGTTGTTCAGCTGATTAACACAGCTAAATGAAATTCAGAACAGTGTGTCCTGCTTTGTACTGAGATTGAAGTTTTCTGCCTCTGTTCCAGCCAGAATGCTATCAATTCCTCTATGAAAGATATTAAAATCTTCAAATCTTGCCAGTCTTATACAGATAAAACGTGGGATTTAGATGTTTACTGCAAGGCTACTGGTAGCTCCCTCTTGAAATTGCTCTCCCATGAGAACAAGGGAGCAAAAGTTGAGGTAGGTTTTGTCATTCAAGTAGGAACTGGAAGGATATCAAAGCAATTTGCTGGATGTTTCTCTGTTTCTCCTTGGATTAAGGGTATATGGGTGTTGTCCTAGAAGATATGTACCATAATGCTCTACTTACACAAAATTTAGCAAGAAAACTGCAAAAGTTTTCAGCAAGATCTGCAAAGAAAAGCAGTTCTGAGTTAGACCTTCAGCAGTGCCCTAATGTGCCCAAAGTTTAATGTGTCAATGGCTAGTTCCTAAATGATCTCATGACACAAACTATTATATCACCTGTGTGAACATCCTTGGAAATTTGTAGTGAGGCATAAATCAAGGCAGAACAGAATTATTTCCCTTATATGGAAATTGGTAAACCATTTATGTAACTTATTCATGATGATATCCTCGATTATTTATATGCAGCTTCAAAATTTTCAAGATCTAACCATTTGTTACAGAGAACCAAGTTCCTTAGAAAGAGAAATAGACAAAATGCGCACAAAACCTTTAAAGAAACAAAACAAAAGAAAAAGAAAACAAACAGGAAAAATATTCTGGCAAATCCTGGGGCCTGCAAGTTCTAGCAAATGTTTTACTGGTGTAAGATTAACTGGACAATGCACAGTAAACAGTATCTCACACATTGATTCCTCAGTGCTTTGTGTAATTCTTGACTGGGCCAATGTCCTCAAGGAGACTTCACCTCTCTCTGAAACAATTATAGAATCATGGAACCAATGAACTCTTAAGGCTGAGAAGACCTTTAAAATCATCAAGTCCAACTGTTAAGCCAGCACTGCCAAGTCCACCACTAAACCTTGTTCCCTTGAGCCACATCCAGACTTATTTTCTTTTAACAATTCCAAGTGTAGTGACTCTACAACATCCCTGGGCAACCTATTCCAATGTCTGACCACTCTTCCAGTGGAAAACTTTTTCCCAATATCTAATCTAGACCTCCCTGGTGCAAACTACAGCCATTTCCATTTTTCTGAAAATTTTTTTCTTGGTGGGAAAAAGTGTTTCACATGGCTACAGACTTCTTTCAGGTGGTTGTACAGAGTGATAAGGTCCCCTGAGCCTCCTTTTGTGCAGGCTGAGCCCCTCCAGCTTCCTCACCTGCTCCTTCTCTGTGCTCCAGACCCTTCCCCAGCTCTGTTTCCCTTCTCTGGACACAGGCCAGCATCTCAAAGCCTTTCCTGTAGTGAGAGGTCCTGTACTGAACAAATATAGCTAAGTCTTTCTCTTTTTCTTTCCATTAAGTTTAATTTAGCCAAAAAGAAGGGACTCAATCTTACAAACCAATGACTTTATTCATTTCTGTAGTAGTATTGACACTGAGTTAGAAGATGGTCAGGTTGTGCATTTATGGGGCTTTGTTATTCTATTGCCTTTGTTCTTCATTTCTTTTCCACATTCAGTCATTCCATGAAATTCAAATAAAACTCTGCTTGTCTTTAAGCTGGGGTGATGCATCAATTGCATTGCCTGAAACTGTGAAAGCAATTTCAGCCAGAACCTTTTGCTGTAGAAACAATATTGCAGTGGAAACTGTTCTTACATGTGCAAAACATTGCAAGGGCATTGTAACAGATCCTTTGTGGCAGATTTTCAGACTACTGTGCTTGTTCTCATTATGGGATGAGAAGGCATCTCATTTATTTTATTGAGGGGAGCAGGAGGTGAGCTCAATATCCTTTAAAGAAATATTCTGTTTGTTTAGAGTTTTGGGGTTTTTTTCCCAGCTGTATTTTTCTGCAGTGATTTCCTCTGATATTTGATCATATTTAAAATTCACTCATTTTATTGTACTTTTCAGAAACTGTTGCATCAGTGGCTCATACTCAGCTGATAGAAGCCAAAATTATTTTGATCATTAGGTACCAAGGAAACTTCTACTCTTCCCTTGTGTCTTACACAGAAACAGTTGTAAAATTGCATTTCTGCTTTTTCTGCTCTATAGATAATAATTGGTAATTCTGAGAGGCTGAAACACTGATGCTTCCTTTGGCAGTGCAGCTCAAGAGAAAGGCCTACAGAGGTTTTTGGCTATTTAGAAGCCAGGGAGTGTGTCTGTATCTCATTCCTGTAGTGCAGCTCAGTTTCTCTCTAGAAATCCCTGAGGAATATATGAATTGATGCTTTCATGCCTGCTTGGTTTTGTTCCAGCACTGCTAATACAACCTAGATTCTCTGCAAATAGGAGTTACACAACAGTAGTTTACCACTTTCACAAGTTTCAGCTACCAGAAATTTTTTATCACTGATTACTCTTGTTGTGCAATCTGTGTACCAGATCAAAACTTCCAGCCAATATTGTCTAGAAACCAGAGATTCAGAGAAAGGGCAAAACAAAAAAAATCAATTTTTTGCATAACACCTTCTTCTTTCTCTGTCTTGCAGAGCTTTTAATAATTTTTTTTCTGAACCCTCCAGTCTTCCAGGTGAGTTCATTTGGTAGGAAACTGTTATACTCTGGAGTAAGAAATACTTATTTTCTCAGAAGATCTAATTCCAGCATCCTTGAGTGGATGGAAGATGTAGGAAACTGTTGAGCCAAAGTCCTGAACTGGACCCTGCCTTGCTGCAATCTTTCATGCCTGGCCTTGCATCCTTGTAGCTTGAATTCCAATCTGATTCTCCTATTACGACAATTTTATGTATTAAAAGCCCTTGAAATACCCCCAGGACATGAGGAAAACTTAGATCATCTCCATGAATAGCATCAACTTGCCTGGCCAGGAGCAACTGGTCGTTCCACTTATGGTAGGAAGTCCTGATCTCATTGCGTTTTTGGCTAACACGGAGAGCTCTATCCATTAATTTTGAAGCAGTCTGCTTTAATTTCCCTTATTTTCCTGAATTCTCTGTGTAGCAATGATTTCAGAAATGATTGTCCCAAGTTTTAGAGAATTGGAGCCTTTACTACAAAAACCAACCTCTCCAATGGTGTTTTCTCTCCAGCACTGGGCTAGATCTGTGTCCCATTGCTGAAATTTAGGGATTCACACAGCAGGATAATACTTTGAAATGTATTTGAGAGATAAAATTTGTGAATCTGGCTCTCCCACAGAATATTTTGCACCAGGGTGATACACAGAAGTGGACAAATGGACCTGTCATAGGGAAATATGTCTTGTAATGCCAATGTAATTGGAACACAGCAAAACTGTCATTTATAGGTAAAACTTTTAATCTGAAAATGGAAAAGTCTAGATTTGAGAAAAGGGCAAACCTGCAAAGATTATTTTAACATCTTGCAATAATCAGAAAAGGTAATTTATAGGATCAAATGAAAAAATGCCTTTTGTCTCATGGGACAACCTGTACCTGATCATTTTTAGATGGTCAAAGGTAAAAGATGAGAAATGACAGAAACTGTCAGGTGAATTTTCCTATGGAAAATTTAGGGGCAGTTCAATGGTAATTGAATAGGGTGAAGTGTGTTGGTTTTCTGATGGTCATTATCAAAGAGCTGGTCAAATCTCTAGCCAGATTAAAAGCTCTTTGGTTAGTCAGCATTGGCTGAGGGCTTTAACAGAGCTCTCTTTATGCAGTAAGCATGTGGGGCTTTTGGCACCGGGAAGCAGAGTCGGGTTTTCTTTTCCTCCTAGTGTTTGGATTTAGCTCTGATTACTGAGGCTGATTCTTCTTTTATGTAAGAGACAAAAGCAGCCAACGACTCCATTCCTTAAAGCCAAACTGTATAGGAATGACTGGTGATTCTGTGCTGGAAATCAGCAATGGGCTACTGCTTGCTTTAGAGCAAAAAAATATCCTGATAACATCATTGATGGAAGGCTATCCCGTCTGCATCTTTAAAATTCACAAGAAAAACAAAGGCAGACTTTACTGCTGAATTAATCAACGCAGGATGAACTTCTCTCCAGCAAACAGCTTATCTTGAAAAGAAGAAAGGAAAGAAAAAATTAAAAAAAAAAAAGGAAAAAGGAAAAAAAGGAAAAAACCCAAGAAAGCAGGTGAGGATGACGTATGACAGGAGTGTAAAATGGAAGTTACAGAAAGCAACAGACCCTTAGCAAGCTTTATACAATTCTGTGGAAGAAAACAGATAAGATTAAATCCCTCAGCTTCATAAAAAGGAGCAGAACTCTTAGGAGAGTAGAAAAGCATAGAACCCACTGCTTTGGGCTATTGCAACACCAGAAGGATGTGTGAGGGTCTGAGACAAGCTTGAATATCTTTCAATGCTCATTTCCAAGTGCCTTTTTGGCTCCTAATTCCTCTAGGCTTCTAATTTGCCTCTTTGACTCAGCCTGAGGGCTAATTACGCGCTTGAAGAATCCATTAGAAAACAAACGGCACAGGAAGGCAGCCCAGCAAGATGTGTTGAACGCGTGCTGAAGGCAGAAATAACAAGTGTCCTCACAAAATGTGAGGAGGAGAAGGTGACAGCAAGTAGCCCCTGCAGCAGCAGCCTGCTCCAGTCTATGCCAGCTGCTGCCCTTCCTCCTCCACTCCCCTCGGGAGCTGAGCCCTGCAGGCTCTGATGCTGGTTTTCACTGCTGAGGGTTTCTGGAGGTTTGTTCAGCATGAACTGTTCCTCTCAGCTGTTCCGAGTCTCTGAAGGAAGTGTGATCAAGGACAAGTCAGGGTGAGTGATAGGACTCCTAATTCAGATCATGTTCTGTAGTGGATGTTGTACTAACAGGTTAGTGCATAAAAACTGTGTGACCTGAGCTGGGTTTCCCTGTCCTTTAAAGCACATAGATAATTGTCGCTGACATCTTTTTATGAAAAAATCCTTTCTTTAGGATTTTTCCTCCTGAGAAGCTGGGAGACCTCAGGAACAAAATGTAAACAATGGTTTCTGCTGCTGTGGAATGCAACAGGTGCATCTGTGATTGGTCTCATGTGGTTGTTTCTAATTAATGGGCAATGGCAGCACAGCTGACTCAGACAGACAGAGTCCAACAGCTGCCTTTGTTATCATTCTCTTCTTTCTATTCTTAGCTTAGCTAGCCTTCTGATGACAACTTTTCTTCTATTCTTTTAGTATAGTTTTAATGTAATATATATCATAAAATAATAAATCAAGCCTTCTGAAACATGGAGTCAGATCCTCATCTCTTCCCTCATCCTCAGACCCCTGTGAACACCGTCACAGATAATGTTAAAAATGGAGCATATTTAAGTAAAATTTATCATTTTGGGCCAGATTCTCGATGAGAGCCAAACAGCTCTGACTCTCTGTGGAGATGCTGAGCTATCAGAGCTGACAGACACCCCCAGGAGGGACAGCAGTTTGTTTTGTGTACTGTCTCACACTTCTGGTGGAGCTGGGATTATCATGTTTCCTCGGGGATTTAGGCAACTTTTTTAGCTCCCTAATTTCTTTTTCAGTGTTTTGAAAATACCAGATTAATTAATTAGTAATTAGTGTGTTTTCTCCTAATGTCTACTGCATGCAGTTTTCTATTCCCATGCTGCCCAGGTGAATCTCCAGGGTATGGGAGTGCCAGAGCATCATGGATCTGCTCCTGCTCCTTCCCATTCCAAAGCCTGTCACACCCATGGTTCTGTGCAAACAATGACTTTTTCTCTCTACAGCAGTTCCAAAGCAAAAATGAAAAATGGTTCTTTCCCAGGGGCTGGTGCGAAGTTAATAGCTTTGAACCGAATGGAAAAAGTTGTTGTCTGTCTTGGTTTGTGTTGAGTATACCTTTGAAAAGAGACAGGAGCAGACCCATTTTGAAAACATCACAAGGCAAAAAATCAACTTTCTATTAATCAAATGCTTTGGCAGAGACCTTTTGTCAGAATGGTTTTCGTTGCTGCTCTTATTAATGTGGTGTTTTGTCTCTGAAGCTTTGGCTGGCTCGAGCTCTGCTGTGCCCTTGCCCTTTGGGACTGGAGCTCTGGCCCACCTAAGGCAATGTCAAACCTGCTTTGCAGTCTCAGTCCTTCACTGAGAACCCACAAGGGTTTGTCTGTGCCTTCACCAGTGCAGGAGGCTAGGAAAATCTGCTTTATTTATTTTCCCACCACAGACTGCAATTAAAAGATATTTAGGTTCTTTGTCACTAGCAAAGGTGTCCTGCTGTTCTTCATGTCATTATTCCAGCTGCAGCTTCATAAACTGATGTTCTGGCTTAGAAAAGGACTTTATGTGGAGTCAGATATCTGAGATTAAAGCTAAAATGCTGTTAGACTGCTTTTGTGTGGTGTCATGAATATAGATCAGCTGAAACACTCCATGTATCTGTCTGTCTCATCATATACCCACTTCTTGAATCAATAAAGTTAAGCACATGGAAATCTATTTGAAATACAAATCCAGACAAAAGACACTTGCTTTCTTTAATCTTAGACCAATACTTGGCTATTTCATTAATATATTATCTCTGAAAGGTAACTGGGTTTGTCAGAGTTGAAATAAGATTAAATGAATCAACTATTGTAGTTCATCTGTTAAATCACAGCACTTTGCTCTCAGTTTGTAAAACACTCTCCAGACTAATGAAGTAGGGTCAATCACATGCATTTTTGCTGGAACCAATTTGCCATTAATTGTGCCATCAGTTGTATGGATAGGTCAATAAACGTTGCCACTGCACACTGACTGCTGCAGTGCCAGATGAGCCATTTTCTCATGATGTGGGGCAGATTCAGTCTCTGCATGGATCGGTGTCTGATTTCTACAGTGTAGGAACTCCTAAAAAGGCTCATGGATTCCTGCGGGAACATCCCTGGCTGTGTCACTTGCAAGAGCCCCGTGGCTGGAATGGCTGACTTAGCCACGGACAGCTGGTATTTGTCACTGTCTTGGTTTGGAAAGACAGTTGTCTGCTAAGGAAGGCAGG
>JAHXMQ010000807.1:134300509-134315442 GCA_020466415.1 Ammodramus savannarum pratensis | reverse complement strand
CCTAAGGAAAGGATTTTTCATAAAAGATGTCTGTGACAGGAAGAATGATTCCATAAGAGACTGCGAGTCTCAGGAGAGGTGGTGTCCAGGCAGGCTGGTGACAGAGCCATGCCGGTCCTTTCAGGCAGGAATGGGAGCTGGAAGCAGTGCTAGAGGGCTGAGCTTTGTCCTGGAGGATGCTGCAGAGGATGTGCAAATCCACCATGAGAACAGTGGGAGAGCCCAGACTTCAGAGAGGGTTTAGAAATGCTAATGGGAAACTTTCAAGGGACTTAATAACCTTTAAATGTAATGAGATTTGAGTGGTGAGTTATGAAAAAATGAGATATACAAATAGAATAAAAATAATCAATTAAATAGTAGCATTGAGCATAGTGTGAAACAAATTTTGTGAAATATAAGAGATGTAGTTTTAGGCAAGGATATGCTAAACCCAGGGCATGGTAGGGTATCCAAATGCCTACAGGCTGAAGAGACAGTGTAAGTCTTGGCTTTTTCTAATTCCTGAGACCTGGCTTTGCAGCCTGGGTTATTTAGTATGTTTTCTTTTAAGAATTTAACAGTATTAAAGCATCCAAAGCTGGACAAGCATTTTTGCAGACCAAATATATAAGCACTCATCTGTAACAAACCTGCTGCAAATTCAGATTATTCATGTGGTGCTTTGGAGAATCAGCTGGTAATGGGTATTTTACTGGACATGTGGAGGTGTGTGGTTTGTGGTGAAGGACAGACCAGCCATGGATCTGAGCAGATGGTGGTCATTACTTGTGCCAACATGCCACTGCATTTAATTACAGCAGAAGTGCTGAGGCAGATTATTTTGCTGGGCTCTTCACATATATCTGCCTAGAAAAGTGAGTAAGTGCTCAAGGAAGCATTGCATTTAAGGATTAGAGCTGAAACAGAGTCACTGTAATCACTGCTAAATGACACAGTGTCTAATATTCAGAAATTCCTATTCTCACACACATTTGCAGATAGTTCTGCCACTTGGGAACAGAATATCTTCTCAATGTGCAGCAGCCACTTAATGCAATTCAATTTGATGGAAGCTACATTTCTCCTTGAGTTCACAAAACAATAGAGTAAACTGGCTGCTCATAATAAATATGTCTGCACACCTTAAAACACAAATGCAGCTTGCCGTTTTGAACCACATTATCTGGAATTATCTGTAATGCAATACGATTTCATCTTGGGAACCTCACTGTTTTATGTTTATATGCTCTCACTAAGTCATATTTTCAATTTTTATGGGTTATTTTATTATTGTTTTGCTAATGACACTTAAACCTCTCTGTTTCTCCCTCATAATGCATCTTCAGTGACAGATAGTGTGGTCTCTTGGCTGTGAGTTTGCAGTTGTGGAGTAATTTTTAGCAATTAAGCATGTTATTGATTAAACTGTTCCTTCTGTTCCATGATTCATGTCACCAGGCAGTGCACAGGGAGCAAAAAAACAGCTGCAAAGAGAACAAAGTGTAGAAAATGAGGGTTATGTTAGATTCATCCTCATCAAGCCCGTCTTCCACAGCCTCAACAGCCAGCAGCCTTGTAGCCAGTGGCCCGTGGTGAAATGCTCCAGTAGAAAACCATGTTGTGGTGGTGTTTGAGGGTCCCCAGGATGAGGGAAGAGATGAGAAACTTGACTCCATGTTTCAGAAGGCTGATTTATTATTTTATGATATATATTATATTAAAAGAAAATTATATACTAAAACTATGCTAAAAGAAATAGAGAGAAAGGATTTAATCAGAAAGCTAGAAAGGAATAATCGTAAAATCTTGTGACTGACCAGAGAGTCCGACACAGCTGGACCATGATTGGGCATCAAGTAAAAATATATGAAACCAAACAAAGATGCACCTGTTGGTAAGCCATCTCCAGACCACACTCCACAGCCAGCCATCAGATAGTCATTGTTTACATTTCTTTTCTGAGGCTTCTCGGGAGAAAAATCCTAGTGAAAGGATTTTCATAAAACATGTCAGTGACATCACATAGCACCTGCAGAATTAGCACCCAAAGTGAGTGCTGCTGGAAGCAATACTGACATTTCCTATGTGTTTTGAGGTATGAACTTGAAAAGGGGCAAAAAGTTACATCTTAGCAGTCTGTGATACTGGCTGTAGAATGGTCTTGCAGAAGCAACTCTGTCTGGGATTTAGGGACTGTTTGTAGTTAGGGAAGGTGCAGTCAGCATTCCTGGAAGTGCACAAAAAATGAGTGGACGTGGTACTTCACCACATGGCTTAGTGGGTATGGTTTGGTCAAATGTTGAACTTGATGGTCTTAAAGATCTTTTCCAACCCTGAAAATTCTATGATTTTAAGTCCTTTCTAGTTATTTCAGAGATTCACCTGTCTGCCTTTATTCTCTCCCATGCTGTCTGCATTGTCTCCTGTAGCTTGGATTTCCATGGGCCAGCACACAATTTTAATGCCAACAGAATTATGATGAAACCATCTGAAAGCATTTGTTCCTTTAAGATTGTAAAAAGCAGTGAAAATAAAGTCCTTTCTTTAGCAATAAAATCTTATGCTTGTAGCCATATGGCTGATTTTGCTGCCCACAGTTGCTGGATCATTTCCTAAACCTGGCTCCCTACCCTAGCTCTGAACAGAGCCCTGGTTCTGTTCTCCTGCTGAGGAGGAGTTAGAGGCAACACAAAATCTTGCTATTTATTCTTTGAAGCTTTGCATGCAACTGACCTCCACTTAAGCATTTTGTGCTGTATAAATATTTCAAGAAAGCCATGAATCAAGATTAATGTGTTAGGTGACTACCAAATCATTAGCAGTGCAGGATGTAATGAAGTTGTTGCTGGGTTTCATTAAGCAGGGTGTGTTGATCATTAAGGCAAAATAATGATGTTGTGTAAATGTGAGGGCAAAACCAAATTTCTTCTGAGTGTCTCATCTTAAACAGGCAGCAATGGTAGGAATGGCAAAGTAGCAAGGCAGGAAGTCAGGCATGGTTAAAATTGCTCTAGTGAGTGAATTCTGATTAACAGATTTCTGCATCTCTTCTCACAGGGAAGATGATGCCAAACCTTATTTTCTGTTGGGCCCCAAACCCATAATTTGGTTATTGCTGGGAGAGCTGATTTGTCAGAGCCAAAATCAACACTGAAAAGAACACAGAGCTGGGGAGCAAGGCAAAACTCAGGTTTGCAGCAAGTACACAAATGTCTAGTCTTCTCCTTTTTTTTTTGCTATTAACAGAATAAGAGCAGGCAAAACATTTATGATTCATTGTCAAAATATCCTTTCAGAGAACAAGTAGGAAAAAAACCCCAGAATCTACTAATTCTTTTTGTGCTTGGAATTTCCCTAGTTTATAATCATCACCCACTTAATTTATTCCTTTTGTTTGTGCCCCCACATAGTCTGAGTTTATGCTTTGAACTAGATTAAAAAAACAAAAGAAAACACAACAAAACACTCTTGCAAAGAATTTCTTGGCTAAGAGCTGAAAAGTTCTCTATGCTGGCATTTTCCTTTGTGTGCATTCCTGTGAATTCCAAGGATGCAAAGGAACATCAGCCTGTTGAACAGATGAGATGCAGCCAGGTTTTGTATTCAAGCAGGAATTCCTGCCCTTGCCCCTGGGTCCTTACAGGGAGGGCTGGCACTGTGGTCCCAACTCCAGCTTTCTGTAGCTTTTAGGCCATTACTATTGATTTCATAACTATTTTGAGTTCCTGATTATATATTTTTTTAATTATTTTTTGCAAATTAATAGCTTGAGATAATTGTGTTGATTGGCCTGCTTATTTCCATTGTAGTCTTGTTCAATCTTATTTTTATGCCTTGTGAAGGCTGACCTAGAACAGAGGCTGGACAGAGTTAAAGAATAAAGCAGGGATTTATTAGGAGGCCTCAATGGATCCACCCTGGGCAGCACAAGAGCTCAGTCAGGTCTACACCCAAGATGAACCAAAATGGTCACAAAATTGTCACCCCAGTCATGATGTCTCACACTTTTATAAGTTCTGTTCCATTTGCATTTTGGAGTTCATTATCCAGTTACAGCTTTAGCCCATGAAGTCCCATCCTTCTTATTTCTCTGTCTTCATTCCACTATTATTTATGCTCCTGGGCCTGAGATTTGGATCATTTGTCCTTGGTGCTCAGCTAGAGGAGGAATTGTTTTGTCTCCCTGCTCTGTGCAGAGAGCTCACCATCCCCTAATCCGAAGCTCAGACCCACACACTAAAGCAGCACAGAATCTGAAAAATATAAAAGCTAAAACCTGATGCATTAGTTTGTTTGTATCTCAAATAGCAACTTTACCACTCCTGTTCTCTCATGAAAATACTGCTTTTATCATCTTTACATCCCCTTTAGCATTTAATTAATCACTGGCTTTTCTTACCCCTTCATAAAAATGTATTTCAGGGATCCATTCAAATCATGGATCCAACACACCCCTGGCTGCAGTGATTCTCTAGCCAGGAAAGGAGATTTCTTTCTTTGATAAATTTTTCCCTTTTCCATTCAAAAACAAATTCTGAAGGTTTATGATTTTTATCTGCTAGTTGCTAGGGGAAGCATTTTTTTTATCAGTTCCTCACCCTCAGCATTCTTCTTGAAATATCATCCACCCTCCTCTTCAGATTGTTTCCTTCTTTGCAGTCTGGAGCCTTTACAAATAAAGTAATTACAGGTGAAATGCCAACATAACATTTTCCAATAGCTAAATTTTGCAAACCAGGATTATATAGGTTTTTGGGGTGAATTAAAAAAAAAAAGAGTTCATGGTGACTTTAGAAAATGATAGAAAGGATTAAAGTGTTTTACTGGAGGATTTAACTTTATGCAAATGTGTGTTTTAGCTGATGGTTTTGCCCTGCATTTTGTAATACATTGTCCCTAGCTGAAGTTAACATATTTTTTGCATTTCTTATTTTTGTGAGCAGTAACTAACTTATGATTTAAATGATCAATTTATAACTCTCTGAGGCTTCTACCTTATTTTATGGTGATTTATTTTTGTGTAGAATGTACTTTTACTGCAAGTGACATTTCAAGAGCGTATTGCAGCCTCTGGAGTCCTTGAACTATTTCCAAGCAGTGAGCCTGCTGAGGTTTAAGCCAGTTTGGAAATCTGTCTGTTGGGTTGATGGATTATAGTCCATGTAGTAAGCACTCAGCCTCCACAAGGTTCACGGCATCTTCACCTTTAAGTATCTAATTTATGTAGAAATGCCAATAAATTATTTAGAAGGGCATGCTTGCTGATATCAGCAGTTCTGGAGCAACTAAAAATGGTATGACTTTGAAAATCATTGGAAATGTTGGCAGATCTTCAACAATTCTTTATAGGTTCCAGGTATTAAATATTTTAGAGAAAAAAAAAAAGGAAAAAAAGCTGGTTTTTATTCTTTTTCTCAAGATTTTCTTGTCAGTTCTTTAAGAGCTTATCAGATTGCTCTTGGAGTAAAGTTCAAATAGAAAAGCATCCCAGAAACATGTGAGAGGAGAGCAAATGTTCAATAAAATAGCAATATAAAAGAGCTTCTTCCTTGCCTCCTGGCTCATTAAGGATTTGTTCCTGAGTTTGCAGGAACCTCACATCTCCACCAAAAAAATTCACAGAAGTACATTTATAGGGGCCAGGCAAGGATCCAGGTTGGCACATCCTGCAGAGCAGTTGAGGATGTAGAAATCTGCCCTGGAAGGCCAGGTAATCCTGCTGGAGAACTGCAAATGTTGACTCTCCAGGTTGAACACCTAAATCTGCCTGAAGGTGTCTATTGAAACAGCAGTGTTTTTGCAAGTGCTGAACACTTAAGTTCTTTACTAAACCAACAGGAATTTGAAAATCACCTTGTGTAGACAGACCTTGTAGTCTGATAAAATTAACATTTATTAACGTACAGGCTTTAGAAGAGAGAGAAAAACTCAGTTGTGCCTCCTCTGCACTTGGGGTTTGTAAGATACCATCAGTCAGAGGAACATTTGCAACTCTCTCCTTTCCCCAAAACTCCTTTGCCCCCCACAATGAGGTATCCTCAAAAGCAGAAAAAACAAGCAGAGGAAATATAAAAAGTGAAAATGTAGCTTGGATAATTTTAATTTGATTGCAAATTGAAATCATCATTGCACTTCCGTGTTAGATTAATAAAAGTCTACTGGGCTGCCTCCCCTTTGGGTGGCTGTTCAGAACCAGGGCTCTGCCTCCTGTGTCACTCTAAAGGTCAGGGCATTACTTGGCCACCTAAGAAACATTCAGGTATAGAAGGTGATAGTCCTTTTGCTATTTTTTAAAAATATTTATAGCAAATAAGTAGTCACTGAAAACTGGACCTAAATTTTAACTTCCTGCACAAATGAGAAAACAAGTGGTACTGCAGATAATATTTAACAGGAATATGATACAATATATTGATTTTCTTTAATGCTGAAATTCACAGGAGTAGTGGTGCAGATTTGACCTTAGCTGAGATCTGTTTATCTAAAACTTTAATGACTAATCTTTCTTTTCTTTTCCCCTGCAAAGTCTAATTGAATTTTGCAGACAGGATTAGATCTTTAAACACTGAGGCATTGATGGGAATGATTATGGAAGACCAAACTAAAGCATTTGTCTGTTATTTACAGTGACAGCACAGCATGCTCCTTTCTAAGGGTGTCATGTGCAAACAGCTGTTAACTTAGCATGGATCTGGCTTTGGACTTGCCAGAAATTTGGGAAGCTCGTGGGTTTTCACCTGAAAGAGCAGCTGTGGGACACAGAGCCCAGTTTTTGTGTGTGAGCACTCCCTGCTAGGGAGGGGAGCAAAGGGAGGCTGTGCCACCTGCTTGGATTTGGGTGCTGCACTCACCATCTTCTGCATCCCTGTGTTATCTCCTTCTCTGCTTCAAAGGAGATCACATCACATCACACCACATGTGTGCAAGGATCTTATTCTAACCAGTTAACATATGATGAGCATAGCTGCTTTTTGCTGCGGCCAGAAAACTGAATTTTCAGCTGTGAATCTGCTGCAGGGCATTGCCTTGAGGCAGGATGAGGTAGCAAAAGACAAAGCTTCCTGAAATAGATCCTAATTCACATGAATTTGGTTCCTATTAACAAATTAACTCTTTGACATCGTGGAAATGTGTAGAGGTAGAGGAAGACTCCAAAAGCCCTTTGTTATGCACAGGGTTGGTAGAATCACCTTAGAAATCTCAGAGACTGCAGTGGGTTTTGTGTGCTGGCTGTGTCAGAGGTGCACTAATGATGCTGAAACATTTCAGGTTGTCAGCAGGTACTTGCTTAACGGGGGCTTTAGGGTCAACATTGCCTCTTCTAATTAAGCCCTTACAAGTAATGTCAGGACAATTTCTAACACAGGGAGGTCATAGTTATGATGAAAACATTTACTGTCCACTGCCAAGACTGAGGAGAATATGAAAATCTGGTTATTAGGTACAATGATAGCCACAAGTGGTATTTTCCCTTTTATTTGTGGTGGGTATATGAGTGCATCTAATGCTTGCATCTCACCCTTTCAGGGCAATGCCAACCCAAGCATCCCCATCTTCTTTGGAAACTGCAGCAAATCCTGGTAATTGCTGATTTTTCCAATCATCCCATTACCTCACTGGGAGGCTGGCTGAATTTAGAGGAATCAGTAAAGGAATGAATAGTCTGAGGAGGAATAATATCTGAGAAAGGAGCAAAGGAGTGATGTTAGTATAGAAAATATCCTTTTTGGATAGTTATGTTTCTGTGGTGGTCAATTGTGGTCAGTTGTGGTCATTACATTTTGTTCCCACATATGCTTCTTGGCTGCTGCAGGAATATCTTTACTTTTGTATTTAGTTTCAAGCATTTTTATTAGTATTTGATGTGTGCTGGGCTTTCCCTTCTAGTTCTCTCTGAAAGCATTCCTCAAAGACAAGTAAACACCTCTCTGTCTATCTCAGACACTTCTCTGATGGCTGCCTTGATGAAGGTGATGAGGAAGGAACAATCTGTATGAGGGCAGCTGGCATTCAAGTAGGAGGAAAGACAATTTAGGGCTGCAAACCAAAGTAAAACTAATGGTTGTATCCTACAATGCTTCACAGCATCATCCAGAAGAGCCTTGTTAGTCAAACTGAATGAGCGGCCTCTTGAAATGTTTAATCCTCTCTGAGCACTCCCAATCTAAACAGAGGCAGCAACAGAGAATTATTATTCACATGTTATTCTCCCTGAATACCTTTAAGAAGGGTGTAGGTATGTGAAACTGCAGTTATATAAATAGCTCTGAAACAAGAAAAATTCAGTATGAAAAATGGTGAAAAGGGCAGTAAGGATGAAGATGGAAGTACAAGATCTGTATTTCCAGATTAGTTTTTAATCACAATCAAGTCCATTGGAGAAGTGAAAACACAGGATGAGCAGTTGATATAGAGGGGTTTTTCTCAAATATGTTAATGTCTTTATTGTAAAGTAGCACCTGCTACTGCTTTGGAAGTTATTAGATTGTGTGTGCATGAAGCAATACCCTTAGAAGAATTTAGATGAAAAACTCATAATAAATCATATATCACAAGTGCATGCAGTTAATATCAAGATTAATTATGCAGTGACTTGTAAGTCATTATATCACAGACATCAATGTTGAGGTTTAATTTTTCTCTAAAAACTGATGAATTCTGATATAACTGTTTAACTATTTATAAGCTCCCTGGAGATGCAGGCTAAAGCAAGGCAAGGAAACTGACGTTGGTTTGCTTCTGTAATGGAGTGGTTAAATCTACACCATCAATCATATAGAGATTTAATTGAAGTTTTTGTTTTCTGTCCCAACCTTTCTGTCCCAACCAACCTTGTGGGAGCACCCTGTTTTTCTCATTTTTACTCTCCTGATAATCTTCTCTTGTAATGTTATTTTGTGGTATCGTTTTTATCTGATTTATTAGAATTATTAAAAAGCAGAAAAACACAGGATATATTCTGCCACGGTGATGAAGTTTTATGAGCTCTTTAATATATTATGTCAAACATAATTTATATTCTGGAGCCATTAGTGTGTTGTGTTAGGTTTGAGAGGTTGGGTTTTGTTAGGGGGAGCTGCAGGCGTGGTTTCTGAGGGAAGCTGCAGGAAGCTTCCCCCATGTCCAGGCAATGCCAGGCAGCTCCAGGATGGATCCACCACTGGCCAAGCACCTCCCTGTGCTGCCTGCAGGGAGGAGGCAGAGCTCAGGGAGGAGGGAGAGCTGAGGGGAAGGTGGTTTTAGGACTTAAAGATTTATCTAACTTTGTATTATCCTGCTCTGGTTTTATTGGTAATAAATTCAATTTATATCCCCCAGCTGAGTCTGTTTTGCCCACGATGGTTTTTAGTGAGTGACCTCTCCCTACCTCTCTATAGCTAAACTCATTAACCCTTTGTAATATGTTCTCTGCCCTGTCCAGCTGTGAAGGGAATGTTAGAGTGGCTTTGGTGGGTGCCTGGCATCCAGTCAGGGTCAACCCACCACACATGTGAAACACCACAACATTTCATTTCCTTTCCTAATTAAGTGCTAGATCCTCTTTGAGACAGAGACCCAAGAGCTGGGCTCAGCTCCTCATGCTGTGCAGGGAGGGCTGGGTGCTGCAGGAGTTTGTGCACAGGGCAGGCATCCCCCTGCCAGGGAAAGGATGTCCCTGTTTAGACATCTATGTTGGATTTTGGGGCCTTCTCTGCAGAGCAGATGTTTGTGTTGGGAGATCATACACCAAAAAGTCTAGGAAGTGCTGAAATACTCATATCTGCACACCACTGAAGTACTTGAACACAACTCTAAACGGTTACAGAAAAGTATCTTACTAAATGCTTTTCATTAATTCATCTACAGCTGAGCCTGTGGGCATGTGGGGCCAAAGGAAACCAATGCCCTTTCTGGCAATATTTTCCCTGTAGATGTAGGAGACAGTCCTATGAGAAAGGAGAGAGAAAAGCCATTGTTCAGGATCATGCATTAACTGACAACAGCACTTCTTCATTTGTACCAAAAAGATTTAGTAAAGTAATAAATACAGTTCGTGATTTTAGAAGCAGCCCAGTGTTAAATTTTTATTTGAATGAAGAAATCAACAGTACTCTGAGGCACATTGTACAGTTACTTAATGAAACATTGACTGACAAGCAAAGCCTAATTATGATAGAGTCACATTTTTCCTTTTCTGGAAGTTACCTGTTTTCTATTCCTGTGCTTAATTGCCCACATTTCCCTTAAAAAAAATATATATATATATATATTAATAATTCAGTACCCTCACACATGGCTGACACTTGCAGTTTGGAACTGCACACATCATCGTACACCACTCACCATCCCTCAGAGCTTAACTGGTGTGTGGAATTCACATTCTCCCTCCCAGGATTTTTCCTGGGGAAAGCAGCGAGAAGCATAGAGGGAGAAGAGAAAACAATTCTTATCTCTACTTGCTGCTCCTGTTGTTTGGCACATGTGGACTGTGTTGTGGAGAATGTTTACCCTGAGTGATTTGTTAATTGGATGCCAGTGATGGTTGTTTGGATTGATTGGCCAATTAGGTCAAAGCTGTGTCGTGACTGTCTGGAGACGGTCATGGACTTTTCTTTAGTATCTTTTTAATATAGTATCTCTTTATAATAGTATAGTATTAGTGTAATATAACCTAGTTTAATAAAGCATTTGTTCAGCCTTCTGAAATCATGGAATCAGAGCACATTATTCCCCACATTGGGGTCTCCCTGCATCAATACTGGTGCACAAAAAGTGATGAGAGCCATCTGGGCTGAGGTAAATGCTATCCCTAATGGACATGGGAAGCATTTTTCCAGAGGCTGGTTCCAGGTGTTCTCCCCATCAACAGACAGACCAAGCATCCCCACCTCTTGCTGCTCCTGTGTCTGCCCAAGGCAGCATCCTCTGCCAAATCAGGCTCTGTTAAAGATGCTCAGGAAGTTTGTGAGGAAAAAGGGATTCTACTTCCCTCTGCATCAAATGTTTTAATAATTTTGAGTGAAAGCAGCAAGCTGGAACTCTGTGTGGTGTCCATTCATGCAGCATGAGAGGAGTCAATAAAAAGAACAGGGATTAGATCTCCCTGTGCAGAGCAGCAGGTAACAGGCAGCACAGCTGATGGTGCTTTCTAAGCCAGGTTCAAATGCTCCTGTCCTGACAAGGATGGAAACAGCTGATTAGATGTTACCTCCTGCTCCTCTTACTGGTAATTCTGCCCTTACATCCCCCCTTGCTGGTCACAGCACAGCTGTGCTGCCCCTGGGCACGGATGTGAGAGCAGCTGCAGCTCAGGATGTGTTTGGTGACCTGGCACAGCTTCAGACAGGATGCTGCTGCCAAGGGAGAGCTCTGGCCTGTCCTGCTGAGCAGAAACAGGGGAGCTGCACCCTTCTCTGTGCCCCACACAGCAAACATCTTGTGTGTTAGCCTCAACTTCAAGGCTGCTCTCCCACCTTAAAACTACTGTGGGGGATTGGGGTGTTTTTTTTTTGCTGTATGTGAGGATAGGAAATGGTTTTTAAATGATATTCAAATGGAGAGGTGCCTAAGCACTGGGCATCAATCTTCACAGATGTTTGGGAGCCTTGCCTGCAGGGAAACTGGAGGCAGTCAAGAACTGAAATGGCTTTTAAAAACATTATCCTGCTTTTGATGCAATTGCACAAATATCTTGCATAGATGACGTAGTAAACCCCCCATATTACCCAAAAACTCTATTCTGAGTGAGGGTGTTTCATCTCCTCATACTGTGGAAGGGAAAATTGTTGGGGAAAGAGTGGCAGCAAAAGCCACAAACCAGTGAGGAAGCAGAAAGATGCAGATTTGGGGATCAGCATCCATACTGAGGGAGGTGAATGTGTTGTCCATTACTGAATCAAAAACTGGATCCACATGGGCTCCATGGGCTCCCCCTGACATGGTTCACCTCTACCATGGAGTGACCAGCTGATAAGGAGAAGGATTAGTTCAAAATCAGAAAAATTAACTAAATTAACTAGTACAAATATGAAGTAGTCTGTCAAAATTAAACTTTTTTCAACCATTTCTCTCATTTGGTCTTTCCATCCTTTTGATGTTTTTTTCTTTTGCAAGAGGTGCATTTTCAGGTTTAGGAATTTTAATTCTTATTATAAGGCTTAAAGTAAATGAAAATGCAGTCGTCTTATAATTGTGATATATAAGTGTGGATGCTATAGAATATGAGAGGTTCTTGTGAAGTCCATGCTGACTATAAACCCAAGCCCAGAAGTTTCATAGGCCCATCTTTTGAGATTTTCTGAGTTCAGAATTCTTGTAGCTAAAGAATCAGGATGATCTCAAGATGTCTTTCATTCCCATGGGAGACAATGACTCCCTGTCTGGATGGTAAATGTTCTCATTTCCATTGAAAACTTATAGGACAAATGTTAATTACCTCCTGTAATTTCACAAAGAAATTTGATAGAAGCCTCCAGCTATTTTTTTCCTGTCTGTGCTGGGCATTATTTGTTGTTCTAGAAGCTGCTGGCAAGGTACAGGCTGTAGCACAGGGGCTTGTTAGGGCCTTGGCAGATTGATTATTTTGCACTCCACGTCCTCAGCCTGCAAAGGGGATGGGCTGTGCAGTGGTGGAACTCAGAGCACCTCCTCACGTGGCACTTGCAGCTGGACTTGGCATTGCTGGAATTGTGTCACCAGACCCCAGGGAAAAAAAAGAAATAGAACTGGGCTTATTCCCTGTAACGGAATTCTTTTAAATGTATTTTTTATAGAAGCACAACAGAAGCAAACAGCTTCCAACTCTTTGTCCTATTACCCAGGAGAGGTTATTCTCTCTCACAAGAGGGGAAAAAAATACCAAAATCACAAATAAATGGTGATGAAGCCATTAAACAAAATGGAAATTAAGGGGAAAGTGGGAATGAGATGCTGTTGATGTGAATTTTAAGAGTCCTTCACAAAGGGTTATGTAAGAGAATGAGCTAGATTCTGATTATGTTTTTGAATAAATTCCAGTAAAATGAGAAAAAAAGAACAATCCTAGGTTTCTAGTGCCCCATTAGTTTGCTGTGAGATTTCCTGTGCATAAGATGATTTTTTCATTTTACATTATAAGACAATATTTTAAAAGGCAAAATACTGTATACAAAAAAAAAATCAGTAGTGCTTCTTTACTATTCCAATAACCCAGCTGGGCATTAAGGCGCAGTTTTAACTTATTTCTTATTATAAAGGAGAGGGCATAAAACATTTTTTTTTTTTTTTCTCCTCAATCCTGCTACTAAAAAGTAAATGAATGCTTTGCAGTCACTGTCACAAGTCACAGCTCTAAATTCTCTCTGGGCTCCCAGGACCCTGTGGCTGCTCTGGCTGCCCCAGCCCTTCTCCCAGCTCTCAGACAGGTCCATGCCCCAAACACAGCTCAGCTCAAGGTGCTCTCCTGAGCTTTGGGAGGCTCAGGGCAGGTACATGACCCCAACAGCCACCATTCTGTCAGGAGCACAAATGGGAACGAAGGGAGCTTTGAGATTGAGAATATGGTTAGGGTTGGGAGGGACCTTAAAGGCCACCTTGTTCCAGCCCCATTTCCATGGGCAGGGACACCTTCCACCAGACCAAGTTACTCAGAGCCCCATCCAACCTGGTCGTGAACACCTCCAGGGACTTGGAGTGCACAACCACCAAGGGCCTTTTTATTCCCTGTGAACTCAAATAAGGCCATGGCAAAAAAAAGGAAATTGGGGAAGAAAAAATAAAAAGAAGCCACTGGCTTTACTTCAATTCCTTTGATTCTTTGAACTTCTGATCAGACATATTTTAATTAATTATTCACTAGTCATAGTCCCTGACCATATGGGGAAAGGATTAGGTGAGGGGGTGAAAATGCTGCTGTTCTCCACAGCTGCTTGATGGAGAGGAGGCTGCAGCTACTGACTTGTGAGCTGCTCCTTCAGACAAGCCAAAGCCCAGCTCCACTCAGCATATGGAAGGACGGTGTATTTCACTTTTCAAAGGAGATTAAAAAAAGTGAGTGAAACTTCTTGCACAAAGCTAAGGGTGTGTAAAGGGTGAGTCCCTGCTTTCCCATGACTAGACATGGAGAGCAAAAGTTGTGTCTTATTATCTATCTAATCTATCTATCTATCTAATCTATCTGTCTGTCTGTCTATCTATCTATCTATCTATCTATCTCTAAATATAGACATATATATCTACATATATATATATGCATCTATACTTCACTGCTGTAGCAACACAGAGCAGAGATACACAACATGGGGGACACTCCAGGGGTGAAAAATGCCAAGAGCAAAACAACCATGGCCTCTGTTCCTCATTTGGCAATAAATGAAGACGGATAACTGAGATTCTTTACATTGACCATTATCTGCTCTCTACAGAGGGAAGTTCCAGTGGTGGAATGCCGTTGAATACACGGGGGGAACAAAGCATGTACTTATGTCAATGCCATGGATGAAAAATAAATATTAATAATTTATCCTGAGCAGCTCACAGGATCTGTCTGTTCTGTGGTATCTTTTGGCAACCAGCAAAGCAGCCAAGAGAAGAGCACAGATCAGTTGTGTCTTGTCCTCTCTTCATTCCGTTGACCCAGGACATGCCATAAAATCTTGCAGTCCTCAGTGCCACCTTTCAATTCCTGAGCTTGGTGACAGCAAATGTCACTTGAGAAAAGCACAAGGGCTGTGATGGGTGATAATTTTGGGAAACACAGTGTAGGGCTGTGTCACTTCAAAGACACATTCTGATTGCGGCTTTGAGCGTGAATGTCACTGTCCTGTTCTGTGTCCTCTCTATGGAGAGAAGACACCCTCTGTACAGTTGTGTGAGGGAGAGGAATCCACAGTTTGCAAGCCACATGATGGGGAGAGGAGAGCCTGATACTCAATGAGGGGGACACTCCAGGTGTGAAAAATGCCAAGAGCAAAACAACCATGGCCTCTGTTCCT
>JAHXMQ010000807.1:134285469-134300409 GCA_020466415.1 Ammodramus savannarum pratensis | reverse complement strand
ATTGACCATTATCTGCTCTCTACAGAGGGAAGTTCCAGTGGTAGAAAGCTGTTGAATTCAGCTTCCACAGGGGGAACAAAGAAGGTATTTATGCCAGTGCCATGGAAGGAAAATAAATAATAATAATTTATCCTGAGCAGCTCACAGGATCTGTTCCTTCATGTGCTGTGGTATCTTTTGGCAACCAGCAGAGCAACCAAGAGAAGAGCACAGATCAGTTTTGTCATGTCCTCTCTTCATTCCGTTGCCATAAAATCTTGCAGTCCTCAGTGCCACCTTTCAATTCCTGAGCTTGGTGACAGCAAATGTCACTTGAGAAAAGCACAAGGGCTATGATGGGTGATAATTTTGGGAAATGCAGTATGAGGCTGTGTCACTTCAAAGACACATTCTGATTGTGGCTTTGAGCGTGAATGTCACTGTCCTGCTCTGTGTCCTCTCCATGGAGAGAAGACACCCTGGGTATAGTTGTGAGGGGGAGAGGAGTCCACAGTTTGCAAGCCAGATGATGGGGAGTGAAGAGCCTCTGGCAGTGCCATGAAGTTACAGGAACTGTTTTGGATCTCTCAAAAAAATAGGATTTCAGCTGAAGTTTGCTGTTCTGCCAGCTGAAATTAGTGGAAACCTGAAAACTGTTTCAGGTCCTCTAGACAGGTACCATGAACCCAGTGAGGCTTCTCACCTTCAGCTGTAGCAAGGCCAAGGTCAGGTACTGCTGAATGGCAAGTCTGGAGCTCAGAAGCTGAACCATGCTTTTTCTGAGATTACAGGAGTGTGTGCAGGAGGAGGTACAGGGGTCACAGCCTGGTGATGTGAGGAGAGCTGACAAATTGATTTCCTAACCAAAATGACTTAATATTGCTTTACAGAAAATATTGTGATTTGCAGGCTGGTAGGAGGGAGAGTCCTGCTTTTAATTATGGTTCAACATTATTTTTCACTTTTAATAGCTTTTTTGTAATCAAAGGAGGTAAAAATGAAATGTATGTTGCTGCTTTTTCTGTGTGCACCAATGAGCAATACAATCATAATGTAGTTTTAGATTAAATTCTTTTGTTCCTTTTGTTAATTTGAGTTTGATGGCTTTCCCTGGTGCCAGAACATAATTTACAGCAGACAAAATTCCCTTAAATTGATTTTTAAAAATGCTCTCACATACACTACATTAACCTTTTCATTCCCTTATGGTGTGTGTCAAAGAGAAATGATCCCTGTAACTCTGCTTATTGAAGAGATACATCTGTGAAGTGTATTAATTGGTAGAGTTCCCATTCTGCTCTGAATAGATTTTTCACATGGTAAATTAATTCCTGGCTGTGCTAATGCTCATCTATCTTTAAAAATATCAGTATTCCAGCCCCTGTCATTTACTGTCTCTGCTCCATGTCTGATCACTTCTGAACTCCTTTATCAGTTGTGGAGGAGTTTTATCTTTTACCTTGGATCAGGTGAAGAGAGGCACCAAGGCAAAGGTCCTCAGGAGCATCCTTGTTCCTGAATCCTGCTGAAGCCACAGGGAATTCAGGACCTGAGCAGCTCTGAGGAGGAGCCGTGTGCAGTGTGCTGCTTGCAGCACCACAACAGAGGGCTCACACTGGGTGCTGGGTAGGGAGATCTGTGCTGGAAGGTTCATTCAGCATCACAAGTTCAGGATGTCTCTGAGTCTTGAAGAATGAGTGAGATGGACAGGAGACAGAGGACCTTTATAACGTGTCTTTAGATCACAAATTGATCCAAAGCTCTGCTGATCTCTGTAGGGAAATGTGGCCATGGCTCTGCCTGCTGGGTCTGATAAACCCTTCAATTTCAGAACCAAACCCTGCTTCTCATGAGAATAACAGGTTGGTGAGGTGCGGAGAAAAAACTTCTTTCTAGGACATTGTTTTTCTTACCATCTCCGGGGCATTTTTCCATGGGAGGGAATGAAGCTGTCACACACGTCATTGAGTCTGCATGATTGATTTTTCTCTTTTCAAATCCTGTTTATTTCAGTATAATATCCCTGCATTTTTGAATAAACCACTTGCATGACTCAGGAGAAGAGGTGTTTTTGTCAGTGCTCCTGAGATGGTAACACAAATTGTTGAAGGAGATTAGAAATGATCATGATAATGCAGTGGTTTTCGTGCTGGTGGCCCTGGTGGCAAGAACCCTCATAAAATGATAGAAGACCATCAAGAGGAAAAAAAAATACAATTTGTGTCTTAATCAGTTTTGCTTCTTTTTATTTAATTTCTGTTTTGAGTGGGGATGTGGGTGTTTCCATTTAATTCTGTAATTTACTTATTGAACCTCAGAATTGTGTTGTATTAAGGATAACTCCTTCAAATGAAAAATGAGCTATAAAAATGTTCTTTCTATACAAGGAGTCACGCTGCTGTGGTGTTGTGCCACAGTTAACACAACTCAGTGTGGGAAATTTGGCATCTTGCTTTCCTGAGGAAAAATGACTTCATGTTTGTTGGTTGTGTTTCCTGTCAACCAGAAAGTTTTGAAAATTAAAATAAACGACTTTGCAAAGCCTTGCAGTGTACTCCGAGAGCCCTAGCAAAAACACAAATCAATTAAAACAGACCAAGCATAAGACTCACACACCTTTGGAGACCTTGGAGTCGCTTTTCCTGACAGCAGCACCGGGGCTGAGCCAGCTGCTGCCATTTCATGCCAAGAGCCCAAGTACCCTTCAGAGAGCAGCAATTCTTCAAACCACAGTTGTCCTAAGATAGTGCTGGACAAGGGCCTGGGGAAATTCAAACTTTATAAAAAAAAACAACTTCATGAACATCAAATCAGGATGTCCATGAAGTGATTTCTGGTTCAAGAATATCTGAAAAATCCCCAAGCAAATCCCATTGGGAGAAGTGAGGTGTCTCCCAGCTACTTGAGGACATTTCACAGCCTGTGGATTCTGCCTCATCATCCAAGTGATGCCCATGGATGTCAGCACAGGTCACTGCTAGGCGGGAAGAAATAGTCAGCATTATTAAATACATAAAACAATCTGTTCTTTTGCTGTTGTGTCCCTTTCTCTTTACTTCTGTGTGAGTAACACTGTGGGCTTAAGCAAAAGATTTCCCTTAATTGTAAGAATTACAAAACTGGGGGGATTTTGGGACTAATGCAAAGGTTTTGGGATACTGATGGAGTTCAGGGCTGCATTTCTGTGATGAGGTAACCTGGAGGGGTGGAGAGCACCGAGCACAGGGGATCACTGGTATGGTTTGTAATTGTGCTCCCAGGTGTCCCAATACGACATGAGATGAACGACACTCACATGCTGAGATGTCCAAGGCAAAAAAGGCACTCTTATTTCTGGAACTCAATATTTATAGAATTCTAAAAGTGACCATGGATTGGGGGATAAAATTGCCACCTCTCTAACCACAGTGGTCAAACCAACAGTCCATCAATTCTCTCCTCTTCCAGAAAGGAATGCAAAACAATCATTATTTACATGAAAAGTGCGTGAGAATCTCCATTACAGAAATGTAAACGTCAGAAGGCTTAGAAAAACTTCAGAAGAACAGGGCGACACCCAGGTGTGGTTTTGGTCCTTTATAGCAGGACTGTCCCAGGAATGCTGCAGAAAAAGTTGGTGTACAGAATGGGACTGTTTTACTAAAGAAGTTGTGAGGGGGTTGAGAGTATTGGAAGAGAAGTTGAGAGTATTGGAGGGTTTGGCTTTTGGATGAGAGGAGAGCACAGCCAAACACCCTTGAGACAAGACAACAGATTTTGGGTGATTTTATTTACTGGTTTGTATACATTTGTGAAACTAGGAATGAAATTTTAAAGAGATGAGAAGAAGGGGACAGACTCAGCAAACACTCTGGGCTGTGCAGACAGGGGAGAAAACCACTTAGCTGGGAGAGAAGAGCCTCCATTCTGGATTGTGCTCTCACAGCTTCCCATTTCTTTTCATCTAAAAGAATTGTGTAAAATGCAGGCTCTCACACATTCCTTTTCCATTGTTTGACTCAGTTAAAATTTATATCAAAGAATATTCTTTCCATTACTTTATTTTAAATCTTGGCTAAATACTGCAACATTAGAGACCTACATAGCAAAAATTACTTGATCCTAGAAACAACAGTAAATTAAAGTTAAAATTATCCCTTGAAGGTAAAATTACAAGTATCATTTTCATATAAATATTAGTACAATGATGAATTATGCAACTGCACTGTCTTTGAAACATCCATGCATGAAACAATTTGTCTTTTTCAAAACTGTAAATGACTGGTACTTGAAAATAAGTTGTGTAAAATCCATTTTGTTCCCCACCCCCTGCTCTACACGTGGATTTCATATTCCTCTTCCCACTGTCTCTGCAGCACACTGACCTCAAACCTTGGCTGTCTCCACAGCTCTTCCTCACATTGCTCCCAAGCAAATTATTGAGGAATGAAACATTGTTTGCCTCATGTTTTCCTTCCTGTACCATTTAGAAACAAATTATTTGTAAACTAAGTTTAAAAAAAAAGCCTAGGAATTTATAAAATGTAACATTGAACAAAATTTTTAATGCTGCCTTTCTACCCAGGGGTATTAAACACCTCACTATTTCCCTTATCACAAATTCTTTCTTAGTGTTCAGAGTAATAAGTTTAATTATTTTTATTTGTTTTGGTTTTTTTTTTACTGAAATAAAGTTTCACTACAAATTGCAATTGCCTTTTTACAAATGTAAGCAGAATGCCATTTTGTTAGAGTTAGAGGGGACAAAAAAGCTGAGACGTTGTTTCGCCAAGCTCTCAAATCTTTCAGGAGAGCTTATTTTCTTGTTTATTGAGATCACAATTCCTCAAGAATTGGAGCAGGGAGGTGCCATCCCGGCCTGCCTTGGCAGCAGCACTCTTTGCAGATGCTTTCTGCACGGGTGTGAGCTGTCTCAGAGCTCCTGTGTGCTGTGGCTGGGTTTGGAGGGAGTCAGGCTGTGAGAGCATTGTGGTGGAAAAATTAGAGCTAGGCAAGTGTTGTGGAATAAGGATCAGTGTTCCAATCTATGGCATTTGGGCTTTTCATGGATTTGGGGAACACACAGCCTCCTCTGGAATAAGATCCTAAGCATCAAAGCAAGTTTTACTGGTGGCATGGCAGATATTTCACTGCAGGAGATGATTTGCAGGTTAATGTGTGTGCTTATATCAAACACTGAAATAAAATCAAAGAAATGCTGTTGATTTTATGGGCTCTGTCAGTGCTGGCAATGGGTCTTTAATTATGATTTGAATTACAGTAGCAGCTAAGGGCCCCTGAGAGGATTTACAGTCCCACCGTGCCAGGTGCTATAAAAACATCTGGGTTACAGCACCAGAATGAACCAAACTAATGGGGGGAACTGAAGGACATTAATAAATGACATTAAATCAATGACAACACATTTCTTGGCTAAAAGTATCTGTAGTCACACATGTCCTGTGCCATACACAGGTACAGTATTGCCTTCTCCTTCCTGCTGGCCATGGTCAGAATGTGACTGTGCCTCTGGCTGGAACCACTCATAGTTCAACAGGTTCAGATGCTGTTTGCAGCTTGAATTTTGTCACCTTGAGAACAGGCTTCTGGCAGGATTTCAGAGTTCACGTTCCAAGGTTCTCATTTATTTTGAAAGTTCCATGGAGTCACTGTGTCCTGAAGCACTAGGAATAATTTGGGAATGTTTCAAATGGCAGTGGTGCTTATTTCCATATGCTGGAAGGGCATAGGAGGGTGTTGTAGTGTGGTTATTCTACTTGGGTACAAAAGTCATGTGAAATGCCAGTTCAAAACACAAAGAATCTAAATTAATCTTTTAGTACTGCAGGGTCTGGAGGTGATCCAAAACCATTTCATCATAATACCTGTAAAAAATGATGGGAAGTTATTAAATATCCATTTCTGCAATCCAAAACAGCTATAGGAATTCCAGATATTACTGGATTTAAATCATTTTACAGATTTATTTTTCTTTTAACTTAGCAACAGCGCTGGGTTTCATTTGTAGCTGACAGACTGGCTGGGCTCCAGTGGAGCCAGTGATCTGTGTCAGTCAATGCTAACTGAGGATCTGGTGCCTTCTGCTCCAAACTGTGGAAGACTTGTCATCTGTTAAAGATACACTGAGGTGTGTGGGATGCAGATGGCACTCATTTTCTTCCATTGGCTTTGTAATAGAAACATGCAAGACTGAAAGCTCTACCAAAGCAGGAAACATGCAAGGTTTAAATTCACGGGGAGCTGAGTGTTTTGGGTACAGCCTTTTCCTCATTCACTTTCAAACCCACCATTAGTGCCCAGCCTTTCAACATTTGCCTGTGTGCACTTTGCAGATAATGGTGGGAGGAGATGGAAGCAAACAGAATGGCTTTAGGGCATTCATAAAAGAGCCTCCCAGAAATGCTGGGCAGGGGAATGTGCTGCACAGAGTGCAGGGTAAAAGGTTTGTCTCACAGTGCTGGGGAGTAGGCAGCAAAGATGTTCACTGTTGCTAAAATCATTGCTCCCTATTAGTAAAAGCATCAACAGAAGATGAAGAAAAACATAACATAGTTGTCTTTCATCACCACAACAGGCAGATGGTTTTATCCCTCCTGTTTCTGGTGGGGTTTTGCAGGAAAGCCCACGTACATGCCACGTCTCATTTGTAAAAACAGAGCAAGTTTTCATTCCTCTCACTCTGAAGTGCCACCTTTAGCACCTGAACAGCTGAGTTTCTGTAGCCTGGGGCTCAGGCTCTGTGTCTGTCTGGAGCCTGGTTTTTATTTATTCTGCATCACACTCAGGCCCAGGGTGGTCTGCAGCAGCAGAGAGGAGGGAGGAGAGGGGAAGGTAAATAAATAAATAAAATATCCCCAAGCAAGAGTAACTCAGCTTGACTTCAGAGGTGAGAAGGATGCAGTTACATGCTTATTATTGTTTATCTGTGTTGTGATACTTCCTAAATTCTGTAGTGACTGAGGTTCTCTCTGTGCCAAGTGGGATATCAAAAATGATTCCTGCCCATGGAAAACCTCCATCCTAGGTTTAAGGTAGGGGAGCAGAGGAGGATCCAGGCAGGAGGATTATGATGAGACAGAATATCCAGGAGATATCAATCACCAGAATAACCAGGAGTCTCAGTGAACCTCCTGCTGTAACCACTGCAACTCATTTAGTTTACTGCCATTATCATTGCAATTAGTGTTTCATTTTTGCAACATAAGGTTAATAATCTAATAACTGTATGGGTTACCCACTCCTCAGCTCATTTGTTGTACTATTCAGCAGGTATAATTTGCTGCAATTTTGTATTATAAAGAACTAATTAACAACAAGATTATTTTTCCACTGAACTTCACAGGAGTTTTTTTGTCTTGGACAAAATTTTATTTTTATTCTGAGCCATGTTCTGGACTTAATAAGCTGAGTTGTTGACAACAACAGTCACTCACATTTCATCAGGCAGAAGTCCTAATTCAGAGCCAGGTGGCATGAGTGAGAGGTATAATGCACATTTTTCAATCAACAGTGTTAACAAGCTTGTTAGAAGAATATTTCTTTCCTGTATTTATAAGCGTAATATTTAAGGTAAAAAATTAGAAATAAATCAAAAAGATGAAAGAAACAGATCTTGCAAGAGTAGTGAGTATGGAAACTACAAAATTACTATTAATTATTATAATTTCAAAATTATAAATCCCCATCGTGCCACCTCTGAGGCCAACAAAACATCTTGCACCTAATTTTATTTCATACCATTAATTTCTTGGATTTTCTTTTGTCTTTTGCTTCAGATTTACACCAGTATAACTGAGTACAGAGCTCAGTCTCCATGGCCCAGTGTCATCTGCTTCTGCAAGGAATCTCCAAATCCAGCCCCTGTATCTGGAATGTATTGATTTCATATAACATTTCATATAACACACCTGGGATTCATTGTTATTGCACAAAAGTGGCAGCTCTGTGTTGAAAAAGACTAAGAGGCCAACCATGACTATCTCACGGCTAATACTTCAAAAATTTTGGTCCAGGATGTATTATTTTTATTAAATAATACCTATACTTCACAAGTGATGTCTATATTGTCCTTCAGCCATACAGACACGGTTATTAAAAAAAGAAAAAAGAAGTTGTGCTTGATGAGTTGTTTTAAGAAGCCATTATATTATTGTAATATGACCACTGTGCTGGCAGGCTTTTGGCAGGTTTCAAATAAACATGCCAGGAATAATTTTGTTGACAGCATCTTGGGCTGGAGCACATCCAGCCTTCATCCATAACGTGTCAACACAGTGATTCTTTCACAGGCAGGAAAATATGTCACCTTGGATCTGTATTTTAGAGTCTTAAAATACCGTGGTTGTCTAGATTAATGGCTCCAAAATCAACTTCACAGGTGGCTAGTGAGGTTTTTCAATCACAAATGAATATGTAAGTGATAGCATTTGCAGGTTTTAATATGCAGCATCAATGAAGTGTGCTTATGTAAAAACCTGTGGAAACATCTGGTTCACTTTCCAAATCCAAAATCAATTTAGTTTTCACGTAATAGGAAGAAGGAGGTGAAAAACAAGCAGCAGAGGAGAAAACCAGGCTAGAGGGCTTTAGATTGATTGCAGAGGTCAGGAGGATGTGTTAGTGCTTCATGTGAGGCAGAGAGGAGGTACTTCCTACTGATGAGTGACTTCAATGTTTTCTTTCATGGTCTTTTCAATAGAGCAGAAACCACATGTGCTCGGTTTATTCCCCTTTGTGTCATATGCTCAGATTTCAGTATGAAACCCAAATTTGGTGTCTTTAGGATTAACACAAAGGCATCTGCTTGCTGGTCAGTTTAGATCTCCATGTTTATCTCTGCAAGCTGGGTCTTTCAGGACCAGGCAAACCCCAGCTCTGAGCTCTGTGCTGGAAATGCACCCTTTGAGCTGCCTCTTCAAAAACGTCATTTATGTGCTTGAATCTGTACCTGCCCAGGGCTGAATTTAACAATTTTCTGGCTTCAGTCCCCAGTGCAGAGGCTCCTCTGAGGAATCCCAGTGAAGGATGAGGGTTTGCTGCCAAGGGCAGGGGGTATCACAGGCTGGTGGGGCTGTAATACCCTGAAGGTGAAACATCCCTCTGGAACAGCAACATCCCTCTGGAATTAACAGAAATACAGACAGGAATAATCTGAGGTGGCCATCATGAATATGGTGTGATGTGTCTGCAGTTTTGGTGTAAGTGATTCCATCTAAAGAGACTTCAAATGACTGAGAACAAAAGAGCAGCTTTCCCAACCTGTGCTGAATAAAGCTGTTTGTCTTTCTTTGAAAAGTCATTTATCTCTTCTTGCTTTTTACCAGGGGAAATTTCCTGAATTTTGAAAAGAAAATGAACATGTTCTTTCCTATTTCTTTGCAGTGTATTAAACCCCAATATTTTGCTTATGAGTAGTTTTCGTCCTCTTGGTACTCTAGAAATTCACAGTCTTTTTTTTTGTTGAGATTTTGCTCAAATATTGATTGTATGCCTGGAGAATTAATGGGATTGACTTGATAATGGATTCAGTGCAAGTACAGCTGTCCTGAACACTCAAGTGTGTGTGTATTTCTATCACACTGGGACTCATGGATGGGAAAATCACACTTCATGCAAGGTGTTATTAAGCTCTTGCACCACATCTGGGTTTGTAGACATCATTCAGGTCCATGAGCTAATTTTTTCTTCATTTTTAAAACTTCTGACCATTTGTGGTGACAGTGTTAGATTATTTTCAGGACTGTGACTGTTGCCATCAGTTCTGTAACACTGTCAGTGTTTTACCTCTGTCCCAAGACACTCTGAGGGCTTGACTGGGTTCTTCACCTGCTTCTCCACAGTTCTCCCATTTCTCTCTAGACCCTCCTGTACCCTGATGTAAAAGAAAGAATATTTTTGCCACTATCTGAGAAACCCTGCATTATTTCCCTGGCTTGTTTATAAATTTCCTTCCCTTGGAAAGCCACAAACTTTTATGCATTTTGTGCATCTTGTGCCTCTTGTGCCTTTTTGCATCACTTGAAAATTGGAGATCGTAACAGTTTCCTAAAAACAGTGTTAGAAGACTAAATTGATTAACATTTGTATTCATTATTCTGCTTGCTTGATGCCAAAATTGCATTTCTCAAAGCTCCTCACCTACTTTTCAAATTTTTCTCTAGTAACAACAGCAACTACAAATTTATTCCTTTTAATTATTTTTCAATTCAAATAGAAAGCCAAGTACAAACAAGGGGGAGACAAGCAAGGGAGGCTGTTCTCACCTCTACCCCTCGTTGCCAGAATAAAGAGAAGCCTCATGTCTTTTCCTGAATTAGAATAGATGATGGAGTGCATCAGGTGTTTAATGCCTCAAAGTTGGCTTTCCATTGCAGATTTATACCTTTTGTAGTGGCTAGATCCCCAAACATATACAAAGTGATTCTAGACATTAACTTTTTCTATAAAATTAATTCTAGGGAAAGGTTAAAAAATATTTCCCAGGATATTCTGAAAACAAAACTGTGAGGTTTGCCTGACTTCTCTCTTCCAGTCTTGTTACTGTGTATAAGAAACAGAAGTAAAGCAAACTCTGAATAACAGAAGAGCTGAGTCTACTAGAAAGCTTTTTGTTTTCATAAAAAATTTAAAATGGAAACAAAATAGTCTTTTAAAGAAGCACCAGCAGCACTGTTTTAGACACACCATCCCTCATAATAAAGGAAATGAGGCAAAAAAACCTGAAATAGATGAGTTTCACAAGGAAGAGGAGCATCCAGAGTTCTTCTGGCTGTGACAAGATCCCTTGAGTGAATTCAGCCTCCCAGAAAAGCAGAGTGCACAAATATTTCATACAGCTCCTGTGGGTGCTTCAATGCATGCATGAAACCACATATAGTGCAAAATGCTAAGAGGAATCCAGCAAAACACATGAAAGTGGAATAAATTTTTAAGATCTTGGGAATGTGAACACAGCACTTCATAAAAACCTCAGTCCTCAGAGCAGGGCTGCTGTGTACATCAGAGGCAGAACATATGGTGCAACGACAGTGCAGTCAGAGCTAATCACTGAGTGGTGATGGAGCTTTTATTCTGAAGTTTTAAGGATGTGATTAAATTTAATGTATATGCTAGACAAGAAGCCTGTCTTCAATTCCTCAGACCTACCAACCTAGGAGTGCACGCAGTATGCCCTGAGGAGATGTCATGTTTTCTGGGAAAGCAGGAAAGTTCACCAGGGGGATATCCTTATTGATTTTTATCTCTATGCATGCCCCTGTGAATTATTTATCTTCCTGTATGCTTCTCTGACATCTTATTATGAAAGTCTCTTGAAGGTTGCTGTAAAGCTCCTCATTCCCAGACTTAATGAGGGCTGGTAGGAAATCGGCGTTGATGAGTGAGGTTGGATGAGTGCTGGGATGGGAGCTGGTGCTCATGTGCCAGGAGGTAATGGGGAGTGTGGGTTCCACTGCTGAGCCACCTGTGGGTGCATTGCATTTATTTGCTGTATAATTATTCGGGATTAATTCAATTAATGGCACCATGAATTATAACAGCCTGAACTGTGTTTGGCTCGAGGGCGTCACCTGCCGTGATCACAGGGTGTAGATCTGCAGACATACATTGCTGTCTGGATTCTGTGCTTGTTTCCTTGTCTAAGTGCCCTTTTCTAAATGTTCATCTTCTTTTGATGTTTCTAGGAGCTGGTGGGGAGTAATCCTCCTCAAAGAAACTGGAAAGGAATTGCAATTGCCTTACTTGTTATTCTCGTTATCTGCTCGCTGATTGTCACCTCTGTCATACTCCTGACACCAGGTATTTATAACCTTTAACTCACTTCCACTCTGGTTTTCTTCTGTAATTTCACACTTCCAAGAGTAAAGGGATTGCAAACTAACTGCAAAGTCGACATCAAAGGAATTCTCCTTCCTTCCTCACTTTATCTCAGTGTGATGCTGAGTTCAAGGCTATTCTTAGGGAGATTGTTTTAGTTTTACATTTCAGTTCAGGAATCAGGGCTGCTGACCTGAGGGCACAAGCCTGGAATTTGATTGCCTTAGCATGGGTGGGAATGTCATTTTAGATGTGCAGGGTAGGAGAAGAACTCACATGGGGCAGTCAGTGAGGGTACAGGAACTCCTGAAATTCATGTCCACATGGAGTAGCCAGTTGAGTGTCATATCCTGGACCATTGGAAATGGCATTGGGTGCCTTGGCACCTAAATCCCATCCCATTCAGTTGCATTGATTTTTAGCTCAGACCACAGTGTTTACAAAGTAATTTCAGATAATGATATACCAAATTATAGTTATCCACAGCAAATAATTAGTAACTTCCCAATAAGGAATTATTTTAGTTAATCCCCTTACCAAGTTTCAGCAAAGTTCTGTGCTTGTAACCTCTGTAAATTACTTCTCTTACAGTAGCTGCTGACAATGTAGGCTTGAATTTTAATGTAGTGTCATTATGATTATTGATTACTATGCATTTATACAGCCCTGAAAATTTCCATGCCTACTTAGGGAGTAGAAATAAAGCGCTTTTGCAGCACTGACAAGATTGTGAACTGAATATGAAAAGACAAACAAAGTGAGAGGCAAGACATAGAAAAAACAATTCAGTGTCAGAAACAGTGAGGAGCTACAAAACCCGGGGGGAGGCAAAGGTCCCTTGCTTAGGGATGTAGAGGAGAAGAACAGGGATGAGTACATGTGAGTGGTAGAATCCAGGGAACAGCAGGAGAGAGAACACAGAGCTGACGAGTAGAATGGAGACAAGAGAAATGAAATCTCAGGAAGTGGAAGAGCACAGGGTAGTGAAGTGGAAAAACGAGACAGAAATTGTGGGGCAAAATTTTTCCAGCTCATTACATGCAAAATACTTCCAGTCCAGCAGGTCTAGGCCATCTTCCCTGACAAAATTCTCATCCCACAGTCCTGAGATACAGGAGTGCATTGAGTTAATTTGAAAATGAGTGAAGAAATCACTTGCATTGTTTTTTCAGTTATTTATTGTCATGCCATATTTAGTTTATTTCGTGTTATCCTGAGGTTTTCAATACAAATTTAAGTTCCATGTGGTCATGTGAAAATAATTATGTAATTAAATAAATTAAGGTCAAACTTAATTAAAGATCATTTAGTAAATTAATTTTGGTGTTGCTCAGATTCAACATCTTTGGACAGTGCTGTTCATCTCTGAGATGATTTAGGGCATGATGTGTGGACTGCACTCACATCAGGCACAATTTATTAGGTATGCAAATGTTGCCTGCAGTTTTACAGAGGCACAGACTTTTCAAAGATGTACAGGAAAGCCTTGATTACACAGTCCATACCCATGAGCCTCAAAAAGTTCTCTTGAAGCTAAAATACTGCCTGGGTGGAACCATGTGTCTCACTTCCATCAAAATCCAAAATCCTTAAATCCACTGGCTTCCCTTGATCAGCAATGTGGGAATCCCTTGATCAATCCCTGTCATGATATGAAATCAGGTTTGATGAGCAGGACTCTGCCCTCATGAGGCTTTGCTGGCTGTGACCAAAGACTGAATTATCTTTTATGTGCTTTTCAATACGTCCCAGAATAATCTTCTCCATAACTTTTCCAGGCACTGAAATGTCCCTAACAAGCCTGTAGTTTCCAGGGCCCTCCTTCTTCTTCTCCTTCTTTAACTATTCACATTCAGTTATAAATAAAAGTCATAAGTGTATTTTTTATACATTTTTTATATGCATGCAAAAAGACATTCTCCCTTTGGGGTGTGTGTACACACACGTGCACACATATAAACCACACAGTTTTTATTATGTACCCAGCAACACCTCCAGATAACAGTATTGAGAGAGTCTCTGTGCTTAAAATTGAGTGATATGCAAAGTAATTGTCTTTGCTGGAATTTCCATTCATGTTTTTTGAGATTTCTGATTACCTGATGTGCTGGTAAGCTGGGTTTGGGTTGTTTTTTTCCCTGTTGATGTTTCAGAATTGTGTCTTACATGCACATACAAAAAACTCTGAGCTCAGTCCTGCTTCTGTTTTTATTATGGATCCAAAGTGGTGGAAGTTTACATTTAATTACACTATAACGATATCTATATCTATAAAAAAGGTGGAAGTTTACATTTAATTACACTGTAGAACACCACACGTACACCATTGCCTATGCTGAGCTTCTCCAATTTCATGGGGTGTGAGTCCTGCCATTTCACCCACCTTTGAAAAACGTTAAACCATTTATACAAATGATGACAGTGCTGTCCTGAGACTTTCCTAACTGGCAGCTCCTCACTTGTCGCAGCATGTGGCACCCATGCAGGTCCCATTCCATTGTTTGTATATTTAAATAAAGATGTAGAACATGTAGAACTTTCCAGAAGTCTGCCCATGCACACACACAGAGCAAAGCTGAAAAAAGGACCCAGCCCTAGAGAAATTTTGAGTAAAATAAGGCCTTCCCAAATTGCATTAGACATTGTGCCTAGGAAGAGGCTGATTTCTCATACATCTGTTCCTGATATTTAAAGCTTTCTGGAGATATATATCACATTTGCTCCTTTCAAATCTGACCTTTTAACTGGAAAAAAAAATTACACCCTAATCCATATTAAAATTTTTGAAAAATCCATAAGAACTATTTCTCAGAAGTGTTACTGAGCTAGTCATTGCATAGCATTAATTCACAACATTCTGTCTGACAGTCAAAGGCATTACCTAGAAGGCTTTTTAGCTCTTGTGATACTCAAGGCAAGGCATTATCCTTTGACCAGCTGTGCAGGAGAGCAATTTTTTAACTGTAGTTATATATAAATGTGTATTTTACACCACTACAAACAGGTGGGATTTTTCAGAGGGGAGAAAGACTGCCTGCTTGCCTTGTCTGGTGTGGCAGCAGCTCTCTAGCCACAGAGAGAAATGCACAACTTTCTCAGGCACCATCCTGGGAAAGGCTGTGAGAAGATCAGAGAAAAGAATGAGAA
>JAHXMQ010000807.1:134273701-134285369 GCA_020466415.1 Ammodramus savannarum pratensis | reverse complement strand
GCTCCTGTCATGCCTCTAACATTGAATCCAAACCAATATGGACACAGTTTCTGCTTGGTTCTCTCAGCACGTAGCTGTGGAGTTTGGATGCTGCGTTTGTGACTTGGCACTCAGATCCCAAGTCCCTGTGCCACTTGCAGGGCTGCCATCTGGATCTGCTGGGCTGGGGGATGTGAATGTAAAATAAAAACGGTGGCACATGCTTAGTCCTGTCCTTCCATAAGCCCAAAGAGGCCTCCAGGTTCCTGCAGCTGGGTGTGGGCAGCACAACCTCTCCACCAGCTGGTTGGCACACCCTGAGGCACACTTAGAATCTACTGCTCAGGACAGAGTGGGATGCCTGAGATCCCACAATTGCATTTCTTACTCCATAAATGTCTCCATTAGGGCCAGAGGAATGGGGCAGATGTTCTTAGTAAGCCCTCTTAACTACGTGTCTTCTAGAGGAGAGGCCAGTAAATTTTTTATTTTTCTATTACTGGAATTCATTGATGGATTTATTATTTAGTTTATTTGTGTTCTCCCCAGCTCTGTGGCTGAGATGAATGTAGCCCATGGTCCAGCAGAGGACCTCTTGCAACTTTCCCAGCCCAAGCAAGGGAGAGGAAGGGAATTTCACCTCATTCCTCAGAAATGTTCTGAAGTGCAAAGTCCAGGTGCTGCCTCTCTCTCTTCCTGCTGTCCCTCACGAGGAGCTGGAGCGCTATGGAGGAACAGAGATGGTGCAGCTCACAAACTGCACCAAACTGTCTCCATCCTGCACAAAAAGGAAGAACAGGAAGGGCTTCCTACCCTGCGTCTTCCCAAATCTCCAGCACAGAGGTTTGATTGTGCCTGTCCTTGTGTCCTCCAGTGTTCCTCCAGAGGGCATTTGGGAAGCATCTCCTGGGACAGGCACAAACCTAAAACTCTGTGTGGGCTCCTGCCCCACCTGACCTCCCTGGGTATCCAGATCGGGGCATTTGCATCAAAGTGAAATTAATTGGAATGGTTTCCTGGGTTCCTTGTCACCTATATTTTCCATTTTAATAAATAAAACTATGCATAACAACTTGGCATAACACTGTCACACAGAGGGATTTGGCTGAGAAATTGTGTGAATGGGTTCTGGAATTTGGAAGCCACAGTGAACAGTGTGGTTGAAGTCTCAGCCAGACTAGGGAAAAATATGAACATTGAAGAATATAATTTAATTTGGTAAAAGTGAAAGTTTGTTCTGAAACACCTTTTAGTGAAACAAAACACTGTTCACAGGTATTTTTATGTCATCTCAGGTAGCTCAAGGGCTTCAATTTAGTACAGCAAAAAAACCTTTTTTTTCCACAAATAAGTGCCTTCAGGGTCTGCTTCCACTTCTCTAATCATAAATGTTCAGTGTAAGTTTAGCACTAAACAATATTAAAGATATCTAAGGCTGCCAATAAACCTCAGGCATGAGGATACTGTCATGAGGAAAGATGCTGAAACACATTCCTGCTGTGGAAATATTCAGAGTGTGGCCTCCTCTTTTCTTTAAAAGAGCAAATGTATTTACAGCTGACTGAAAGGTTTCCATGAAAATATTATTTCAGCAAAACATTAAATGTTGACAACAAATTATTCGTAGAGAGTGACTGCTTGTCAAAACAAAAAATATTGCAGTTGATGGGAGAAAAGGAAAGAGGAAACATATTAATCAAAATTGTTGGGTTTTCAAATTTGTTAGTTTTTCTCTAAAACTTTTAGCTTTGATATTTCCATGTTTACAAATGAAACCATATATCGTTTCACTAAGAATTAAAATTAGTGTGGGCAAGCTATGCTACACCTAAAGATTAAGGGTTATGTCTCATAGACTTTTCAGAAATATTTCTGAAACCAAATGTTTAAATGTTTGATTCTCATGGAATATCTTCTGTGAATTCCTGAAGTAATCTGCATGAGCCCTTAGTTAGAAGGTTAAAAACCTTTCCAGCTATGGTTTTATGTTAAATATTTAAGGAAATAAAAATATAAGCTGTAAAAAAAGGACCATTTAAAATATTTTTTAATTTATAGCTCATAATTTCAGAAATATTTTAGAGTTTAGCTGTTGAATAGTAAGCATTATATATCACTATGACACCCATAGGTGAGTTTGCATGATTTAGATTCTTTTTTGATCATGTTATGTCTGAAAATGTGTGTTTTGGACCATTTCTTTTTGGACCATTTCAAAGCTGAATTAATGGTAGTTTATTTCTGAATGTTTTCCAGTGGAAGATAACAGCTTGTCTCAGAAGAAGAAGATAACAGTGGAAGATCTCTTCAGTGATGATTTTAAGATTCATGACCCAGAGGCTAAATGGATAACTGGTGAGTTTTGAGCATTTTGTAGCATCTTTGCTTTACTTCCTTGCTCCCTGACCATTGGTTGTTTTTTTTTTTTATGTATTTCATAATTCCTCCAGTTCTTTATGTTGCTCCTGAAATTACAGGATCAAGAACTGGTTGGGGTTGGAAGGGACCTCTGGAGATAATCTTGTCCAACTCCCAGCTCCAGCAGTGAGAGCTGTTTGCTCAGAATCGTGTCCTCAAATTCCACTTTTCAACCTTCAAATTCCTAATCCAGTTTTCCTCCTGTTAAACATGCAAACACCACAGTTCTAACTTTATATCTAGGGCTTCCCAGTAAGCTCATAGATAGGCATGGAAAACAACAGCCTTTTTCTCCAAGACCATCCAAAACTCAGTAATTGACGTGACACATGGTTGGAAGAAGTGGTTGGAGCACCATCAGTGATTATTTTACCATAAACAAAACTGGAGGTTTATGTTCCCTCATCAAATCTGGTTTTTTTTCCTGGCAGGGAGGAGAAGCAATGCTGAGCAAGAGGCAAACAGTGCTGCAGCAGCAGCTGGGCTGGGGCTTGCACACAAGCCATGTGCTCTTTTTATCCTCTGCTGCCTTACACTTTCCAGTCAAGGGAAAACCAAATAATACTTGAATTAATGCATGTTGGATTTGCTGGAGTGGAGCTACTTTGGGAGATGTGGATTCCAGCTCTCCCCGGAAATTGCAGCAGTCAGAACAAGCTTTGTTGAGAATAAAATGATTTGTGCTGTGCTGCTCATGTGATTTCCAGTCCAGCTCTTATTATCATGGAAGTTATTAGCTTTTCTTTTGAATTTAATGGGGAACTGGATCAAATCCTTCCTCTGTTTAGCTTTCCTTGTCTGCTGTGCCCATTGGGAACAATTTTAATACCTGTAATGAAAAGAGAGAGTGTTAAAGGGTCGTGCTGAATGAACACATTCCCCAGCTGCAAGTTCTGCCACCCACTCAAGCAGAGGGAAAGCTGTTGCAGACAATAAACACCTTCACACACTCACCTGCAGAGTGCAGGAGCTCTTTTCCAGGCTGTGCTCTCCATGGGAATGGAGCTCCCCACAGCCACTTTCTGGGAATGGTGATAATGGAAATATGAGCTGCTCTGCAGTTCAGGGGTTTTTGTCCAGAATCCTTTTCCTTTTAGCACAGATATCCTGATGGCCCTAATGAAGGAAAAGGTGTTTTACTGAGACCTTGAATGCTATTTTCTTTATTTGCTAAAGTATAGCAAATAGAGCATAGTGGAGGGAATGATAATGAATTAACTAAACTTTTGCAGAAACATAATGAAGTATTGCCATAGAGCTGGTATAATATCCCCCACTGATGAGTAATCACTTTATGTGGACATCAATCTTGTTTTCCACAACTGCAGTCTGCTGTGAAAAATCAGCATTTCCCTTGCTTTTTCAGTTATGCTAAAATAATAAAGTCATATAAACTTTTATGAAGACTAAGATTCTGATTTTGAGTGTTTTAAAATCCACCTCTGCCTTCTCATGTACCCTTAATGACTCCAGTGCTGTCTTGCTTCTGAAATTACTCAAATATTGTTTCTGTAAGAGACAAAAATAAAAAGAAATATTATTAAAACATACACCGAAATTTTAGAATTAATTTTTGATAAGAAATCTATTCTTTTGATAAGAACAAGCACTGACACTAATTTTAAAACATCTAAATGAATTCTATGAAACCAATGGATACCTTGTAGATTTACCCAAGGGTGACTTTGCATTTAAGGGCAAGATGCTCATCTACAATGTCATTCATCCAAGGACCCAAAGCCATTTTACAGAATTAGTTGCTTTTCTATATTAAAGTTGGATTTTTCATAGCTTTCTCTAGCTGGCTAAGTGTTGAAATTGTGATTAAGATGAAAGACCAGTAGCCAGATTCCTAAGCACATGTTGTTATTGGCCTCTTATTTTTCAGTATGCAAATGAAAGACTCCAAAAATGCCAAAGCCAAACTAATTAACTTAGTGTAACAAGATTGCTGGAATGCCCCAGCAAAAGAAAAAAAAAATGCATATTTGAAAATAACATATTAAAATTGGATGACTGCTTACAAACCTAACTGATGCTTTGTGGGGATCAACACAGTTAAAATAGAAGTATATAAATATAAAATAAATGGGTAGCTGTTATGTGTCCTTTTTCCCCTTCCTTTCCTGTTAATCATACAGGAAAATATCACAGTCATTCAGAGCTCTGCACAATTCAGTCCTCCTGGCTCATCAAAGCTGTTTCCTTCCTTTCCCTCTACATCATTGCAGGAGAGAGGAGGTTGGAGGCCAGAGATGAAGAATGTTGCATGTTTAGGAGTGTTTGAATCATCTGAGGGATTTGATCCCAAAATAATTCAGTCAGTAAAATATCTGTGTGCTTCCCAGTAAGCAAGGGGCTGATTGAAACACTGAATGAGGAAGATCTTTCCTTTAACTAGGTTGAGTCTTAGAGTACGTGTTTCAATAAATAAAATATTTACATTCAGGGTCACACTTTAAAATATGCTGAAAGTTCCACAAAATTGATGTGTTGAGCTCATGTTTTAGTGTTTTCTTGATTCTCAGCAGGCATGTGGAAAAATAACATATTTCTAATCAATAGCTTTGTGTCATTCTATTCTATTGAATTTAAAGGACCTAGGACAAAAGAAAAGAACCAGTCTCAAAGTTGACATAAATATACTTTCAGTGTAAAGATTACAGGCTTTGTCTCAGCTTCCAATCACAACTTGTGGCTCATTTGTGGATATATTTGCATTTTTTTAAAATTGGAACTGCAATTAAATTTACTTGCACAAAGTGAGGAGTGGCAAAGTTGTAAAATTTTGTAAATTTGAACATTTTACAATTTTTGCGATGCCACTGTAATTTCAAATTTCAGTTTGCATTTTTATCCACTGGTTTGGGGACAGGAAAGAACACTTTAATTAGCATCTGTCTTCTACTGTCCTGCCCTCTGTTGTCTTTGGCTCTGTTCAGAGCAATCCAGAGAGGAGTGATGCATTCATAGAGCACATAGTGACAGGCCAAGGGGGAATGGCTTCAAACTGACTGAGAGCAGGCTTAGACAAGATATTGAGAATAAATTCTTTACTGTGAGGATGGTGAGGCACTGGAACAGGTTGCCCAGAGAAGCTGTGGCTCTCCCATCCCTGGAAGTGTTCCTGGCCAGGTTGGATGGGGCTTGGAGCATCCTGGGATAGTGGAAGGGGTCCCTGCCCATGGCAGGGGATTGGAACTGGATGATCTTTAGATCTCTTCTAACCCAGGCCATTCTGTGATACTGTGACTAGAATGGAGTGCTCCAGAGTTTATTCCTAGATCCACTTCCAGGGACTGCAATTGGTTAGGTTTTCCCTGCAGTGTGACTAAAAGCTGACTTTACTGCGAAGGTTTTGTTTTTCAGGACAGCACAGCATTTGTGTTATACTACAGTAGGTGTAAAGCAGAGAAGTACAGGAAGTTTGGGGTTCTGCTGGTGATTAATTGGCACCCCCTAACCAGCAGTCCATCTGAGCTGTGTTCCTGTTCCAGCCCCATTCATCCCACCCCTTCTGCACTGCTCTCATCCCTCCATGTCTCACATGCTGCACTGAACTTCCCTTTCCTGTACAACTACAATTATATTGTCCATACATTAAACAATCATATGAGCTCCAATCAGTGGCTTTTTTCACACTGTGCATCTTAAATGCAGTATTTGAACATCTCCTTGTTTTCATATCCCCTCCAGAGCCTGTCAGGAGTGTCCTGTGCCAGCCTTCCTCAGCTCTCTCCCAGCTGACAGGTGGCCCGCTCGTTAGTCTGGTCTCTAATTGTTCAGCAGTTCTGCTCATGAGCACCACATTACCTTGTAATTAGGCTTTGCAATTACTGGGCTTTTCCTGTAATTTCTCTCACACAGCAGTTAAACTCAGGTTTTTGAAAAGCTCAATGGGATGGTGCAGTGTTCCTGTGATGTTCAACAAAAAACAGGATAAAGGAATTTGTTATAATTTTGTGCTGAAGAGAAGCTTGGTAGTCTGATTTCTTCTATAAACAATAATTCATAGTCATTGCTTAGACCTGACCTGAGAAGGCAGTTGAAGTTGAGTCGTGCATTCTGGTTTTGTGGCCTTTTTGAGCTGCAATGATTCCTGCCAGCTGGGAGCACTCCTGCCTCATGGGGAGGGAGCATCATTTAAAATAAACCAGTGGAGACTGAACTGTGTGTGCCACTTGTGGAGACTTATGCTAATCTTCTGTCTTTGTACTCAAATGGCAAATAGATTTTCCCACTTTGAAAGTACTTGGATGCTGTTTTAGTTAGAAAAAACAGCCAAGCAGCCTTTAATATCCTGACAGAATTGCAATGTATTGGGTGCAACATGTCAGTCTTTGCTCTTTAGAGGATGTTTTTCCAGCCTTGCTGTAGGCATCTTGCAAGACATTGCATCTAGCAGTGGCTCTTGTCAGGATTTTGGGCCGTAGGTTTCAATTAGGAGAGTGTTTTCCTTGGCCAGACCTGGGCAGGCAATCCTTGCAGAGTGGTTGTAGCCAAAAGGGAAGAATAAAAGTTAAAATTAGGACAGCACAATATATTCAAGCAGGAAGGAGCACCGAGGTACAGGACAGCAAATGACATGTTTAGAGTCACAAGAACTTAAAAAATGTGAAAATCAATCCCTTCTCTCTAAGGTCCCTGACCACTCACTTCACCTGTAATATTGGAAAAATAATATTTATTCTTATGAGTAGAGGAATAATGAGTGAATTAGCAAGAGGCTTCAAATGACATTTTCAGAAATGTCTCAGTTATTTGGAAGCCTGCCACTCAGTGAGAGCCAGGAGCATGGTGTGCCCAGCTTGCCTCTGAGAATGGCAGCTGGGCTTTTATCTCAAAAGTCCCTTTGAAAAATACACTAATAACTAATATCTAAATATAACAAAGTAATTATTTTATCTGTAATACTGAAGCACATATGTTCTGTTGCATGTTCCTCTAATAACATCATAGAATTTCTGGGCTCCTTTAAAGCCTAATATTGAATTTAATGACCTAGAACTAATAGGTTTTATTTAGAATGCTGAAAAAACCACAGTGTAGTGACTGAGGTAATTTATTTCAGTTTACCTTTAGTAATAATGCTCAGATCAACAATACTTAGATAGCCCAAATGCCCTCAAGCCTCTTTTCTGCAGTGTAAATCCATTGCACTGTATTGATAAAAGCACTGATGCATTTCAAATGATCCAGCTGCTGTGGAGTAAATGAATTATTTATAGGTTGCTTTGCATAGAACTTTGTAAGTGCTAATATTTTTCATTATGAAAAAGGCTTTTTGCTAAGGTGCAGATTTGACAGCTCTTTGGACTTAAATTGCCCTCTTAGAAGCTACAGCATGGCTGACTGGAGTGCAGGTTTCTCTGGGCTGCTTCTCCATGGGCCAAAAAGATTCCTGGAATCATTAATGTTGGAAAAGACTTCTGGGTCCAGCCATTAACACAGCACTGCCAAGTCCACCTCTAAACCATGTCCCTAAGCTCCACCTTGATGTGGGGTTTGAGCATCTCCAAGGATGGTGATTCCACCCCTTCCCTGAGCAGCCAATTCCAGTGTTTGACCAGTGAAGATTTTTTTTCCTAATGTGCAGTCTAAATCTGGCATGAATCAAAGTCATTTCCTCTTGTCCTACCACTTGTTACTTGGGAGATGCCAACTCCCACTTTACTACAACCTTTTGTCAGGTGGTTGCAGAGAGCAATTGACAGCTTGCATTGACCATCCAAACTGTAAAGGCAGCAGGAGCCTTTCTCTTGGCAAGGCTGGGCTGTCAGCAGGGAAGGAAAACTCATTTTTTCTCTTTGGCATCCAAGGGACAAAGCTGCCTTCCTTGGGCACTGCATGTTGCAGTCTTGTGCACATTTGGGGTCTGTGTTAGGAAGGTGAATTTCCTTCCTTGCAGCCATCCTTGAGCCCCAATGCCATCCCAGCTCCTGTCTTATGTTAAATGAATTTAAGGTAGGAAATGTTCACAGGTGGTTTTGTTAGTGTAAATCTGGTGAAGGCATAAAGAAAACTGGGTTACTCTATCAGAATATTTGCCCACATTTTAAATTAGAAATATTAGCTGGTTCATTTTAATGTGTTTTAAATGTGTGTTTAAAAGACTGAAATGAATGGGTTTACTGGTCTTAATGGTTCAAAGAAAATTTTCTCCACTCTCAGTTCAAACCTCATATCCAAGCTCATGGTAGCTACTTTCTGCAGTATTTTTATGTGTGTTTTGACTTTTATAATGTTTTTAAATATTTTCTGAAACACAAAGCAAGATACCTGGTACACTGGATTGTGGTGTCTAAGGTTTACTGAACTTCCAGGCCCCGTTACAAAGAACCCCACAGCCTATAAGGATGACTTTATGCTGAGAATAAAGACATCCTCACTAAAGGAAAATGTGTGTGGGCCAGAAGAAAATACAGGGGAAGGACTAAGAAAGCTCTTTTTGTCTAACATAGCATGGTTTTTCTGGGGATGGCCTTCAGAAATCCTGCTATGATTCATAAAGATGTGGATGTTTGTGAAACGAACTTTTGGGTAGTATTGGTGCCAGTAGAAATGTCCATGCACTTCAGAGCTGGTTGATCACTATTTTTATTCTAAATGCCTTCATGAAAGTGAGTAGTAAGAGATCTTTCTCTGTCATGACTGCCACACTGAGGAAGAAGTGAGGAATATGTTAAACCATTTGAACAATCATTTTAATCTTATATCCCCTCCTGGATCATCTTTTTTTGAGATTTCTGTGGCTCTGTGATCTGAGAGAGCACTGGAGAGAATTGGTCCCACTCCTGCCTTTCAGCCTCTGGGCAGCTGCCTGAGTTCAGCAGTGACAGTAACCTGTTCACTAAAGACAGGAAACTTGGGAATTAATGGAATTTTAAGAGACTATAATAGGCCATGGGGGAGAGCATTCCTGCCATGTAGCTGTTTTGTTCATTACTGCTAGAGAGAATGAAATGGGAAATCAATTTGGCTCTTTCAAAAATTAATACAGTCTGCAGGAGCAAGCTGGGGAGGAGTGTGGTGCCAAGGATTGGGCAGTGCCCCAGTGCACTCTTCTCTGCAGTGCTGGAGTGCTGGTGGGACACGTGCTGCTTTTGGGCTGAGGAAATAATTCTTTGGTGTTAACAGCAGCTTCTGACTTTAGAAGGAGAAATGTGTTACATAAAGTCATGTTTGGGAAAAATATCACACCCTGGAAAAGCAGAAGTAACACAGTAATGGTCAAATAGGGGTTTTGTGTGTGGTGTTTTTGAGTAGTTTGATGTGTTGAGGACACCAAGATTTCCGTAAGAGCCTAACCTTATATTTAGAAGCCTCCATAGGTAACATAATTTCCTGCTGAACTCTAATCATTCTCCTGCTCATCATGATTGCTGTTGAGCCTCTGAGTCAAATGTCCTCTTGAGGTATCAACACACAGATTTAGTTAGAGAATATCTAAAAACCCACATGCATTAAAAAGTGGCCCCAGGCATTCAGTGCCATAGATTTCTATATCTTATGTCTCTGCATCTTGCAGATGAGTGAGGAGTCAGGGACAGGGACAGGGCTGGTGGCATGGAGGTCACCTGGGAGAGCAGAGGCAAGGAATGAGTGATGAGGAGGGTATGGTCAATGTGGTGCTGCACAGTCACTCTGGGGAGAAGCCCAGGGAAGCAGGAAGGATTTTGGGGGTGTCCCAGGTGGAGCAGGAGCTGGAGTTGTGTGAAGAGTGAAAATGAGTCTGGAAGTCGGTACTGCTGAGAAGTGGCTTAGTGGCCTATGATGAAGAGGTGGAAACTACATTCAGTTGCTGTGGCAGTATCAAAGAAAACACTTAATGAATCAAAGGTGACTGGAAGAGGCAGGAGAATTCCTTGGACTTTTTTTCTTCTTGTCTATGCTCTGTTAACATCTACTGCCCAAAACTGCCTAATTCTGTTCCCACCAATTTTTTTAAAAACCAAAGAGGAAAAATAAACTTCCCCCTAACAGCCAACATCCCACTCTCACATGTTGAACCAGCAGGCTTTTGTAGACTTTCTATAGCCATTACCAAAAACAGATTCCCCATTTCCATTTCAAGCCCTACTCCACTAAAATTAGTGCTTTTCCTCTAAGTAGCTCAGAAGCAAGGCAATGCCTCCTGTTGTGGCTGTGTCTGCCAGAAAGAAGCAGCTTCAGGGAATAATTTGAAGTTGTAAAAGGTGTGTGAAATCTAGAACAATTTGGCTCCTTTGTGTGTTAAATTTGTCTGTATATTCGAGGTAGAAATCCCTGGGAATTATGTAGAAGCTGCCTCTTTGCTCCCCATCAGCTGCGTGTTGCTCTAAGGTGCACTGCAGCATTTCTAGGCTCATTTCTTGGTGGTGAATGCAAAGCTGATAAATTCAGTGCTGGGTCCTTTTACCTGCCAGCCAGGCAGGTACTGCAATGACACTGGATTCACAGTGGGGAGCCTTTTGATTAAAAATAAAAAAAACAAAAAAAGGAGAACAGCAGGGATGGAAGTGGGAAGGAAACGCTGCCACAGGGAGCAGTAGCATCTGTGGGGAACTTTGAAGAACGTGGGTCACAACAGAGGTGATTCTGAACCACAGATACAGAACCACATGCACAGTCCTGCCTGTGTGCTGAACAGTTTAAATCCAGTCAGGAAAAGGATCAGGTTTTTTTTCATCCTGTTCAAAGTGGCTTGAAATCAAACCCCTGCTGCTCTCAGAGCTGAAAGAAAGGCACTGGTTTTTCAGGAGTTTAACTGGGAGAGGGATTAGGTGTTCTCTCAGTGGGTGTTAGTTAGAAAATCCATGTGAACAGATACCAGTAGAGTGTGACACCAAGAGATGCCCTTCCCCAGCTGACACCTGTGAACCAGGGAAGGGTGAGCTCCCAGCTGTCCCCAGCCCTTGGGGAAGGGGACACTGCAGGGACAAAAATTGCCTGTGATAAGCCTTAAAAAGGATGGCCATAATTGCAATAATTGCATTCCTGCTGGCTGAATTTGTACTAAAATAAAGTTGCTGGGTTTTTTTTCATTTTACTTTTCAGAGGAATGTAACACAGGTAAGAGGAGGCAGAGAAACAAGAGCTGTGCTCTACTCCTGTGTGCTGGAGCAAGCTGGGCACAGCAGAGGGTGGTGGTCTCCCTTCCCCAGGAGCTTGGCAGTGTTTCACCATGAGGAGGATTCCTTCTGGAGAGAGGAAGACATTTTATTTTGCTTAGATTCAGCACTGCTGTCTTGGTTTGGAAAGACAGGAGTCTGTTAAGGAAGACAGTAGCCTC
>JAHXMQ010000807.1:134246667-134266464 GCA_020466415.1 Ammodramus savannarum pratensis | reverse complement strand
ATCTTTGAGAGGAGTTCATCATCTCAAATGAGGAAGGAGCAGAATTTTACCTGGTTTCAAATTTAGGACCCAAATTTCAAAGGTGTGTTCTGCCTGTATTCCAGGCTTGATGCTGAACTAATGCTTTTTTTCTTTTTTGGCTTGAATCTTGAAAGAGTTAGGATTAGATAAAAAAGAGAAACACACCAGCATTGCTGATTTTTGTAGTTTTAAGTTTTCCCAAGACTCGATCTCTTGGAGCTTTTGACAAGTTAATTTACAAGCCTGCTAGAGATGCACGTTGATGTGGGAATTTTCCTGAGCTATAATTGTGTTTTATTTTACTGGTACTACTGTAAAAGCATTATATTGGTGCACCAAGTGCAACTGCATTGAGATGATGAGCAATTAAGACCACTTCTTACATAATAAAGCACATTCTGTCTTGTTGCACTTACTTAATATACCAATTCAATGTGTTAAACAGTATTTAGCTAGATTACAGTAAATCACCTATTTAAAGAAGTTTTTCTTTCAGCCTTGCATGTGGGAAAAAAAGTGCTGGGAACAGTAAAAGGATAATGACCCATAATGGCAGAAAGCTAAAAATGAGATTCCCGTTGTCTCCTGGAATTAAAGGCTGCAGCAATGTTGTTAAAGGCAAGCTGTTCTCTGTCCCCTGTTGTTCCTTGTATCAGCATTACAGAATCTAAGAAATTCTTATTTATTTCTTCCAGGAAAAGTAGCAAAGAGGAAGAAAAAGGAGTTACTGGTGGGGGTAGGTGCATTGAAACAGAGGCAGGCTGGTGGCAGGGGCTGTGCAAAATTATAAATGCCAAATTCTACAGGGCCCATCCCTAAGGAGAGCTCACTGAGGGCACAATAAAGCTGTGAGCATGGAAATGGGGTTTTGCAGCTCTTCCCTATTTGTGATCCTTGCCTCCCACTTTCTGTTATCCCAGGCACCAGGGGACTGGGGCTGGGAAACCTTCCCTGCATTTTCTCCCTGGGAAGCAGCTCACATCAAAACAGTCTTTGCTTCTGCTCTGGGGAGGGAATTTCAGAGGCAGTTGTTTGTTGGGCACATGCTGTAAATATCAAATAGATGCACTGCAGCATGTCTTGAAAGAACAACAGATCACAGCATTAAATGTATCATCCCAACAGCCTTCTTTCCACCTGAGCTTGTGATTGCATCTCTCTGAATAGGCTTCCATTGGGGGCTGATTGTGCTTTTCTTTTGCCTTGTGATCTGTGTGATGAAGTTTTGCAGCAGTCTGTGAGCAGGCACAGTCCTGGCATTTGTTCAGCCTCTGTTCTCAGTGCTTTTCTGAGTAAATTCTGCCTGCCCCAAGGGGTGTAGGTCTTGGGGGGCCATTCTCCTACCTGACTCCTGATCGGCAGATACTGTCCTAAGTGAGTAAATAGTCCTGAAGACCTGGTAAATCAAACGTGATTTCCCCTTTTGTGAAAGAAAAGAAAAATAACTATTTCTATAAACCTGCCTGTGTCCATCCTTCTCCCTGCTCATGCCATCCTGCACTTTATTCCTATTGTTTGGAGTTTTATAATGTTTGTGGGTTTGGGGTTTTTTCCTGACAGTTTCTATTTCCTCTGTGAATTTGCCCTGTTCTGTTGTTTTCCACTCTGCTTCCATTATGTCCAAAAACCTCAGGTCCCCTCTCTCTCAAAACCAGTCTGTGAAGACAGCAGGCTCTCTGAAGATAGATGCTTCTGCTGGATCTGGCAGGATTAATGGGGTTTTTAGGTTTTTGGCCCCTCACACAACAACCTGTTAACCACAGCTTGTGCTATTCTCTTACCTGTGACACTCAGAAATCATATTTTTACAGGAATTTCAGTTCCCCCCAGGTTTACTTTCACTGTGAGCTGTGGGGATGGTGGTACTGAGCATCCATGGTTGGTGCTGCTGCTGAGCTGCTCTCTCCCCTTGGGCTCTGCTGTGTGCCTGGGTTGTGGGTGTGGATGTTGATGTTCTCAGCTGAGCCCAGCTTGCCTGGGGAGTTCAGCTTGAGCTGGGTTCATTCATGGTTCTGCTCCCCCAGACACCACTGCAATGTGAGCTGCCAGCCTCCCCCAGTCCTGGAAACAAGGCAATCACTACCTGTGTGCTGCAGGTCACGTGTGGATGGTCTGGCTTTGCTTTCTGCAGCTGGACCCTTCTCTTTGGTGAGTGTGTGCTGTGATGAGAGCTGTGCCATGCCCAAGCCCCAGGACACAGACACTTCTTTCCCCACTCTGTTCTCCATGCACAGCCCCCCGTGGAAGCCCCTTCAGCCCTGGGAACAGAGGCTGAACAAATGCCAGGACTGTGCCTGCTCACAGACTGCTGCAAAACTTCACCACACAGATCACAAGGCAAAAGAAAAGCACAATCAGCCCCAATGGAAGCCTATTCAGGTGTCCAGAGAGATGCAATCACAAGCTCAGGTGGAAAGAAGGCTGTTGGGATGATACATTTAATGCTGTGATCTGTTGTTCTTTCAAGACATGCTGCAGTGCATCTATTTGATATTTACAGCATGTGCCCAACAAACAACTGCCTCTGAAATTCAGTTCTGGGGCTCACCTGACCCTTCAGAAAATTTGCTGAGCTGCTAAACAAGCAGAAGATCTCTGTTTTAAACTCACTGCCTGATCCTCATGCATCTTTCCAAAGGAATACAACTTTACTACATCCTGTTGAAGATACCAAATTTCTGAAGAAACATCTGTCCTACCATTGCAATCTCCCTGCCTGTTGTCTTGTTGGATGGTGAGCGCTGTCCAGGTGTGTCTGATCAATACCTGCCTGGGAGGAGTCCAAGAAGCCCTTGGCTGGTTCAGGAGCTGCTGTCACCTCAGTGAGGGTGGGCTCAGCCTGGCCAAGGGCTGAGTGATGCTGAGCACCAGGCTGGGCAGGGCTCCTGCAAGACTCCTTCAGGTGTAAAACACCAAAGATATTACTGCTTTGGGTCATTAAAACCCCAAAAGCATTCTTTTTCCCCCATGAGGAATGACAAGAGGGTGCCAGTGATCTCTTGGTGGCCCTGTGACATTTGCTGTGCCAGTGCAGAGCTCCATCCCTGCACATGGCCTGGGGCAAAGTGGCCTCTGTCCCTCGGGAGGGGACACAGAGGTCCCACAGCATCTGCTGCTCTCCTGACACAGGGTAATGTTTGCCAACCCTGCTGGTGTCTGGAGGCTCGTTTATCTGAAATGGCTTAGAACAACCTCAGGACTCAAATTTTCTTTATTCACCAGTCTTCCTTAATCATAGGGATTGAAAATGATAGTTCCCTCGATGCTGGCTTTCATCACAGTGGGACTCATTCAGTTATCTTTCATGTCTGTTGATCAGGGCTTAAGAAGTTGCCTTTTCCTCAAATCTGTTGATCTAAGACTGGAGTGGCCTTAACAATTCTGACTCTACCTTCTCTCACTGTCTCTTGCTGCTGACTTGCTGCATGTGAATTTCGTAACCTTTTTTTGTCTACTTTTCATTCATCAGTTATAAAAATTATAGAAAATTACAATTTCATTAAAATATTTTTTAGAGATGGATTTAATTTTTTTTGTTTGTTTTCATATTTTATTGCTCAGTTTTGCTTTCTGCTTCCCATAATCTCTGACAAATAATAAAAGTTTCCCTCACAGGCATGGTCCTGCTAGTATCTTATAAACCAATCTCTCCTCTCTGGTAATGTGGACTTGAGAAAAGCTTTACTGCACTAAATTTTTGGGCACTGATGCTGTGTTTTTCTCAATGGATGTAGTTCCTTCAAATTCTTTGCACTCAAACTTACTCCTGCTAGAAGTGAAGTTGTCCCAAACCTTCTTGTCCTCTGTGGTGAGCTGTTTTGTCTGGTGCCCAGTCTGTCAGTGCTGTTCCTGGTGAGGATTCAGTGATTTCAAGGGCCATGAGCTCCCTTTCCCTGGGTCTGTTTTCTCTGCCTGTGCATTTCCTGACTGAATTCAAGACACAGAAGCAGATAGGGTTTATGATTTCACCTGTTCTGCTTAGCAGGTTTTTAAAAGTTTCTCCCGAGGCCTTCCCATTCCTCAGCACTGGCTCTGTACAGCCCCAAGGCTGATCCATTATTTTTGGGAATTGTTGTTTTTTTTGCAATCAGTCACTTTTTTTCCAAGTGTGACTACACACCTGTGCCTACATTCACAGTCAGAAAATATGATATATCACCCAGATAATTTCCTGGAAGGTGAAAGAGGGGTGAGGAGTTGGAAAAGTGAACTTTGCTATTGAATCACAGAATCAGAGTGAGGTTTGGGTTAGAAACCTTAAAGACCACCCAGTTCCAACCCCATTGGACACCTTTCACTTGACCAGATTGCTCAAAGCTCCAACCATCCTGGCCTTGAACACTTCCAGGGATGGGACCTCCATGACTTCTCTGGTGAAGAACAGATGGAAAAAAATCCAGGAAATATTGAAGAAATTGAACAAATGGCTGCATGCCTGAAAATTATAATTTTCGTCATCATTTATACTGAACACCAGCCTCAAAGAAAGGCAGATATAAAAAATGAGACACAGTGATGACCTTTATCAGCCCTGGTGACAACTATAAATCAGGCTGCAAATTCTCATCAGCTTGCTGGACAGAATCTATTACAGACAGAGGCCACTGCATTGCTTTCTGGCTTTGATTGAGGTATGTCCCATTTAAAAAAATGTTCTTGCACTGGAACAAATCACACATTTCAAAACAGAAGTCCTGGAATATTATTCATCTTTTGAGGACTAAGACCCAGCTAAACTTCACAGTGTTTTGTTTGGAGTATAATGCAGATCAATTTGTTCTTCTCTTAAGCAGACCAATTTTCTGTTCATTAACTCAGACAGTGTGTTGATGGCTGGTTTTGAATATAATGGCAATATTTAGAGCCCTAACAAATCAGCACTGCTTCATTTATTATTTTTTTTTATGCATTCTAAAAGTATATTTAGCAGATTAGCACCTGATTTTAAACTTGTTACGGTTTAACAAATAATGGGAAAGTCTGTTATCACCTACTTCCAACCATGGAACAACTTTTATGTAATCCTGAAGTTTCATAGTTTATTAAAATGTTATGGGAGATTTTGGAGCATAAGGAGCAATAAAATTTGGTAGCAATGTCATTATGGGCAGTAATGTGATTTCCATCAGCTCCTGCAATGTTCAAAAAACAGCTTCACAGACTCATTAGATTAATAGTCTACTTTACCTGTGTTCTGAACTTGGAGCTGAATTTCATTGCTCTTTTCTTTCCTGTAATTAGGAAATATCCTGAGAGCCTTACAATTATCCAAATGTTTTGCTGGCCATGCCTAAAACATGATTTTTTTTTTTTCTGTCTGGAACTTAGTGTGGATTGGAAAACATTCTGTGTTGTTGACAGAGGGTGATTTATTAAACCAGTAATATTTTCCAACATGTCTGATAATTAGGTAATAGTCTGTCTCTGTTTTCCTTTTTTTTTTTTTCTGGAATGCCTGAAATATTTCTGGAAAATAAAAATTTAAGCTGCATAATTTCCTCTTATAACAAATAACGCTTCAGACTTTGTGGCCTGAGTATATAAAGACCAGGTACGTACAGAACATTAAATCTTTTATTGCCTCACTTCCTAAATTGTTGGCATAAACACTTTTCTTAAGGATCTGGACACAGAAGCTGGAAGTTAGAGTTGAAAATAAATTAGTGCTAAATCAGACCCCAGGAATTCTCTCTTGTGGCATAAGACTCAGGACAAGGGCAAATACTTAGGGAAGATTCTGAAAAGCAGGCAAATCTCTCAAGCTGAGGATTCAGGATATTCCTTTAGTCCCTCCCAAGGGCTGGTTCATGAGCTTCCTGAAAAGCATTCCCTTTCAAGACATCTAATCTTTGAGGGATTTTGCTTCCATTTTTCTAATTCTAGTTTGGATCCACCTGCAGCCCTGGCACCTGCTCTGCTCTGGGACTCTGACTTCCACAGTTTGTTTGCCTTCAGCATGAAAAAATAATCCCATTTATTTGTGTTGAACCTGACACTGGCTGGTGTCATCTGCTGCCTTCCAGCATTTATTCTGGAAAAGGAAGGGAATAAGCATCCCTTATTTATCTTCTCCATACTGCTTATGACTTTTTTGACTTCTCTCCTGGCTCTGTTCAATCAGTTCTTTCTCAAGTTTAAGCTTCTAAGTTTGTTCAGTCATAAACTGTATGAAGGACTACTTTAAAGATAAATGTAAGTCAATCTAATTCAGATCCTTTTTTTTTTTTTTAATTCAAGACAGAAGTTTAAGTTTCAGATGAAATTTATTTCATAATTTAAAAAAAGAGTTATACTTTGAGAGCTTTGCCTATGAATCTGCAGGGCTGCTGCTCTGATTTGGATTCTGAGAATCTTAAAGTCTCTAAAACCTTGTGGTTTTGAGAGGATCAACTGTATTGCAGCAACCATTTGCCCTTCCAGAATCTGATTCATCCCAATCTCAGAGAAGATTTCTTCTTCTTCTTCCACTTATGTGTAAATCTGTGATATGGAGGAGGTTTGTTTTATTGACAGCAATAAGTAGAGCGTAGAAGATTTTCATCTGCAACTTCAGAGCATTTCATAAAGCTGGTTAGTGACTGTGATGAGGATTACCATGACCAGGTTGGAAATAAAAGACTGGAACATTAATAAGGAGTATGCTAGGTCTGTACACCCAGGTTTTGAAAGAACCAAGTCTCCAAACCCAGTGTTGCCTTTAGCTGGTGACCCCAACTGGGCAGTGCACACCTCTGCAGTTACAGTGAGCTGGGTTTGTGCTTGTACCCATCCTAGAGGGTTTAAACTCAACTTTGACTCATTCCAGGGCATCCTATGGGTAATGTTAAACCATCCACATGTGTTGTCATCTTATTGCAAAGCTCCCATACCTTCTCAGTGATTTATCATGATTGTTGTCATCTTATTGCAAAAGTTCCATACCTTCTTGGTGATTTCTCATGGTCATCTCCTCACAGCACTGATTCCTCCTTCTTCACAGCACAACCAACAAACTCCAACTCCCTCCCCAACCAGCTAAGCCACTCTTTTGTAGCATTCTTCTTCTTATTGGACACATCTGTGGCCTGTTAAGGGCAGGCTTGTTCCTGATCTTTGGGGATTATTACAGCTGCAACTCCTCAGGTGTGAGATTACCTTCTGCACTATCTTTATTTTCTTATATTCTATACCCCCACACACATGTCCCTAGCCCTTGTTGTATCATGGTGACACTCCTGGAGCATCCACCATATGGTAGGTGGTGATGAATTGTTTCCCTAACTGGAACTGGAGGTTTGGTAAGATCAGAGAAAGAAAGCAGAGGTTTGGTAGGATCCATCAGTTCTCAGTTTAGCCAAGTTGCAAAAAAAACATAACCCTAGTCCTGCGCCAAGAGAAACTGCTGATTCCTTTAATGGCAGAGTGCTTGGGACTTAGGTTTTATGTTTTATCTGCAGGGCAGTGCATGTAAGCACTGATCAGACTTGAACTTCAGTTTATGACATCCCTTTGTTGTTGCAATGTTTTTCATCCTGAACCTTTGCCCTGCTACCCAACCCTCATTTGGAGTCCCTTTCAAATGTCTGCCCCAGCCTTTCTGTCAGGCAGGTTGTGTGCTTTGAGAGCTGGACGTTCTCTCCAGTATTTTTCTTCTTGTCCACCTGTCTTGAGAGCTGGAGGAGTCCCAAAGTGCAGAGACAAGCTGATTTGCCCTGTTTCATGTGCAAATGGTGATTTCTCTGCATGTTTCTCCTGCTGGTATAAGTCTGCAGCACAAATGTCAGAGTTGGAGCACAATATTAGGTTCCAGAATCTGCTTTGTTAGGGGGTCATTTGCCTTTCTCTTTCAGAGATTTTCCAGGCTTATTAAACTCCTACAGAGACTGTGGAACTGAGAAGCCTTTAATCATAAAGAATGGGTTTTTTTGACCTTGTTTTCTACACTAACTATACAGCATGCTGTGTATGTACATTTAAACCAGGTCACTCTTGCATTCATCTCAGGGAAAGTGTGGCACAACAAGCATGTGACAAACACCAACCACATCATTTTATGGCTGTCCTTACAGCCACTTTTAGCAATGGCTGTGTTAATAAATAATTTGAGTTCTTCAGAAAAAAGTTCCCAGCAGTACTTTTGGGTTTAAGTCTGTAATTAGGTTCCACACAAACACAATTTCAGATTTCCTTAATGACATTTTGTTTTCCTCCTTGCAGATAATGAATTCATTTATAGAAACCAGAATGGCACAGTGATTCTGAGGAATGTCGAAACCAACAGTTCAACAATATTAATAGAAAACAAAAAAATTGTAAGTATTTTCTATGACAAGTAGCTGAATTTCACAGCTCTCTTGCAGTTGGATCAGTAAAGCAGAAAATGACTTGGGTTTCAACTTCATGTATTGTCAAGGAGAAGCAATTCACTGGTGCTACAATGGGCTATGCAGTGATGGATAATGTGAGATTGAACTCCAGCTTTTGTTATTATTCTGCAAGCTCAGTTTCTCTCATATTTCTGGAAAGTATCATATAGAGATTTGCAGCTAGTCTTGCATATCATATATAATTGAAAGATGCATAATTCTCATCTCTGCATGCTTAATAAAAAGGCCAATTTACTGTCTATTGCCATTCTCTACATTCCTCCATGCAAATACTTATTTTTATTTGTGCATTTGCTGATTTTTCTTGCCTAATGGTTGAAATGTGATTTCAGTGGTTTTTATGAGCAGTGCTAAGGAAAAGAAGTGGAGTTGTATTTGAGAGAAACCCTAAGAAATTCTGGGAAGTTAGTAGGTGACTCTTAAAATGAATTTAAAAAAAACAAAGTCACACCTGATACAGAATATTGCTTATAGTGATAGAAGTGTTTCATAGCATTGTTTTGTGTAGTAGATGAAACCAGCGTTGTGGCAGAGGTTAGTACATCAATTGTATTAATTATTTTTTAATGAGACGAAGAATTTATTACTGAATTATTATGTCAGGGCCCAAATTTAAACTTCACATGCTGCATTTAACCTTCAAACTGTACTGCATCACATAAGCAATCCTCTTTTACCAGAGTGTGACCTCCTTTTTATGATTCTAAGGGAATGGGCTGGCTTCCTTTAATGTCAAGGTCTGTTGAAGTCAAATTACTTCCATTTGGCCTCTTGTTTATTCCACTGGATTTTAATTATTGCCATTTGTAAGAAAAGCACAGTGCTACAAGATAATCCTGCATTTTCATGCCATTTTCTACCCTACTGCCTGTTCTATCTACCTTTGTTCCTCTGCCCTCTCAGTAAATACATCTGCAGGTCACCTCCACATTAACCCACAAAGCCCCAGTGTAAGAGCTGCTATTACATTTATTCAGACACATCTTTTTCCTCTTCCTTCCCAGCTCTGGGGCAGAAAACTTTTCTACTTGGTCATGTTTCCCCTTCTCCATGTTATTAACATAAAATTAGATAAAATCTGTCTTCTGTAAATAAAATCTGTCTCCATGCTACCCCTGCTGGTGCCCAGGCTCCCCCATCCCTCCCATCCTGAGCTGCTCTGGGTTAGAAACCTGTGAGATGTCCCAGTGAGGTGCTGGGTGCCTCTTCCCTGGAAATGCTCAGGATCAGGTTGGATGGGACTCTGAGCAGCCTGGTCTGGCTGAAGTTGTCCCTTCTCAGGACTCAAGACATCTTTTTGGCTGTCTTGAGCAGTCAAGACTCTTGTTAGGGGTCTCAGAGACGTTGGCACAGAGCTTAAAATGCTGGTAGTTTTGATTATGACTTGTGGAGCAAGTTACTAACTGTAGATGAAAATCTGCAAGCTACAATAAATTAAATTGAATGATAGTGAATATATCACAAGGTGAAAAAATAGATTTTAGGGTTTTTTAGAATGAAGATTCAGAGAGCAAGATGGAGGGATCTGGGTGTGTCTATATTTTCTTCTTCTTGGCCTCCATCTTCTGCTGTGATGTTGGCACTTTTAGATTGGTTTAGAGTAGAAGCTCACTGTCTAACATAGGTGATAGGTCTTGGAAAGTAATTGTAAACATTGTACACGTAGTTTTTAGTATAGAGACATAACACCACCCTGGGAGCAGGCCTGGAACTGTCCTGCTGAGCAGACCTCAGCTAGAGAAGAGAAAAAATTTTATAGATAAGATACAATAAACAACATTGAGACCAAGAAATGAAGATCCCTGACTCCGTCTTCAAGCGCTGGGCTGAGAAAAGAGACTTTCTAACATTTCTTGAAGTCACTTTGACCAGCTAAAGCCCCAACAGTCCCTGCTCATTGCAGGGGTTTGGACTGGACAGCCTTTAAAGGTCCCTTCCCACCCAAATCATTCTGTGATGGTGCCACCTGTCCCCTCTGCTTCTGGCTGTCCCCACAGCACCTCCATCCTCCCTGGCCTTGGGGAGGACTTTCCTCAATTCCTCTTTCAGTTTGGCCCTGTGGGACTCTCTCAAGGACTCAGATCTAATTTGTTAGATAAGAAGGTGAGATTTAAAAGGCAGTGCATGAGTGATGTGTTAGTGGCACCTCTCCTTGACCTTGGTAACATCTGTGCAAGCAATGCATTATACTGAAACATGCTGGGGAGGAGAAATGGCTTCACTACACAAATGAAAAGCGGAGCTGGAAAAAGGTAATTCCTGGCAGGTCTGAGATATCCTGGCATTTCTTCTTGTTAACAAGATTTACAGTGCTGATTTTTGCAGAGCTCAGGTCAGGGTGCACTGGATCACTGCAGCATCCCAAAGACTTTCAACAGGGAAAAACAGAATAGTTTTCCTCTGGGTTATCTTAATTGAGGGAGGTAGTGGTGTCTTTATTACTAATTTGCTCCAGAAGCTATTTACATTTATCTTCTGCACTGGCCAGTGAATACAGATAATGAGAGGAAATTAATAAATTGCCATTTATCAGAGCTTTCCACTAACTACTGCCTACACCTACCACCTCACCAGCCACTGTGCAGTAAGGAAAATTCTGGGTTTTTTAATATTGCTGCCTGCTCTGAGTCACATTGCATTTATTCTTTCTCTTATGAGTGCCCACATAACATTTCTGGGGTTTGAAAAAAAAAAGATACTATATTTTTCAAGACACTTAATTCTGGCAGTATTCTTCATCCTTAGAGAGATGATCATAACCATTACTTCTAGGTGTCAATAGCTTGAAAACTGATGAATATTTGTTTCAAAACTGTGTTTATTTTCCAGGTCTCCTTAAAGGCCATCCGGTATGAGGTGTCACCTGACAGGGAATATGCACTGTTTGCCTTTGATGTTGAACCTGTAAGTAAATATATTTCATTTCAAAATACACAGCCAGTGGCAAACTTTTCTTTTTTTATTTATTTTTTTTACTTTTATGCCAGCAAGATGATATTTTAAATTAATTGCTTCCTATGAAAGAAAGCAAGAAACCCCCTCACTTAGCAATTCTGAGAGCATGTCACACTGCCATCTAGTAGAGGAGAAAGGTATAAATTAGACTGTGAGGAAACGCTGTCACTGCCAGGATTTTACTGCCTCTGGGAGGGGGATTGTAAGGACATGTCTTTGCTACAAGGATTTCTATTCCTCTTCTGTGATTTTTTTTCTACTGTGCCTTTTCCCATCACCCTATAAATTTCTTTTCCAGAACAAAAAGCTACTGTCAGTGTCTCCCACAACTGAAATAATACATTAATTATGGTGTCACCATTCCCAGTGCTGCAGTTAGGCTTGAGCTATCACTTTCATTATAAATCCTTTTCTTCTGAGGGTTAGGTATAAATCATTTGTAAAAAATCACCATTACGTTGATGCTAAGTTCTGGATTACAGCAAATTTTTTACCAGACTTCAAAAGGGAAAAATGTAATGAGTCATTTTTAAATGATGACCAAAGAATCAAACATAGGGGAAGCAATTCTTCTGCATGAATAATATTTTTGTCTTTCTCAATTCTGCTGGTATAAGGCCTGAAATGTTTGAGTGATAGCTATGCTGTACTACTTGGATGAACTATAAGCCCTATATATTTTGTTTCCATAGTCTAGAATATCACCAATTCTTCAAAATGAAAATAATTAATTCACTGACACCTGTAATTGTTTTTGTCCATAACGTAAATAATATTTCAGCTGCTAACCAAAGGAAATTTGTGGGTCCTTTAGGCAGTGAAAGTTGTAGCTCTGTTGCTTATCTCATTTCTATGCTCTCATCTTTGTGGTTTTCCTGACTTGGTGCTATGAAAGCCAGAAGAAGCATGTCTGGTTTTAGAAAAAGGAAAAATAAAACTGTATCAGAAACTTAAGGAGTAATTCATAATGATTTTTCTTGGGAAATTACTCGTGGTGGTGTGACTTCACTTACGTGAAGCTTAGCTGAGCTCTAGACAGAGATGGATGGGAAAGTGTTAAGTTAATTCTAAACATGGAAAAGGCAGCCTAAGGGTCACTGAGCAAGCAAAGCCTTTCTCTCAAATTTCTCTGCCTTGTAAGCCAGAGATGTTTTGCAAAATGCATTTCTTTCAGTGGAAATCAGCCTTTGTCTGTGGAAGCCCTGTGCCAACTCTGCTCAGATGGACTGTGCAAGCTGTAAGAGCCCTGAGGAGGGAGGGCTTCCTCAGTTCCTCTGAGAATGACAGAAAAATGCCTTTAATGACAAAGCAAACCAAAAAAAAAACTTAAAAAAAAATAAACAGAAAAAAATAACAAAACTAAAAATAAGAGAAACATTTAAATTTCTGAAAAACCGTAATGAAAAAATAACTTTTCATTCTCAACCTTTATACACTGAAAGGACTGCACACTCTGAAGACCTGAAAGAAGCAGAGTTAGGGGGGCTTTTACAGCCCAGACTTTGTGTTGAGTCTGTGGAGGAGTGCTTGATGTGGGCAATGTGGCAGGAGAGGCATGGGAATGGAAAGGGATGGGCTGGATGTGCTTCCTCTGCATCCTCCTCTCTGCAGGCCAGTGCTTGCAGACCTGTGAGTTTGAGGCACAGAAAAATACTGAGTTTGTGGTTCTCAAGATGCCTGTGTGGAGAAGAGAGAGCAGCACACAGCCAGGTGCTCCCTGCATCACAGTACATCTTTTTCTAGAAAGAAAAACCCAAGGTGGAAAGCTGAAAGCATTATTTGGAATGTTTCAGGATGTGGCATATACTCAATGTAAGAGAACATTGCAAATTGTTCAGGTTTTCTTATACAGCAAGAGCTCCTGAAGCAAAACAACACAAAACAAACCCTCTTTTATTCCTTTAAGATCCATGTTTATGGAGAAAAGAAAATCTGTTGGGTTTGTTTTGTTTTGTTGTGTTTTGAAGCACACTAATAGAGGGGTAGTTGGATTCAGTCTTGGTTATTGCAGCTTTCAGCCATGATGGGTGGCTCTCTGTATTAAAATGGCAATAACTGCTAAATTATTTCTTCAGCTTTCTTCTCCCTTGGTATGCAGACTGTGGCTGCAAATAATTGCATGTTAGTTAGCTCTTCACATTTTCTGCATTTCAAACTGTAGTCTTGGACAAAATTCAAATTACGCTATTTTCTGCAACACAAGGAATTGATCAGGAAAGCCTTGGGCAGTTGTCCTTGTTGCAAAGTCAAAAGGAAATTTCAGGGGATGTATTGGCAGAGGACATGTCTTTAAACTTTAATTCTACAATTTCAAAAAAGGAGCTTCTTGGAATTATTTCATACTTATGTTTTAGCCATCAGAAATTGTTTCTCTTTTTTTTGGCATTTGAAAGTGTGATGTGCTGCCTTTTAATTGTGTGTGAGTATAGCTATTTCCATCATTTTTTTTGACACAGTACAGTTGTGCTGCTTTAATATGCATAGTATGAATTAATAATTTGTCTGAATTCTGAAATGAATGGATTCAGCTTCTATGTTTAATACCAGCCAGGAATAAACATCAAAATAGAGGAGCACAATGTGTCACTCCAATGAAGCGGAATATTTTTAAGAAAAGTGCCACAAAGTCATTTCCTTCCAGTAATAGCTGCTTCTATATTTTTCTATTTATTTGCTCAGAAGCATGTCTGCTCAGTGTTGGTCTGGGTGACAGCACTGACACCCACACTGGAATAACACAGCCCTGAACTGCCAGACACCTATTTTGCAAAGACACTGAGGCAGCTAATGTGTGTTTTCCTGTTCTATCACTTCATCATTTTAAAGGATAATGAATTAAAGCACATTCCTTAAAACATATTTCTCCCAGGAAGCTTGGCAGACAGCTGTGAGGCTGGTGTGGGTACATTGTGGCTAGTCTGGTTGTCAGATTTCATTGTAATGGGTTTTTTTTGCAGTGCTTATATTTACAGAAGTTTAATCTTTCAGGCAGCAATATTCTGGGTAAGCCTTGTGCTAATAGGGAGCTTTTCTAACCTTGAACACAGAAGATTTGTTCTTTTTCTGGAAAGGTCACAGGAAAGGCACCAAGCTCCTTTGTCTTGAAATGCTCCCACAGTTTTCCTGCTGTTTATTTTTAGTTTCTTTACACCTCAGCAAGGTGCAACCTGAGGCTGAAACAACAGAGTGAAATTTCGGGAAAGCATCAGGGAATAAACACCTCCATGGAGAAACTTTGATTTCAAATCTTCCTTCACCAAAACAAGCATGTGGGGCTCTGATATGAGGTTTAATAACCCCAAAACATGTGGGCAAACGGGGTTTGGCCACAGCAGCTCAGCAGAAGGGGGCAGAGGCTCAGGGCTGTCTCTGGTGGTGCCTGGCCAAGGACACTCCTGCCCACTCAGCCCGTGGCTCCAGCAGCACTGATGGATGTGGCATTCACATCCTCTGAACAGGATCCTTTCATCCAGGGCTTTTCTCCTGGGAAGCTGAAAGGCAGTGAGGGGCCTCAGAGAAAAGGAAAACTGTAAGGGCCATAATGAGGGATGCAGGACTCCAGGCAGCTCTTCAAAATGCATTAATTCCATCCAAGAGGTTACAGCAGTCCAGGGTCGTGGACAACAGAGCCTGTCCCCACAGCTGTCAGCTCCAGCTGCAGGCAGCCCTGGAGACCCTTTGGTTTTGGTTACAATGCATTATAGACTTTCCTTTGCTGAGCATCTCAGTACAGCAGAACCAATCTATACCTTAACTTTTTCCTATAGCCTATCATCGCTACTATAATTACCATATTCATGTTACTATTCTCCAATCACTAAAAGTTAGGATGTTACAATTTAAGCTAGAAGTTGTTTCTCAGTTTCCTTGCAGTGGAAAATTCTGAGACTTTTTTCTACTTGCAACATCGGCAGGTTTTTTTGCCTGTGCTATCTTTCTGCTTGGTAAAAACATCTTCTTGTTTGAGGTGGGTTTATCCTTTCTCTAAGCCATAAAAACGCTTTCTAACTAACACACCCTTGGTTATCCAGTAAGACTGGCTCAGCAATTCTTTTCTTCTATATCAAAACTTGCTTCCATCTCTATTCCTTCATCAAACTCCACATTCAAAAATCTTTCTGCAAAGCACACATATCTGTGAGACTTTCTTGTCAAACTTTCATCCTTCCCAACAGAAAACAATTCTTATCTCATTTGCTTCTCCTCTGTTTTGCTCATGAAGAATGTGTTTGGAGAATTTTTTACCGCAGGTGATTATTTCACTGGATTGTAGTGTGAGTTGTTTTGACTCTTTAGCCAATCAGGGTCAAGCTCTGTCGAGACTCTGGAGAGAGTCACGAGTTTTCATTATTATCTTCTTGGCATTTAGTAAGTATCTTTTCTGTATTCTTTAGTATGGTATGGTATAGTATAGTATAGTATTGTTTAATATAATATAGTACAATAAAGTAATAAATTAGCTTTCTGATAAGATGGAGTCAGATGCATCATTCTCTCCCCTTGTCGGGTTGCCTGCTTTTACAATAGACAGGCAAGCTCTGTGTCCCCCGTGTGCCTCCTGGGGACACACACAGGTCTTTGGGCTGGCACCACCTCTGTGGGTACTCCTGGTCTCCAAAAGGGGTCTCCTAAATAGCCAAGTGACAAAGCAACCCTTAAATCTCAAGGCATTTCTGTGACTGAGGTAAGAGTGAAGACCAGTATCTCAAGCTTGTGCATCTTTGTGTGGCAGTCAGTTACCAGTGGAGTTTGTGTAATGGAATCAAAGGAACAGAGGAAATACATGAGAAGAAAACCTTTTTACTGGAGTGATGTAGAGAGATGGTAAATAGTGAATATTTAGTTGCCTTTATTAGGAATCAGTGTTATCATCATGCAAGAGAGGAATTAAAGCTGCCAAGATTCCTTGTAAAACTTTTTGCTCTTTGTCTCTAATTTTACCAGCACATTACTGTGTTTGTGCCAGTTAGGGGCAATTACACTCAGAAATGCTGGCTGATTAGCATGGACCAAACTGCAAAGGTTTCTGAACAAAGTTAAGGCTCAGAGCCTTTTGCAGCTGATACAACAGATGCTGTTACCTATTTTGCAGTGAAAGAAATGCTCTTTTTAAATCCAAATGGCTGGAAAGAATTAATCATTATTGTAATTAGAACACACTCAATAATTATTTTTTAGCCTAGCTCATGTGGTGAGTTCAGTATTTCTGTTCTCCCTGCCTCTATCTCTAAGACAAGTGGTGGGAGCAAAGAGATCTCAGAAAGACCCAGAGCAAACCTTAGACTTGGTATTTACAGTGTGAATTAACTGAAAAAAGCATTATTTATAGAAAGCAACATATTACTATTGTTGTTGTTACTATTTTTCATTATTTCTCCAAGTCTGTTTGTAATGTGAAATGAATGGGGTTTGTGCTTATGGTCCAATTACGACCTCGTACTAATTTAATTAGTTGTGTAAAAATTAAAATAATGTAATGCTTGTTATTTCCAAAACGCTAATGGGTATAAATATTAATGAATCCTCACAACATCCTTTTGAGCTAGGTGATAAACATTATTATGATAAATATACCTCTAAAAATTGAACACTGTCATAACTATCATCAGTAATACTGCTAAGACTGTAGTCATGATATTTATTGCTTAATTGAAATGGATTTACCAGGCCTAGAAATAGGCTTACATAAATCTATTTTCTTTATATGGCAATAAATATATTTCAAATTTATATTTTTCATTCTCGCTCAATGTTATTCTCAGGAACACTGAAAATGTTTAGTGATTTCATGATAAAGTGAGCACAGATAGAATATTTCTGTCATAAAATAATGGTACCTGTTTTATTGATTGTTATTTAAATTTTTGTGTTTCTTGTAAATTATTAGTTTTTGAAGGGGCCATTTTGACGTGAAAAGCTTATGTTTATGGTTGTTCATATCCTCTTTTTAATGTGAATACAATTTGAAATCGTTTTTCATAAATCAGAAAGACTCCTCTATTGGAAATTCTACAATATAAGGGCATTGTTCATTTATATCAAAGGCTGCTGGCTAAAATTATTTTTTTCAAAATTTTCAAGCCTAAAGCACTGTAATTTCATATACTTGTGAGAAATAGCTATTGTTATTAAGATAAATAATGGATTAGGATAAAGCACTTACTAAACAAAAAGAAGAAAAGGACTCAAACCAAATGCTGTTTATATTAGTTAAAATATTTCTCTTATTACAACTGTGCATATGTATCTTCAGGCAGAATATCTTCTCTTTTCTCAGTTCATCAACTGTATGAATGTGGTTGTGAATGAAGAATGAGCTGTATCACTGCAGTCATCCAGCTCTATGTGTTTCCATTAATTCATTAATAACTTTATTTCTGCTCTTTTCTAAAGAGCAGAAATAAAGTTATTAATGAATTAATGGAAACACATAGGCCAGCCACCCAACAAATCTGATAATTTGCTAAATTTTCAGGAAAGCAACAACTTCAGTTACTTCCCATAGTACCAATTTTATTAATACCATTCAGCTAATCTTTAATATTTCAATAAAATGCTCACAGCTTCTGAAAATGGCAGCATTTTTATGTGTGTGCCTGTGTGGGCTGTCAGTGAGGTTGTTCTGGGGTGCCAGGGCTGAAGGTGGGGCCCACCTTTCTCTCTCCTTCTTCTTACAGATCCTGGTTTTGAGTGATATTATTTTAAAGGCCAAGATTAGCAGTGTGATAACCTTGTTTGATAAGTGCTGTTTAACCTCTTTGTGGTAGAACAGCAGTGCTCCAGCTGCATTTGCATAACTAAATCTAAAGCCTGTGTGTCCAGAAGTGTTGCATTAACAAGAATGTGCTAACTGCATAGAAGAGGTTAATTTTGTGGGTGATAGTTTACTTTGGATTTGAAACTGAAGCAGCAGCTATTGTTTGACAACACTTAAAGGCAATATTTTATTTTAAAAGGAGCTTGTTGTGGTAATTTTTAATTATGAATCTGGTCTCTGTGAAAGACAGCCTATCTTTTCCAATCTCAAACCCACCATGAGCAAATTCCCTCATCTGCTGTTTTCAACAAGACAGACAAAAGAGAATTTTCAAAGGCATCAGACAAGGTTGATTAAAAAACATTTCCAAACTCCCATTTTCTTTTCTGTCCAACCTGGGGGAGTCTATCTAAGGCAGGAGATGAGCTCTTCATGGTCACCTTTCACTGAATATACCAAAGCTGAGTTTATTCTGAATAAACCACCCTGAGCCCTCAGCAGCTGGGAGGTTTTTCCTACCATTGAATCCCAGCACAGGCACAAGCAGCAATATCTCTGTCAGAGGCACCAACGTGTGTCATGTGTTGGTATCAGTAATTGTTTCAGGCTAATTAATATTTGATATCTGCAGCGGCACAGAGAGAGAGGGAAGTTTGCCACACAGCTCTCAGGGGATTCCCTGGGTTTTCAAAACTCTATTACAGAGCTGTGCAAACATTTCCTTCTCAGGTGTCCTCAGCTGTGCCTTCAGCAACAGGGCCCTTTGGATGCCAAACCTTCTCTGCTGCCTGTGATTACAGAATTAAAACTTCTTGCTCTAGGAGGGTTGATACCCACTCTAATTGAGCAAACATGTCATCAAATGGGGAGAATATTTGTTCTTCCACCAATTTCTGTCCCATTGTTTAGAATAGAAATTTTTGGACAAAGTTACAGGCCAGTGGAGCAATAAATTCTAAGTTGAATCTGAGAGTTTTCTTTTGAAGGAGAAACTAAAGAAATTAATTTAATGTTGCGAAATTTCAGGGCAAATTTTGGACCAACACAGGGGAAGAAAACAGATCAAATCTATTCTTTATTTTGGTTTGGGGGACCCTCATGGTTCATTTGAAATGCTGACAAAGTTCCAGCAGAAACTGTTTTCCTTTATGTAGCCTGAATGGTTCTTTGCTTTTTGACGGCAATTCTTCTGCTTTGGAACAGCTTGATTTAATGAGAAAAAAAATAATTTAAACAAGAAGTTAGAGAAGGTTAGGAACTCAAACAAATGTATTGAGGGACATTTTGGTAGTTAGTATCCTTAAGTCATGGAGCCATGAGTTCTTATTTAAAATTAAGGGTGTGTCATAATAACTCAGCAGAAACTGGGGGGGGAAATGGAATGAAAAGACACATCCCAAGTCTGCATAGTTTGTTTTCCACTCTTAATAAAAGGGAAAGGATAGGTACTGAGTGTCAGCAAGGAGGAATGGCTGATTGCATCTATTATCCGTGGAAAATATGTTTGCACCTATAAAATACAAAGAGTGAGCACTCTCCTCATGCTCAGCAGGTATTCTTGGAGTGGGATCATCTCAACATTGAAGGAACCTGGTCTATAGAAGGTGATTCTGCCCATAGCAGCAGGATTGGAACTGGGTGATCTTCCAGCCCAAACCATTCCATGATTTATCACTGGCAGCCACTGTGCTGTCTTAG
>JAHXMQ010000807.1:134231418-134246567 GCA_020466415.1 Ammodramus savannarum pratensis | reverse complement strand
TGCTTACAGCTGCCTTTTACTTTTCAATCAGCTGTATATTTTTATGGCCTCTTTCTATAAGCCATGTTTGAACAAAATACTCCAACACAAACCCCAATTTCTGTCTCCATTCTCTCCACTCCAGGGACTGTTTAGTCTGATCACTGCAAAAAAACTTGACATGCAGAGCATTAAAAACAGAGTCTGCTGACTTTGGCTGCTGAGCTTTAACTGCTTTCCTATTAAAAACAATGGATTAAACCCTTGCTGTTCTCCTAATAATGCAGATAAATTGAATTAGAACTAAACCTGAAGCCTCCTGAATTGAGCTGGGAGACTTCAACAGAAATTGCACAAACATGACTGAGCACAAAATTGTTTTTAAGACTAAGTTGGACAGCCTTGCTTATGTAGCAAAGGCCAATAAGCTGTATCCTGCATTTATTCACAGGCACAGATACACATCAGCAAACTGCAAAGGAAATCCACAGTTTCAGGGGAGACTAGAGGAGCATCCAAACTCAGAAATAATTAGCCTGTCATGCAAAAGTACATAGGTGCATTATGTATCAGCATCAGCTATCAACAGTCTTCCTCTGTAAATATTTTCTTTAGTAAATGAGATTTTCATCAAGCAGGGAAGGAAAAAAAAAAGCCTCAAGGCAAAACACTGTGTTACAAAAATAAACAATTTTTCTTAGCTTGCATAAGGCTATATTTCTCATTCTGCTTCCTTTTCTGAGTGTATGGATGAGCTAACTTGAACAAATTGGTAGGGGTTAATGTCCTAATTAGATAAAAAAAAAATGTCTTAAGAACAAATTGCAATTTGTTTTTGATTAAAGCCTTCATAACATAATGTACAAGGTCTCCTAGACAGTCAAAATCAAATGGACAACATTAAAATAATCAGAGTTTTCTTTCTTTTCTTTCTTGTGTATGGGAATTTATCTCAGTGAAATGTGGGGTAACTTTGCTTTAAGAGGAATGAAATTAATACCAGTATGAAAATTATTGAAAAAAATTAAAATGTAACAAATAATTAGATTCCTTGCAACACAGAGAGGCTTCAGAATTACATTAGGGATGTGTTCCTGCTTTTTAGCATTGATTTTCTTCCTAAGTTTTTAGGGACAAGGAACATCTGGTTTGTGCTGGATTGTAATAAGTACAGGTGGTTTTTTTAAAATGTTATGGAAAGAAATATATTAGGAGTAGCATCCAAAATGAGAAAACAACAGTGATTTAAAAAGCTTCAGAAGGAAAAACTAGAAAGAATTCTGGTGTCTCTGCAGGAACATATGAAGCAGTCTATAATCTAATTATTCTGATTTCCAGTCCTTTCTGGGTTTTTTTTTAATTTTTAATCACTGAAATAGTAAAAAAATATATATTTAGTGCCCTCTTCTGGAAAAACAGCTCTTGCTATGCAGGGCACCCCGATGAAGTTCCTGTACTCAGAAATGCAAATCTTTTGATGTAAATGTTTTCCTCTTTAGCTGAGTTACATCCCAAATCCAAGGTGTGAGTGGCTCTCTGTGTTTACCCTGAACAAGTGCCTTTTATCTCTTTAACTGCCTGCAGAACTCTGCTTTTACCAGCTTGATGTTAAAACCAATAATTAATGTTCCTCCTTGGGCAGCTAATGACCCAGATTTGAAAATGGAATCTTCTATTCTTTTTTTTCTTCTATTCTCTGCTCAAAAGAAGCTCTTTCTTGAAAAGGGAAGAGGAATCACAGGGCTTTAGTCGTGTCTTTAAATGCTTGAGTCCTCATATTTCTGTGTGCAGGAGTGATGCTGCTGATGGAAGGGCTGTGGAGGGTTCTGCAGCAGGCAAGGAGCAGGGCAAGCTCTGTGCTCCTTCCTCTCCCCTTTGCTCTCCAGAGATGCTTTCATCACCACAGACCATTTACCCCATGGAAGTTGCCCACAGCATCACAAAGATAACACAGAAAATCTTTCCTGCCTTCTGTGTGATTTCAGTTTGTTTTCTTCCTGTCAGAATATAGAATTGTCTCCTCCAGTAAATTAGATCTGTGTGTACACTGAGGTACAGCTCTGAGTCTTCTGATCTCATATGGAACTGGAAAATGAATCTCTCACTGTAGGGGGAGAGGATTTTTGACCAAGGTTCCTAGCATACATCAGTATTTTCATTTCTTTCACATCCACTTCACTGCTTTTAAACTGTTGCTCTCTAATGCTTTCTGACAGACTCATATTTCTGGTCTCAGATTCTTTTCTTTGAGCCTTCTAAAAGTGCCCTGAGCCTAGGACCAGCTATAAAAATTTCAATGTCAGTACTAACTTCTTTGTAGTATTCACATTCTCAGCTGCTACAGTAGAAAAAGCAATTTTTACATGTTAAGAGTAATTTTTAATAGAAAGAACATGTGCTGTGGTTCTGTAGTTGTTAATGTCTGCCTCTAAAGTGAATTATTTTAAAATGAATAAATTAATTAGGTATACTAAGCATTCAGCACTTTTTCATGGTTTGGTTCTCACATAATTGCTGTAAAGCTTTACCCTCTGCGTTGTAAACATCACAAACAAGAGGCTTTTAGAATATTTCCAGATACAGTGTCCACACAGCTCAAGAAATGTTTATGTGAAAGAAGGCATTATCTAATGTTTCATTAAAAGCTGTATTAAGATTCAGTTCTCATGTTGTCCTTCAGCCCCCAGACTTGCAGCTCCAAAGACAGTGAGGGTGAGAGTGAACGTGGATGTGAACCCTGGAAATTCCCACCTGCACCAGCTAACCCGGGCTGCCTCTATAAAATGTACAATTCAGGCTGTAATTCTAAGGCTAAAATAAACACCAAAGGCTGCTGAGAGGAATCATAACCCACACAAGCTTTTGGCACCATTGTCTGGGAAAAGGGAGCTGCTGCAGGAGTTCGTAGGTGCAAAAAGGGGAAATGCTTGTAAAGAGTGACTGGAGGGGTCAGCAGCAGGGACATCCCTCAAGGTAGACAGCTGCAGAGAGAGGCACTGCAGGTTGCAAAGTGCAAGAGCCTGGGAAGGTATTTTGGGAAAGGAAGTCTGTAAATCAGGTAACTCTCGTCTTGTCTGAATTGGCTTTGGGCCACTGAGCCAGGGAAGTGAATTGGATGGACTTTGGATCTGGCCCAATACAGGGATTATTGTGATCCCAAATATTCCTAAGGAATCATGGCTGTGTGTTTCTGTGGGTGTATTTGTATGGATCTGAATTTATTCTATGTTTCCTTCATTTGGGGTAATTGCTATGTCCTTCTAAATATTTTATTTGGCCTCAGGCTACTTTTGTACTCATAATACATAATGATGTTACTTCATCTTTTATTTCTGTTCCTTAGATAGATTGTTTGGCGTGTTAGAATCACAACTACATACTAGATAATTCCATTCTCATTTCTGAGTTCTGAATAGAGGGTGGGAGGGGAAACCTGGGAGTTCATATGATAAAAGTTTGTTGTCATTACATTGCAAGGGTTCCATATTGCTAGAGTTTCGTACCTCCTTGATGTTTCTTGTAGGCATCTCCTCTAGGCACTGACTCTTCCTTATCCTCACAGCAGCCAACTGACTGCAGTTCCCTCAACCAACCCACTCTTTTATAACATTCTTCTTGTTAGCTACAGCTGTGGCCTGTTAACATCAGGCCTGCTCCTAATCTTTAATAATTAACCCAGCTGCAACTCTTTAGGGGTAAAAGTACTTTCTATATTACCTTTATTTATTTATATCCTATTCCCCTACAAAAGTTTAAAAAGATAACAAAAGAATGAGCTCATTATGATAATGTTGATTCATAATTCTTTGTAAATTGACTGCAGCTACCTCCCAATAACCTGAGCATCAACAAGTGCACAAAGGCTGGTGCAAAAATCCCACAGAGTGCTTTGCAGCCCCATTTCATTTACCAGTTAAAAACATAGCTGTTGTCCTTTAATGCAGTGACTGCAGGGCTTTGTGGTGCCAGGGCAGTGCTGTGAGGGACAGGTGGCTCTGGAGCAAAAGGAGCCTTTTGTAATTGCTTGGCAGGGCAGAGCTGCATCAGAGAGCAGCAGCAGTTGGCAGATTGGATTAACACTCTCTGAGGGGTGAGAGCTGGCACACGAGCTGCCTCTTAATACCTGTGGCCTAACTTGCTGCTGGAGATGCATTTGCAACAAAAAGAGCATCCGCTCCACCCCGCTGCTGTCACAAAGTCATAAATCCTCAAGCTGGCCTCAAAATTCCCTTTTGGCGCTGGCAGCAGTATAAGGCTCTCAAAAGTGTCATTTGAAAACTAATCTTTTAACAAAGAATTATTATCATGAAACAACTGAGATAGATAATCAGTCTGTGGGAGGTGAATTAGCAGCATGCTCTTACAGCGTGGCAATCCATCCATTGCTGTGGTAGAGGTTGCTATCACACTTTATTTATGGTTGATTTGCAAACTTGAGACAATATTATTTGCCAAGGAATAATGCCTTGGCTTTGATGTTTTAGAGACCCTTGGTTTGGTGCTTGGAAAATCAGTTTCTAATCCCAGCCCAGCCTCTGGATGTTTGTGGGAGAGATTTGCATATTAACCATGTGTGCTGCCTGTGGTGCATGACCCCGCCACAATCAGCTTCAGCTTGGTTAGAAATGCTTCCAAAATGCATGTCCCCATGGCAGGAATGTGCTGTCCCTCCCTTATGTCACCTTGATGTGAGATTGCTGTCCAAGGAAGCCTCTCTGGTGTGGGTGGCAGGGCATTCACAGCTCTGCATGGCTGGAGAGATGTCCTGGTTGTCCTTCAAAAAAGACAATGATTTAATTTGCAGTCTTGAGAGACTAAATTGTTAAAAGATTTGAAAAATAGAGACATGTCCTGATGATACACTGCCTCTTGTATTATTGCCTTCTTCCAAATCAAATGCTGAGGTTTCTTCCTGGCTCTGGAGACATGCAATTGCTCATTTCCTCTATGGAAATGAGAGGAATGATGCTCAGTGGTGTGACTGAGGTGAGCACAGACCTTCTAGCCCTCTCTGAGGCACTGACAGGTCAGTGCTGGCTGTGTCACCCCACCCAGCTTCACTGCTGGGTCAGGATCCTTCCCCCCTTCTTTGCATGAAAAATCTTTACTTCCCATAACAACTCTTATACATGCATTCCCCAAGTCTGTATCTTCCTCCTTTTGCAGAAATGGTAAATTAATTCCTCTGGAATACACAGAGAATTATAGCATAGGCAACCAGTTGCCAAATTCTCTGTATGTTGATTGATTCAGACACTCCCTTCTCATCACCCTTCTTGCTCAAATCCATTTCCCCCCATCTCTGCCCTCCCCTGAGCTCCCCAGACTGTCCTGGAGTGTCCCAGCAGTGCCACAGTGCCCTTCCTGTGGCTGTGAGCACATCCCACATGAGGCTGATCAGCTGGATACGGCACAGCAGGCAAGAGCATCCCAAATCAGGTGTTTGATGGCAGCTGTGGGGTATTGCCTGCCAGCTGAAGCAATGCTCAGTAAATGCTCCTTGATAGCATTTCATTATGGGGTTTCTAATTTATTGGAAGCACGAAGAGAAATGGGCAGAGTTCCTTAGAGGGCTGTGCAAGCAGGTTGACACACAGCATGAGACTCTACTGGAGGAGTGATAAAGTGTAAAGGGATAATTCAGTGCAGGGACAAAAGAGAATATGCTGTCTCAGAAGAAAGCAAAATAGGTCAGTATCACAATGAATCTGAAAGGTGAGAATGTTGGAGACACCTCAAATTATACAGCTTTATTGATTTGTTTTGTTCATGCAAGCAATCAAGATTCAGTGAGTGCAGGGTACAAAATACCAGTATGGATTTCGGTAGTTTTTCTTTTTTTTTTTATTGCAGTGACACAAAAAGAAAAGATAGCATGATGTTTCTGAGAGAATCTAATTCCAAGCTGGTTACTATGGAGTGCCTATTAGCAATAAAATAAAATCCTTTGCAAAAATAGTTGGGGTGAGAGCACTGCTGACCATTCTGTCTGCACAGAGGGGAAAAAATGAAAAGAGCATTAACCAATCATGCCTCAGACAGAGGTAACCCCTTGTGCTCTAAATCACAAACAGAGGGGAGAATAAAAGCACAAAAATTGAACAAAACATTATACAGAAGTTGGTGGTCAAGTGCAGGAATGGATTTTTCATCTTTTTGGAGGGCCAGTTCAACATGTCATGATAAAACAAGGATTTCTTCTCAACAGAACAGAAGGGATCAGTGAAACCAATGGTATAATAAAGAATTTTGATCAAGGCAAATGATGTTGACATATTAAGTAAAAATTCAGTTTTTAATGCGGACTTTCATAAAAGATACAGAATATTCTGCAAACAGGTACAGCAACCTTCTTTAATCCTCCACAGACTACCATAAAGGATTATGGCAGTAAGGTGTTTTTAGTCAATAAATTATCCTTTCCTCTCTTGTATGAAGATCTGATGAACAACACAGTTACCCTGTGAAGTGAACATCAGATTTTCTTATTGGTGGCTGACAGTAGAAGAATCCATATGACAGTGTGGTATCCTTTACACACATGCTGTGTCCATGCAGGAGAAGGAAACTCAACCTCTGCCTAATGTTTGCTTGGTATTTTCCTCATGAACTTGTTTTCCCCTCCCTTTCATGACACTGTGAGAAAACAAGGTACAAAATACATGAGCTGCTTGCCAATGCATAGCAGCAGCCTTCCTGCATTCTACTTTATTCCCTTTTCCCTGTTAATCTGTCAGCTTCAGAGCCTGGTTAAATATCACAGACACTAAAGGCCAAATGGCAAATCATCTTTTACCTGCATATTTTGCATCACAGTGTTAGTTACTGTTTAAGGGCGCCAGGACCATTTTGAAAGGTGGAATATGTAATTATGTCAAATGCTTGGGATTATTCAATTGGCTTGACATTCATATGTGCATTTGGGGATTTGTCTGCTCATATAAGTAGGAAAATGGGCTGTGTAATCTATTTCCAGCAAATGTCTTTTTAGAGACTCTTTGTGGGAAACCCTTTAAATGGATCTGGCAGTTCCTGTTTCACCAGCCACTTGTGATATATTTTTACTGTCTTACTGCACAGTGCAAAAGCAGATACATTCTTGAGACAACCAGGGTCTGTTAAGAATCCTGAGGGGATCTATTATTTGTTGATATACTTTATTGTTACAGAATAAAAATGAATCATTTTACCCAGATAAATCCTGGGTGCTTTATGATTAATCACAATAAAATATATTCTTGCTATTTTCAGGCTTTAGCAAACTGTTGTACATTTTTCTTTCTGATGACTATTTGGTATGTTCAGTTTTATTTGGGAGGGCTGGGATGGATTTTTGGATAAAATGTGTGGTTTCTGAAAAAGAAAGACACTAAACACTGAAAAATTTGTATTTAGCCTTGCAAGCTGCAAACAGCTGCACTTCTGCTCTGCCCTGTGCTGGTCCCTTGTGAGCTCTAACTTTTATGGGATTTTTTTGTGAGTTTTCTGGGCAATTCTTTAATGTAAATAACACTACTGTACAAAGGGCCAGGGGCTCAATGGAGCCATTTAGAAAATGGATGCAAAGCATGTTTTATTCCTGTATTTATCAAGTGAGTAGCAATAATGAGCTCATGGCAGCGAGTCCACCTGGGTTCAATCCCAGATCCGTGAGCTGTTTTATACACTGGGTGGTAAGATCCTAAATCAGCTCTTTTGGTAGCAAAGCCTGCTGGAAGATGAGTGCATTGGGCTGGTTTGGGGAGCCTTCTTCCAAGGGCTTTTCCCCCCTTTCTTTGTTTTTAAACCTCCTTAAAATGAAGTGCCTCTTCTTTGTATTGATTCAGCATCTTGTCATGCAAACATTAAATAAAGCCTTCCATAAATACTGATTATTGCTGGTGCTGGCCTGGCATCAGCCCACAAAATGAGACAGAAACCCACAGGCAGGAGATGGAAATGTAAACTAAACTCTTTCTTTTTTTTCTGATGCTTGGGATAAACACTCAGCAGATAGTGCAATCTTTCATACTAGCCATGAGATATAAACCCATTTTACAAATTTCTTGGATGTATATTACATATTTCTGCAATCATTTTGGGACAAATACAAGAGCTATGGATTCTAATTTAAAGTATATTAATAAATGAGTCCTAATCCACTCTATGCTTAAATAACAGATAGTTTCTATTTCAGTAAGCCCTGCTGGACAAGGACCTGTGTCCTTACAGCACTTAAGCAAGTGTTTCCAAGGAGACATTACCATTCACACCACACTTTGCTCTGTAGTGACAGAGCACAGAAATTGCTTCTTCCATTTTGTTTCTGTACCTTGTTAGAACCACAATTTCCCTGTTTCTTTGGAATTTGGTGGCCTGAGAGAGACACATGTCCTTCTCTGCTGCTCCATGTGCTGCCGTGTTTCCATTTCTGCTCTCATCTGACCAGGTCCAGGTTCCTTCTGTTGGTTGCATAAAATGAGGTCAGTGGTTTCACAACAAGGTGTTGTCACATGTCATTAGCCCAGCATTCTTCTGAATTTTAGAGAGAAAATTGCCTTTCCAAGACTTCAGTGGAACAGATAGATCTGTCTCTCAGTCCCTGTATGATTTCAGTGTAAACATGCACATGTTGCAGAGCATAATTTAGATTGAAAGTAAACAAGATCTGTGCTGTGACCTGGGATGAGAAGCCCAGCAGGAGAGCGTTTCTGGCCCAATGGTTTTGTCATAATGACTTTCACAGCACTTGTTGGTGACAGCTGGCATGGGAGCTTCTGTGACCTGATTGTGGTGATACCCAGAGCCCTTCAGAGCACTCCCAAACCTGCTCTGACTCATGTGGGTGGGATGGTTTGACACACAGAGTCTGCAGAGCACAACAATTGCCAAAACCTCAGCTACCCCCAGATATGACTATCTGCTGAGAGGAGCTGTAATGCTCCTGGAATCCAGATAAAAATCAGGGCTGAGAGCATCAAATCAATCAATGGCATCCCTTTTGATAGAAAAGGGGAACATGGAGTTTATATAGCTATTTTTGTTGGCCAAGCCTCAGCAGCAGACAGGATTAATGAAATGAGTGCTGACTTTTAAGTACTCTCCATTCTCTGAGGCTTAGTTTGGATTTGGGAAGGATGCTCATATCTTCCTTACACTTTTCCCTGCTGTGGGATTTCCCTACTGCTAAGTGAATAGCCAAATTCATCTTGATCCCAGCAGAAATTTAGTAGAGATATTAAGCAAGAACAGCCATTCTCTCAAATAGTTCAGTTAACTTCATTTAGTTTGCATATCTAAGAGGAAAGCTGCCATTTAATTTCTCAGAAAGACATAAAGTGATTTTTCTCTTGGACTCTTCTCTGCTTAGTACCATTGCTGGCAGAGTATTTTCCAAATAGGTTTGAAATAGCTGGGCTGAGTGGGATTTGTGAGCTTCATGTGCTTGTGACCTTAACAAGTGTAATGTTAATAATAAATGTCTGATCCTGACATCTTTGCTCATACAAGTAGTTCTATTTTACATAAGCAGTCCTACACATTGTAAGGATTTATATGAGAATTTTCTTTTCCTGTGAGTGAACTCTGCCAGCTACAAGCCTTTGAAGTCTGTATACTACAGCACAGCTGATGTGAGATATTTTAGAGTCTGGTCAAAGACCCAAGATGATGACAAATGAGATTCAGAAAATAAAAGAGCCCTCTGAGTGTCCTGCAACTTTTGTTTTCCTCAGTCCTAAGCTCTCTCAGCAAAGAGAATGTTTGCCTCAGTCTCCATTAAAACCTCTAAGACAGCTCTGAGCTGTAGCACTCTGCACCACAAGCAAGGACATCAGCAGGTGTTCTGTTCAAAATTCCCCTGGCTGCTTCTTTTCCCTCCAGCCTGCCACATTTTATGATTTTCTGCTGAAGGCATCTGTTCATACTCATTTTGGGGGGCTTGTTTCTCTGTTATCTGACAACACAGCATGGTTCATAACCATGAGCAACCACCCCAGCCTCAGATCAGAATTTATATATCTACATCATTTTCTCCAACCTACTGCCAGGATGTTGGAAGACAGAAATGTCTCAGTATTTAATGATAATGTATTACCAGGTTTTTCAGATCTGTAGGCAGATTCAGTCTTTCAGTGCTTTCTCTTTAAGGAATTGTATCAGTTTTAGGAATTCATCAAAGCTGGAATAAACCCTAAGGCTGCATGCATCAGCCAGGTCTCAGGTATCAACATCAGAAGATTCAAGAGCTCTTTGGTATGATTGGGTGAGGATGAGAAAATGGAAATTTATTTGACATCATCTGACACAGGTGGATCTAAAAACGACACTTGTACTAAAATAAATGCTGGCTTGTGGGGAATTCACTTGTATTCCAAGACCTTCCCTGTTACCAACACACCAGAGAATCACCTTGTGTGAAGAGTCTTTATGGATCTGAATGCTGAAAGGAGATAGGATTGGGGATGTGCCCTCATGGTGTCCTTGCAATGCAGGGAGTGAATTGCACAGGCAGGAAGGAAATCACATCAATCAGCAACAGTTTCTGCATTTCATAGGTAGAAATCCAGTGCTGTCACCTCTGTGCCTGTTTTTCATGGAGCTCATGCAGTAGTGTGAGGATTCAGTGTTTGGTTTCAAAGAGAGAAGTTTGATTTGATATTTTCAGGGTGCTGTGCCTTGTATTTATTGATGTGCCTCATGTTTATCTGCCTCTTCCCTGAGAGCCCAGAAGCTGCAGGGCTGTTGTGGACAAACCCTGCAGATTTGCCCTCCAGAGGGACAGGGAGTGAGCAATGCTTGCTTTTGGTACTGATGATGTGCTTGGCATGGCCACTGCTGGGGCTCCCAGCACCATCCAGGACATCTCATAAGCATAAAAAAATACATATATACTTGTGCAAAACCAGAGTAGCCTAGGAAAAAATAACTTTGATCAAACTTGCTTGGTGAAGCAAGTATTCAAGAAATTTCTCCTTTGTTCTCTGGGACAGGATGCTTTCTGAGAGCAGCTGGACAGCAAAAATGGTTTAAAGATTTAAGTAGAAGCCAACTTAAATAATTGCTAGGAGATTTACTTATTTAGTTGCATATTGTAACAGGACAGAATTTCAAAATGTGATGCCCTGTATAAATTTGTATAAAATCACTCATATTTAAACCTTTCACACTGATGTCCTGACTCCTGATCACTGTAAAGGACTGCTGTCACCAGTGGGAAATCACCACCTCTTAAATCTAACAGCATTGACTCTGCTGTTATTATTTACCACTTAGAAAACAAGTAATAAACTGTCCCCTGTGAGATGAGCTGCTGTGCAAGCTGCCCAGCTCCTCCCCAAGGTCCACAGAGCACAGATTGATATGAAGATGCAACTTAGCAGGTCATAGAAACATGAGGTCAACTTTATGCCTTGACTGAATAGAGTTTTATTTCCTGACTGACAGGGGCCTGACAACTCTCTCTGATATCACCAGCACCACTCCCTGCTTTATTTATGTGGAAATAAAACAACAAAACCCCCATGCCTTGTGTCTGGTTATAATGATGGAGAACGTCTCCAGCTGACCAAGGTGTCCTCATTAATGGCTGCTCTAAATTTAGCCCTTGCAGATGCTGTGTGCCCCCAGTTTAATCAAAGACCTGGTGGCCATGGCAACGACACTGAGCATCTGGGTGTGTGAGCTCTGCCAAACTCCATCACAAAGTGCAGGGTGGGAAACACACAACAGCTCTAAAAGTGGATTCATGCATTGTTCTTTTCTAATACACATTTTGAAGTGGTTAGGAGAGCTTCTCAGCCCCAAATGTTAGATTGTTTTTGCAAAAAAAAGAGCTCTATTAACACAGGTGGCAGTTACTAATCTTTTTTTTATTTTGTTTTGTCTTTTTCTTAATTCTGTTTTGCAGGTGTATCAGCATTCATATACAGCATATTATGTCCTCAGCAAAATACCTCATGGGTAAGCAATTTTTCAATGTCTTCATTTAAAAACTCAGCCATTAAGAATCCTGCAAAACAATGTGCATGGTGACAAATGGCTGCATGTGACAGCCCTCTGCAATGGCCTGGCTTTCAGCTGCAGCATCCACTGAGCTGTGTGCTGTGTGTGCAAAAGATGAGGAGGTCTGGAAACAGAAGTACTCAGCTTCCCCAGAGAGTCAGACTACATGAATTTCATATTGCAGATTTCAGGGTTTTTGTCTGGAATATAGATGTGGTGGTGTCTGGCTGAGAGCCATGGTTGGCCACTCACCAGAGCACTGGAGAGGAGAGGGCTCTGGGGAGACCTCACCACAGCCTCTCAGTGCCTGAGGGGGCCTGGAGTGGGCTGGAGAGGGACTATCTACAAGGGCATGGAGTGCTGGGACAAGGTTCACACTGAAAAAGAGCAGGTTTAGACTGAATATTTGGAATAATTTCCTTCCTCTGAATGTTGTGCAGCCTGGCCCAGAGGAGTCGTGGCTGCCCCATCCCTGGGAGTGTTCAAAGTGAGGTTGGGTGAGGCTTTGAGCAACCTGGTGTGGTGGAAAGTATCCCTGCCCAGGGCAGGGGGTTTGAAACTGGATGATTTTAAGGTCCCTTCCAACCCAGACCATTCAATTATTCTATGATTCTTTGATTCTTTAGCTTTGATTAGTTGCTGTTTGTTTCCAAGTGTGGTTGGAACATGGAAATTAGGAGATTTCTCACCATCAACCCTCTTAAAGCTGTAGTGTCCATGTGACACACTCCAGACTTCTTCAGCCTCTTCCCTTCCCTGCCACAATCTGCTCTTTATTTTTTGCTTTCCTTTTTTTTGGGGAGGGGGTAGATTTGTGTGTGTATGTGTGTGATTTTTTTTCTTTGTTTTTGTGTTGGTTTGTTTCAGTTTGTTTTGTTTTGTTTTGTGTCGGTTGCTTGGTAGGTTGGTTGGTTGGTTGGTTGAGCTGGCTTTTTTCTGGGAATTTCCTCAATATGATTAGTTTTTGAAAACTCCATCTTTCTAGCAATATATCTGAGCAGTAGCTTGTGGGCTGAAAGTGTTCAGCAACAGGATGAAGCCACAGCAGGAGCACATAAGCTTTGTGTCTGCAGCAAACCTGGCTAAGAGCAAGAAAGGCTTGACTGACAGCGCAGTTCTATTCCAGACAAAACAAAGGTGGAAAAATAGAAGTATCACGCATAACATGTATTAGAAATGCTAAAAAATAGCAACACAGTGGTCTCAGAAGTTTGCTGCTGCTGCATGATCTTTCTTTGTCCTTGTTCCCCCCAGCTACAGCTCTGCTGTGGCTCCCCTTGTTCTCTGTGTTTGGTTGGGCAGTGGTGCAGGGAACTGAAGGGTTGGATATGTCAGAGGAGAATTTTCCAGCATAAAGGGCAAATCTGGAAAGTGAGAGCACACCAGAAAGCACACAGGTGTGTCAGGCATTGGTGTCCTCACAGCATGATGCGGTGGTGGTGATGGATCAGGAGGCCATGAGATGAAGAAGAGCTGGAAGGATCACTGAGTCTCCTGTTGGTAAAGGTGTGGTTTGCTGAGTTTAGGCTTTTAGGCATTATAAATTACATTGTGCAGTGGATATTTCATTGACCTTCCAGGTGATGATGGTGCATGTGAGTGGTGGAGAGGGCAGCACACTGCCATTTCCATGGAACATGGGAATTTATCCTTACTGTGGAGCTCTCTGTATATTTTAGGCTGGTGCATGAACAAAGAGGGCCCAATATGAATTTTCTTAGTCATTCACATCCTTCACTGAAATAAGGGAAAGAAAACTTAGTTACTTAAGATCTAAGAGGTGAGCAGTGAATGTGATGTAACAGGTGGTGAAATACATCAGCTGACAGTAGAGCCTCTGTTGGATGAAGGGATAAAAACCTCTTCATCACCTATTTAACAGGAATATTGCTCTGATGGATATCTGTGCATGAAGGTTGTTGAGGGCAGGGCACAGCAAAAGGTTCAGTTCAGTTTGACATTCCAGCTTCTTTGGTGATGATGAATTTGCCATCCACAAGCAGCCATCCTTGTCCTCCACCTGTCAATAGCAGGAGTGACAAAATTCTGCACTGAGCAACGACCCATTTGCCATTTTTACAAACTGTTTTCAGTTTTTCCTCCTCTGCAAGCAGGCACATATTTCACCCTGTTGGTGTGTGCCCATGGCCCCTGCAGTGTCCCTCCTGGAAACTGGCTGTGACAGTGTCCCTTTCCCTTTCCCTGTGCTGCCTCTCTCTGTCCTGTTCCCCATCCTCAGCTAAGATGTGGAAGGCCAGGCAATTTAGAATTTGCACCCACTCATGCCCTTGCTACTCCCCTGCTGAGGCTAACTAATAAGGAAGCCAATTAACCTAATCTCTAGCATCACTTTTTAAATAACATGCCATTAATCTGCCAGCATAAATTGGTTTTTAAAGGGAATTTTCTAATTATTTTTGCCACGTTCTGCATGCTCTCCAGATTCAGGCTGTGCCTGAAGTCAAAAGGAGCTCATACCAATGTTTTCCAGATTTCATTTTGAGCTCTCAATAAGTTTGACAAACCAATTTGGGAATGTCCCCAGTACCTATGTTCCCAAATGGTATTTTACACAGCACTGCAGCATCTTTCCACAAGAGCTGTTGCCAAAGTAAACTCCTCACACTGGCTCTGTGTAGGACAACTAACAGATGCCACTGACACAGACTAAAAGGATCTGATTTAAAAATTAAAACAAGCCCGAGGTAGCAGAGAGATCACACGGATTTAGTACCTCCCTTTTATTATTTCAGCTTTCTCACAGCCTCTTGGTAAGTTGAGGGTAAAACCCACCACTGCTTTTGATATAAAGTTTTCAACAGTCAATCTGAATTTTATTTCTATATCTTTTATTGTAAAGAAAGCAAGCAAGCAGGGCTGGGTGGCCGGGGAATCACCACCCCACTCACAGCACACACCACTTACAAGTTAGACAAAGTATATCTACTGTTTTTAAACCTACAAAACATTTTCCAATGTCCTTGGTTAGTCCAAATCAGCAAATATCAATAAGCTGGCATCAGCAATTTTCATAATCTTTCCAGGTGGTCGTTGGTTTTCTGTCCTTTTTGTGGTCATCTGGAGGGAGGCCTCACCAGTGTCTGCTGCATGATTTTGTCAAGCGCATCAAGCTTTTTATTATACAGAAGCATTTAGTTGCTTTGTTGCAATATCTCTTAGCTTTACCA
>JAHXMQ010000807.1:134202618-134231318 GCA_020466415.1 Ammodramus savannarum pratensis | reverse complement strand
TTCTCAGCTTCTCAGGAGAAAAGATCCTGGCAAAAGGGTTTTCATAAAATATGTCTGTGACAATTTGGCTATTTGGTCAGAAAGTTACAAAACCTTCCTTTGTGTCTGTTTTCGACACAGCAGATACAAACATTTGCTGATTCCATTGCCAGTTGTCACAAATTACAAAAACGTTTTTTACTCTTTGGCTCATTTGCCTTCTGCTTTCAGTGGCTCGTGTTTTGCTCGGGGGCTGAGAGCCGCAGTTCCCGTTTTCCTGGGTGATGTGTGCAGGGTTTGTGTCCCATTCCTCTTTCCTCGCGTCCCCGGCTTTGCTCCTGCTGCTGTCCCAAAATCGCGCTGCTGGCTCCGGGTGCCACCTAGTGGAACCATCCCTGTGTTCCTGGGATGAGCATCTCCATCCTGCCCCACCTGCTCCCCTCTGCTGCTGTTCAGAGGCAGCTCCTGAGAGCTGCTGGCAGCTGTCTCCATTATAAATGTTTTTGCAAGGCTCTTCTCGTAGCCCCACAGCTGCACTCGCAGCACTGCAGATGCCAACTACTTGTAATTTATAGGTACTGAGATCCAGATGCAGGTCAAGATGTGGAACAGGGAGCTCTCCTGCAAGGTGCTGTGGAAATGTGGCACTCCAGCAACATATACAGTTATTTAATAATATTATTTTCATGAGTTAATAATATTAATTTTATTAATTAAAGTCATTATTTATTAATCAAAGTAATTGATATTCTAATTATAAAAGATATTTATATTTTATTAATAAATGTTATTTTCTTTATTAAACTTATTAATATAAAGTTTTACCATTAGTTATTTGCTAATATTTTTTTAATTTAATTTGCTAATATTTATTTTTCCAAATTTTGGAAAATTAAAATGTAGCCATTCAGGCGACAACCTACTTAGGAAAACTAGGCACTGAAAATTGTGCCTTGCGAAAATTCACTCCAATATGAATTATCTTAGTCATTCACATCCTTCACTGAAATAAGGGAAAAATTACTTCAGAGTTTTTATGGCCAGGCTGGGACTGAGGAGAGTGTTTGTTTCCCTAACCCAGGATTTCCCTCCCCAGTGTTAAGGTGTTTTCCCACCAGTGCATGCTGCTGGACCACTGGTGTGATCTGGCTCTGCAGGTCCTAAGCAAGAGCTAATTTTGGATAGGATATCCAAGGGGTACTTCTGTATTTAATCTCTTGCTGTGGCCAGCAGAAATGTTACATTTTATTACAACTGTTTTTGCATTCCACCAAATAAAGCCCAGCATAAAACATGTTTTCTCAGATCTCCCAGCACCCACCCAGATCTGCATGAACCATTTCCCTCTGCACATAGCCAAATGTCAGGGATTGGTGCTGACCCCCTTGTAGGAGCTCTCAGCACATCCAGCTGGGACTTGTCAGTGGGAGCTTCCAAATGTTCTTACCAGGATCAGGGAGAAAATCAGCAGTTTTTCCCCCTCCTCACTGATTTTGCACTTGAGAAAGAGGGAATTGAGTTACTCCTAAGCAGAATCCATGTTTCTTACTGGATTTATGTGTTGGGCTCAGAGGAACACGGCAAGCACAAACAGGAGCTGAGCTCAGCTCCTCCTGCCTGCACTGCCAGGGATTTCACAGCTCTGGAAAATCCTGCACGAGTGCCCCATGCTGAGCCCCAGTAACTTCAAGAGAAGTCCCAGGAGTGGAGTGAGTGCACAAAACGTGCTGGAGATCCACAGAAGTGATAACAGGGAGAGGAACTGAGCCACTGCTTCACTGTGAGTAAATTTTCAAAGTGCTGTCTATAGATCTCTGTTCAGAGCTCCCACTGTTCTTCCTACATCCTTTTTTTATAATTTTTTTCTCAAGCCACTGGCAGGAAAGAAATGGACTTTAAATTTAATTAGAGGAAGCTTAATCAGTTTTTTATGTATCCTATTGTATATTTCAAAAGACAAGAAGTTTACCCTTGCATGTGTTCCCATTTCCATGTTCACAGAAAAAGAAATTGTGATTCATTATTTAAAATCATAGATAAAAGAACTTCAGGGAACTGAATTTACTTCAGAAACCTGCCCATTTGATCAAGTCTGCTCTATTTTATTTCCATCTGGCCTGTTACACATCATCTCTGTAGCACTAAAATATCTTGTGCCTCAGTGTCCCCATCTGCAAAACAAGAAGAGAAGTTGTACCTACCCAATAGATGAAAAATGTGATAATTGTTGTACAGACTGCTGCACAATTTCACTCTAACATTTATAAACTTGCACTAGTGCCCACATTTTATTTTAAGAGGAAAAAGTACAGTATTTAAGAAAACCCATTTTCAGCTAATTAAATTTTACTTAGAGCAGATGTATATTTTCCCCCAAGAATGATCTTTAGAGGTTGAAATAAAATCTTTATGAAAAGGTATGTAAAACCAAATGAAAATGTGAAATTTGTTAAATAAGTAAAAAAATATATTCTGTAGTTCATGGAGAACCTGCTGTTTCTACTCCTCTCTCCTCCCTCTCTAACAATTATCATTGTATAGATTTTATCACATTTTGAGATAGTTTATATAGTTAATCAGGGCACTTCTGCACAGTGTGGAGGCTTTTATGCCTCACTATAAATAAGAACATCCTCATGATGTCAGATGCTTTTTCAGTTGCATTTTGACAACAGATGAATATTTTCCCCCAAGAATGATCTGTAGAGGTTGAAATAAAATCTTTATGAAAAGGTATGTAAAACCAAATAAAAATGTGAAATTTGTTAAATAAGTAAAAAAATATATTCTGTAGTTCATGGACAACCTGCTGTTTCTACTCCTCTCTCCTCCCTCTTTAACAATTATCATTCTATAGAATTTATCACATTTTGAGATATAGTTAATTAGGGCACTTCTACACAGTATGGTGGCTATAGACTATGCCAGACTATAAATAAGAACATCTCATGATGTCAGATGCTTTTTCAGTTGCATTTTGACAACAGAAAACTTGGAATGGTTACACTTGGTAGCTTGATGGTGGGGTGGAGCTTGACTTTACATCCTCTGATGTGGACAGGAATTTTTCATCTGAGTTTGCTGGCACTTGGCTCAAGCCCTGATGGAGCTGTTTGGCTTCTCGCTTTTTATAATCTCCTGAATTAAACACTCTGTAAATCACTGCAATAGTGGTTAAATCACACACCAGCTTTCTGCCTATGAGCACATTTTGGGCCTCTTTGAAAAGAAAGAGCCAGCATTTCATTAGGCAAAGCTGCTATTTGAGCATCACTCAGCTCCAAATTGTGGCAGGTTGAAAGCAGCTCAGCCTGGGAGGCAGCTCAGGAAGGACTCTTGGCTGTGCTGGTGGGAGGAAATCCACTTCAGCAGCTCAACACCACATCATTCCCCCAGGGGATTTGCTGCTTGCTCACCCATGCAGGTCACTGCACAGCTTTTTTTTTTTTTTTATTAATGTGAAATGTTCCTTTCTTGTATAGGCAAAGCAATTCCTACCACATAATTCGTTCTTCCAGAATCAGTTGTGATGTGGGTGGACACCTTAGAAACCATGTATAGTGATAATAATAAGGAATGGTCCCCTGAGGGGAGGATTTGATATTAAGAATTAGAGTAATGACTTAAAAAAAAAAAAAAGAAAAAAAGAAAAAAACTTGGGTAATTAATAGTTAGACACAAATGTTAGCACTTTAACAGAGAAAAGCCCAGCAACCAACCTCCTTATGTTACAGAAAAGGTCAAGAGCTTATGGCTCATCAAAAAAGAAAAAAAAAAGGAAAAAAGGTTTGAAGCAAACTCTCCCATTGTGATTTTCTGTCACAGCACCCTCTTAAATGGAGGCAGGGTTCCTATTAAAGTCTAAATAGTGAATAAAATGTGCTTTACTTGTGGTGAGAAACATGTCTGCAGATGGAAATGTTTTCATGCCTCAGGATGAATGAGCCCCCTCTGGACCCCAGGCTGTGGTCAGCCCAAAGCACAGTCACTCCTGGAGGGCTCCAGCACCAAAAATCAGCACCAAAAATCAGCTCCTTGCCATGGGTACTGCTCCTCTTTCATACTCAGTGAGGTTGAGTTAGTGCAGAGTTTTGACAGAAAAAGGAACCAAAGGTGGATGAAAGGGAATTTATAAGATGATGGTGCACAGCACTGACTAACCACAGCCTGTACAGTTGCTGCTTCCATGAATCACCTTCCCAGGAATAAAATTGTAGGTGGACTTTCACAGTGGGAGTCAGGAATTTTTGTTTGCATTTCTGCCCTGATGTTCAAGGTGCTGGATGGAGTTTCCATGAGGATACAAACAAGAAACACAGGTTTCCCCAGGGAACTGTTTGTGCTCCACTGCTGTGGGACTACAGAGCCACCCTGCAGGGTGAGCCTGGGTTATTCCTTGCTGTGGTTGGGTCATAAACTTTCAGCCCATTAAACACTGTGCTGTTTGATTACACAGGACGAATAATGTTAACTTACAAAAATCAGACTTGATTTGTTTCTGGACATGTGAAAAAAAAGTTTAAAAAAAGTCAGTTTTGAGGACCCAAACCTGCAAGATTTTGGGCATTTCTTCCTTTTGTGGGGTTTAATGGGTCCTGGGCTCAGGTCCCATAGTGAGGGCTATATAGGGACCTGTGCCAGCCACTGAGGACTGTACAGTGCCCCACCTCTGAGAATTATGTAGCCATCCATGCCACAGCTCTTGTGCACCCACCATGTCCTGGGGCTCCCTGTTCTTTTTATTGGTGCTGTGACCCCTCCTCAGGTAATCACTAACCAAATTCAGTAGTCTAAAAAATGCCCTGTTATCTCAAAATGGGCATCCCAAACCCCTATGGAGCTCAAGACATATGGAGAACAAGGGTATGGGGATATTTTGGAAAGCAAGGGAGGACCTCTGGGTGGGAAATGGATGCTACAGCCAGAATTTTCCTTGGCACAGTGACCACTGAGAAAATCTCTTTGTGGCAAAGGTGTAAAATACCTGGCTGATAGCCCAGACTGGGTCACTCCAGCCCTGATGCCTCTTCACCCCTTACCCTGACATTTACTGAATGCTCCACTAGAAATTTGAGGAGATAAGACTGGAATAGAAAAAGTTGCTTTCCTGTGACACACGTGAGGAAGGAGATAAGAAGAATGAAAGGACCTTCCATCTGCAGAACCCTGAGGGCAGATGTTATATGCTATATATGTTATATATATTATATATGTTATACCCCCTCTCAAATGCAAGTATTCTCTCTTGTGTGGCTATTTCAGGTTTCCATATCTCTGTTTTGGGGCAGAAGTGCAGAGCTAGAGTGGTGCTTTTGTCCTCTGAATAAGGAAAGTATTTTGCCACCCACCTTTGAACCATAAAAAAACCAGGCTGATTGTGGTGGGGTGGTGTGTAAAAGTGATCACATCACTGTTGATAAAAAATGGAAATAATGGCACAAATAAATGTATGCCTTGTTAATTTTAACTGAAGATGACACAGTCTGTGTGGGGAGAGACTGTTTAGAATGGTGTCTTGTCACTCTAGGACACGAAACAGAAAGACTCAGACACTGGATTTTCTAAGGCAAAAAAGAGAGTTTTTAATTTCTGACTCTAACGTTTATAGATTTCCAAAAGTGACAGCGGATTGGAGGGTGACAGTGCCACCTCTCCGATGACAATGGACAAACCAACAGTCCATCAAATTTCTAGTCTTCCATAAAAGAATGCAAAGCAATGAGTTATTTACATAAAGTGTGTGAGAAAGTTCATTACAACAATGTAAACATCAGAAGGCTGAGAAAATCTTAAAAAATCAGGGTGACAGTATCTCAAGACACCTGAGAACCTACACACAAACCTCCAGGACCTCCTGACATGAGAAGAAATAAGATTTGCTCAAAGACTTAGTTTTCAAAAAGAAGACAGAGAATACTGAGTCACTCTGGTTTGGTTTGAAACCAAGTAGCACAGGCAGTTGAATTATTTTAGAGCACAAGCCCAAGAATCAATCTCTTGCCCAATTAGAAGTGTGACCCAGTGAAGTCTCCTGGTAACGAGGCCCTTCTGCTGTCTCTGGTGATAGGAGATCATTTCTGTATCTCATTTTATGTACTAATAATCCCAGATTGCTCTCTGCAGGCATCACATCACTGTGCCATATTTTTATTAGTGTTTGAAAGTCAGACAAGGTCAGCTGGATGGAAAATGCTCAGGTTTCATCACAAACATCCTTTCCTGTAGATTGGCAGAGTTGCTCAGAAGAACCACACTCAACCCAGGCTCATCCAGAAGATCTTCCCAGTTAATTCTTAAACATCTCAGTGTTTATCAAGTTGTTTCTCTTCAACCTGCATTTTTCCCCCCAAATTTTGAATAGCTGATCTCTGGCTAGCTTCAATTTTGACTAGCCTTTTTTACAACTTTCAAATATTTAGATTTTATTTTTCATGTCACTGCTATGGACAAATACTAATGAAACCCTGGTAAATCCAGGGTTTACCTCATGCCTTGCACAGTACTGAGGTCAGAGCTGACTGAGAAAGATCTACAGAGTAAAAGAAAATTACATGAGTAAGAGAAAATTGCTTTTAAGTGGTTGCATTTATCACCTGAGTGCTATCGCCACTCATTGTCTCTTTAGGAGACAAAATATTACTCCAGTAACAAAAGTTCCATTTAAAAATACAGTAAAAATTTACTCTGTCTTCTGTGATTTAGAGGGGTCACATGAGAAACATGATAATGTCATCATTTCAAAAGTAATGTTACCAGTGCCCAAGGTTCATTTCCACTGTTTGCTTACTCGGGGAAATGCAGAGGTTTTGATCAATGTTTTGCAGCCTCCATCACTGCAACTCAGGGCTCTGTACCAGTCTCTGATGCACTTTTAATTTTATTTTTTTTTAGGCTAGAAGGGCAGGTCCATGCCATCATTTTATACCATTACCAATGGAAGTTGGTGGCTCCTTTTCTGACAAGTAATTGATTTTTGTGTCATTGTTCATGGCAAAGGGGCTGGAAATAAATTATTTTTAAAATCCCCCAATCCAAACCATTCTATGATTCTATGATTTTAAGGTGGTATTAGTGAAGTTCAAGGTTTTACAGGCTCAGTACCAAATATTACATTGATGGGGGGTTGCAGACACAGGCAGACTATATTAAAAAATACCTCTGAGCTCATAATTGTTGGCCTGAACCCAAAATAATTGCCAAATTAGAGACAAATGTTTTAGATTCCCTTCTTTTTGGATTTTATATACTAAACCCATGGAATTAGTTCATCCTGGAAAAATGGTTGGTGAGCACTGATGTTTTTAAGAGCAGCTGAATGAATTGATATGAATCTGCAGTTTAAATTAATAAATTCAAATTACTTTCATCTCCTCCTTCTACTTTTGTTCATTGAAAAGATTTTTTTTTACATTGCTGTAAAGAAAATATGTGTGAGTGAGAATTAAATATTTAATAGTGGATGAGCCTAGATGAATGGAAGAGCCTTTCCCATCTAATTAAGCACTTTTATTAGAATTCCAGGAGGGTTCTTTTAGTTGCATCTTCTAACAGTATGATTTCTTGATTATCTGTTCTGGCAAGCCTTTATTCCCATTTGTATGATATTTTATTTTATCTCACTGTGAGTCTCAGCAGGGCTCTGTATCTCCTGGGGAGAAATTTTCTTAATGGCACCTGTCTTCTCTTCTCCTTGGTGAATTTTGAAGTAAACAAGTCATTTAATAGTGTCAAGTCATTAAAAACAACTCATTAAAATTGTGTGTGTGCTACTCATGCAATTGCATTTCCGCCTCTTAGAAATCTTTCTCTCTTCCTCCATACCCTTATCTATGGTTGTTGTAGATTTATTAATTAACCTGTATGTTTTACATCCTTTTATTTGGGTTTGCAAATTTCCTCAAGTTTGCTTTTTTTCCTCATCATGCATCAAAAACTCTTAAATACTAAGAAGTTTCCACTTTTTTATTGCCCTTCTGAATTTATTCTTTATTTTATCCTCTATTTATTTTGTTTTTCTAAGGAAGAAGAAATCTGTCTTAGTTGCTGTCAGATTTTATGTTATTAGAGGTAGATGTGAAGACATTGAGTTCTGGTTCTGAGACAGATAGTTTAGGTAGATAGTTTTTTATACTTAACCATAAAAAATGCTTAAAGTACTGTGAGCTGATCTCCTTAGGACTGTTGTCTTTCAAAATATTCAGTCCTGGCTTGATGCAGATAACAAGAGGAGATATTTCTGCCATCCCAAATGTTTTGTAGCTGTCTTTATTTTTTCAACTTTTATAAGCTAATTACATTTAACATACTAATTACACAACTAATGTTTTCAAAAATTATGATATGGTGAAGTAAGGAGGTTTAAAATTTTTTCCCCAGTAAAACATATATACATAGATTATATAATTTCTTTAGAGGCTGGACATATCAGAACAGCCTGTGCTGAAAATTGTTGCATTTTTGTACACAGTGGCAGTATATTCAAAGAATTTCCATACCAATCCTGTTGTTCTGTATTTGAAATTAAAATGAAGTTATGAAAACAGACCTTAGAGCAGCAGCTTATACCATATCCCAGAATTTGACTGCTTTTATCAGTTTCAGACATTTTCAGTCTGGCATTGTAAAATATTCTTCTTGAAGTAAAGGGAGCCACTTCTTCAATTACAGTGGAAAATTTCTGGGTATTTTTAAGGTGCTTTTGAAGAACTTTGTACAGAAGAGTTAATCATGTTTATGCTCAGAAGGAGAACCAGTGCCACAAAGTCTCTGAGGGAAATTTGCCTTCTTTAGGAGAAAATATCAGAAAAGGGAACACATAGGTATAAAAATTTCAGCGAAAACCAGGACAAACTCTTTCAGACAAGTTCCTCATTAATCACAGTAATTTTTAAAGTCAAATGCAGGTAACACATGATTGATTAGTTTGTTTTATTCCACATCTTGTTCTGAGCTCAACTGCGAGCAAAGATGACTTGGCAGTCAGCAATTTGCTTGCACTCAGGAACTTTCCTTGTTTGGAAATTTTGAGGGAGACTTTTTGGCAAAAAAACTTCACTTAAACGAGCAAATTTCCCAATTTATTACTTCAGAAATGGTTTTTGAACATGGTGCTGAGGTCATGCCCGTGTCTGGAGCAATTTAACAGCCTCTGGTCCAGACAATGTCATTTTAATGTGGAAGAGTTTATGTAGCACCTGCTCCATCTTCTGTCTGGTCTAAAATGTATTTTTCCCTTCTTTCTCAGCTATAAGATCAATCATTTTAAAAGTGGAAGGAATAATGGCAACAGTTTAATAAGGTCTTGCCAGTTCTTTGGCCGGAAATTAAGATTAAGGTTCTTTTTGGGGAGGAAATAGTGAAAATATTGTGAAGATGCAATGAACCTATTTCTTCATCCAAACCAGGAGCCAGAGATGTACAGACTGCCTTCAGAATTGCCCATTTCCAAGCCAGCATCCTGCACAAATGAGCTCACAAGGGACAGGCTCAAATCCAAACAAGCCCTAATTATGAGGGTCTGTGAGGAGCACTGGCTCTTTGGAGAGTCTGAGATGACCCATAATATTGATTGATTCGGGGAAAAAAGTACAGAGGAATTTTAAGCAGGCTGTTTTGGAGGGAAAGGAAGGGTGTAGCTGTGGAGAGCTACAGCTTAATAGGCATAACATACTTCCCAGAAGAAGCTGAGTGGCATGAGATCCCATTTATCTGTAAAATGGAAGAGTGCTCCTGGCACACAGGTGTGCATTTGGCCTGATTCCCCTACAGGAATTCAACAAAGGAGAGTTAAAGGCCTAGAGTAGCACGGGATAATTGGAAATGTGGTTGATAAATGCTCTCCAAAAGGGTTTTTCAGTTTGAGGATCCCTAGAAGCTTTCTCAAGGAGTGCATCACAGAGTTGTGCCAGTCCTGCCCAGAGCAGCTGTGCAGACAAGTCTCCCTCCTCCTTCTCTTTCTAGCTAATAAAATAGCCCAGAGAAGTTCACTTATGGTTAAATTTATCCAGAGAATACCTGGAAGTGTTCAAGGCCAGGCTGGATGGGGCTTGAAGAAACCTAGTACAGTGGGAAGGATCCCTGCCCATGGGAGGGGGCTTGGAATGAGATGATCTTTAAGGTCCTTTCCAACCCAAAGCTATCTCTGAGTCCTTGATAATGGATTTGCATCTGTGAGTCCTTGATTTGGGTTTGGGATGGGTTGCCTGGGGCTTCCAGAGCAGGAGTCCATGCATATTCCACCATGGACCATGCCCCAAATGGAGCCCAAATATATGTATAGGAATTTGATCTTTCGCAGTGAGGTTCTCAAGTGAGGGAACTCCATTTCCATGCCACCTTTGGGCCTGCTGACAGCACAGGTTCCCCTGGCCACTGCTGGTGCAGCCCAGCTCCAGGTGACTCCTGTGTCACAGACATCTTTTTATGAAAATATTCTCCTTAGGATTTTTTCTTCCTGAGAAGCTGAGAGGCATCAGAGACAAAATGTAAACAATGGTTATCTGCTGCTGTGGAATGCAACAGGTGCATCTGTGATTGGTCTCATGTGGATGTTTGGAATTAATGGCCAATCACAGAGAGTCTGGGATAGCTGCCTTTGTTATTAATTCTTTTCTATTCTTAGCTGGCCTTCTGAGAACCTTTTCTTATATTCTTTTAGTATAGTTTTAATGTAATATATATCATAAAATAATAAATCAAGCCTTCTGAAATATAGAGTCAAATCCTCATCTCTTCCCTCATCCAAAGTCCCCTGTGAACACATTCACACTCCTGTGGTTTCTCTGAAGCCTGAGGGATCAGGCTGGGCAAGGATAATCCTCTCAACCCCCTTGCACATGGCACTGAAATTTGCTGCAGGTAGGTGAGTGAGTGTGTCTACTTCAGAGAAGAAGATTCTCCTCAAAAGATGAGAAATGAGCCAAAATATACCAAGATGAATATGTGCATCACTCAGGAGCATTTGTGGGGGAAAAACTGGGATCTTGGTCTGCTTTCATAGCCTGTGATAGAAGGGAAAATCTCACAGCATGAGGATGGATGTACACAAGATTTTGCCACAAAAGAAACTTCCCAACCATATGAAGCCACTTAGAAAAGCCTCGGGAGATGCAACTCTGTTTTTCCTTGGCTATACCCAGGAATGAGAAGATGACTTTATTTTTTCTTTTTCTCTGCAGCACAGCTCTTTGCTTTTCTTTCTGCCTTATCAGCTACCAAAGCTGGTTTATGCAGCAATTTTCACTGTGTTAGAGTTTTTCTCTTCTAAAAAGATGATGCAATGAGCAGAACTGACAGGACTTGTGTGTGCTCTCGTCTGAATTATTTGCTGTAATTGGCACGTCTGTCCCTTAGCTCCACCTGTGTTATTTGAAGCATTACAGCTTTAAATTCTTACAATTTGTATAATCTGTTTATTTAGGGATGGTATTTCCCCCTCTATTTGTAATTTCTTGCTCTTCTTTTCACCATGGGTAAAATAACCCAAGAACTAGGTAGTTCATTTGACAAATAGTGAAGTGCTATTTTTTCTCCCAAAAGAGGTTTTGATTTGATTCACTGTTTTTCTCTTTTCCTTCTACCCTCAGAGGTTACTCTCTGTTAAGATAATCAAGACAGCTAACCAGAGAGATTGATTCCTAACAGGCATATCTGACAGGAAATTTAAGCAGCTAACACACACAATCCAGAACAAGTGGTGTGGTTCATCTTTCTGCAGCAAAGGGAATTTTGTGGCTGCTCTCAGTATGAGCACTATGAGTTCTCTTATCCATACCTTACAAAAATGACTTTAGGCTGCTCACAAAGACACCTTCTAGGTAAAAAACATAATAAAAGACAAAATTTTGCTCTGCAGGCAGCAGCTGTGGATGACATTTTGCATGTAGAAATGAAAGCTTTCTGGGCCCAACACATACTTGAAGTTTCAGTGGCTTAATAAACCTCTCTTGCCCCTCCACATGCCCTGCTCTGTTCATCCCATATCCATCAAACCTCCAGCTTTTCTGTGAGGGTTCCACCTGAGGAGTGATGGAAGGGGGAACCTGTGGCCAACAGGGTCCCCACCTTGAGTCTGCCCTGATTCTGGCTGGCCTTTGAACAGCCCAGAGGAAATGAGAGTGGGAAGATTCCACAAAATCTGAGCATCCCTCTTGCTGCTGTGCTGTCCTTGCTCCAACAGCCCCAGTGCAGAGGAAGGAGCAGCCCAGGGACTGTAACTGGGATGCTGCACAAGGCCCCAAAAAGGCAATAAAGATGTGAAAAATGCATATTTTAGGATTGGTTTTTTGCAAATATTAAAATGAATATTATATGTGCTGTGTTAGAAAGTTATACTGTATTAATTCTCTTAAGTAGTGTGTTAAATATAGTTTTAGGTTATAACAAAATGTTAAAATAGAAACTATGCCATGTAGGATACTTTTCTTTTTTAAAGAAAAGACTCACACTGATATAGCAGCCACTGGACACCTAAATCTATCAGAGAAAGTGAATTTATTGCCCTCTTATCAGGAGAAATGAACTTCTTCCTGCCTCGCTCAGCCCTGAAGACGCGGTCAGGATTAAGAGGAAGAAGCTGACCCTGACCAGACAGAATCCTGTATTTGAATGGAATTTATGCATCATGTTTGAGGTGTATGAATGTGCTATTGCTTTTAAGGGTTAATCCTCTGTTAATGTGGGTCCTTTTTTGGGCTTGGGCTGCCCAGAGAAAGGTACCTGGACATCCATAACTCTTTGTTTCTATTGTCTCATATTGTCCTAATTCAAATTGTCCAAAATTTGTATTACTCTAATTATATTGCTATTTTCATAACCATTTTATTACTATTAAACTTTAAAACTATTAAAATTTGAAAAACAAGTGATTGGTGTTTTTCACAAAGATAACTCACTCTGTGCTGAATTACTGCATGCAGTTCTGTTCTGTTTTGAAAACATGCCCTGCAAAACACTGTGCAAGGCCTTTTGCTTAAAGGCCAGGCAGGGTTGGGCTCTTTTCTTGGTTTTTGGTGATGTTGGCCTCAAATTGCCTTGTTTTTCCTGTCTGTGGACCAGTGATGATAATAGCCTCACTTTTTCAAGCAGTTTGAGATCTTCTAATGAGGAACATTTTATACAGGCTTTATTAGAGTTCTTGTTTGTAGGATATTACAATATACAGGGTTGTTGCAATGTGACTTCAGAATATGTAATGTAATTATTTGTGCTGAGTATAAATACAGTTAAGGCAATGCTATCTAAGCTGGGAGAAAATGACATTATGCTGCTTTGACATTTACCAAAAAAGCCTCCTTTTTCTCTATTGCATTTGCTGTGTGTCACTTGTGTTCTGCTACCAAATGAGGGTAATGGATGAAAGAACAAGAAAAGCATTTTGATTTTATTTTCTTAAAAAAATAGAAGCTTTGTGTTAATAGGAGTTTTTCCATTTGAAGCCAAGCTATGTATTAGTTGTCATAAAGTTTCCAATCTTTTCCATCATATTCAAAGGAAATTTATGAGGCAAAAAGTCTTTGGGTGCAGAAGACAAAATTTTATTTTTCTTGTGGCAGTTGCATTAAAATATAGAATTATTGTTTATCCTTTGTGGACATGATCAGAGTTGATAAATACAATTACATTGTTTGCTGTCCCTGAACTAATTCTTAAGGCTTAGGCAAGTCAGCAGTGGAACTAATATGTTTAGCTTCTTATTAATAACAAACAGAAATTGTCACTTAAATGCTTGACCTTGCCAACACTTGCTAGTGTTTACCTTACTGTTAAAAATCTGCTGAAACCTGGCTGAAAAGCATCTTACAAGTTTGTGGTGTATTTCCAAAGCACACCTGTGCAGCAGCTTAAACAAGGACATTTCTGAAGCTGAAATTGTATTTTTCTCTTTTTGCAGGGATCCCCAGAATTTGTATCCCCCTGAGGTCAGCAATGCAAAGCTTCAGTATGCTGGTTGGGGTCCAAAAGGGCAACAGCTGGTAAGAGAAAAAAATAAGTGTGCAAATGCTTTTAGAGACCATGCTGCTATTGCTTAGAAGTAAATAAATAATAATTCCTTTTTTGAATAGCTTGAAGCCTGTGTGGTAGCTTCTAGCATTTATTTATGATTGTTCTATCATGTAATTTATTTATAAAATTCCCAAATATATCCATTCACTGCAAAGTAATCGTGTCTAAAAATGCAGAGAAAGAACACTTCATGAAAGCTTTTTTGAGAGGATGCACCTGCTTCTCCCAGTGTTGGACACAGGACAGATTATAGAGATAATAGTTTGATTTATTTAGCATCTCATTGCTTCACAAGGGCATCTTCAGACTTGCAAACTTGGCTCTGGGGATATGTTAATATTAGCAGCCCCGTTTGGAGAATGCATCTCTCTAGAACAGAGCTGCCCTGAATTTGCCCTGTGGTTGTTTGCAAAATAGACAGAATTAGAAGAGGATCCTGGAAAGTTTTCAGTGCTGCTTAAAAAAAGACAACCACACCACTTGTCAGGGATTCATTCTATTTCATGGAGCTGTTCATGCTGCAAAAATCATAAAATTCCCAGTATTTTACCCCTCAGCCACTGCCATCCTGGATGTGCCCATTTTTCAGAGCATGTATTTCCTGGCCACATCCCCTGGCTTCATTCCCTGGTGCAAATCCAATATTAAGTTTTTTCTATATTCCAAACATTCTCTTTCTACCATAACAAGGAATGAAAAAGTGGCAACATCTTTTTTGATATGGAAGCTTTATACCAAGAAATGAGCTTTGAAACCTCATTATAAAAGAAAATCTGGCATGGATCTCCTGTTCCCAGTCCTCTCTTGAGGACTGTTTGTATCCTTAACTAGATTGTTTTAAATACTGTCATTAAAAAAAAAATAAAATAAAAAAAAAATAGGAGTCATTATCATTGCAAGCCTGAAAATCAGGTTGGAGAAAATATAAGAGATAGAGGAACAGAAAAGTCCTTCCTCCATCAGGAGGCTTTCTTCCTCCTGCTCCATCAGGAAAATTGTGTTTGAGAGTCATTCACCCCAGATCTGATCAGAGAGGGGAGTCAGCAGCTTTATCTCCGTGCAAAATGTTTTCTGAGGAGCTCTTTGCCTTCACTGCACACAGCTGGGGGGACCTCACACATCAAATTGTTCCAATCCCCCCACCATATGCAGGGAATACCTTTAGGACCTAGCAAAGGAAGCCAAAACATTTTTCCATTCACTGCTTATTATTTTAAGTCTAACAGAGTTCCACAATATGTAACAAAAACTACATTTGCTAATTAAAATCTAATATTGAATGTCATTTGTCACATTCTCAACCCTACAAGTGAATCTTCCTTCCTTAAACAGAGTTTTGCTGTGAATTGTGTGCCCTCATCACCTGTGATCACAGCTCACTGCTCACGCACATCCATGCTCATTTTACCAAGCTGCTGGGCTGCACCTGGTTCCCACTTTGGAAAGAGAATCTAAGGAGATTTTACACCAAAACAAAGAAAAATGTTCATACCAAAATAGAAAAATGAAATATATTTCCAACAGGAGAGTATGCACAATCCAGGAGAAGAAAAGTCTTCTTTACAATAAACTTTATAATTTAATGCTGAAGAGGGCAATATCAATTTCCACCATATTTTTTAACCAATTTACAGTGAAAACTGTAATTTACATTGAAATTTACAGTGACAGACTGAGGAATTCCTGAAGACATCAAGTTTCAATCATGCTCCTTCTGTGGGGTACATGCTATATATATATGTATATATATATGTTTGGTACCTTTAAAAATCCCTTTGTTGAATTCCATATGAATCTCAGAAAAATCTTGCTACAGCAAATTTGTTCTGCGTGCTTATTTTTTCCTTTTTTGTTTTGTCTTTTTTTGTCTTTTTTTACAAGATTTGCAAAATTATTGGCCTGTAATTGCGCTCTGTTTCCTGCTCTTGCATTTGGAATCAAGGCAGGTGAGGAGCAACTCACTGATAGTTTAAGCATTATTTTTTCATACTTCTAACATATGTGCCTTTTTGCCCTTTTCTTTGCCAGTCATTGACCTTGAAATACAATTACAGATGTAGTTTATAAAATAAACATGTTTTTACATACATCAATATAATCTTTTTATATCTAATAATCAGCAGAGAATTGCCAGAGGGGAAAAAAGAAGCTTTTAAAATTAAAAAAAAAACCCTACAAGAAAACTAAATGAGATCTAGAAACACATCGTGTTCATGTTCTGTATTTCAGGACTAATTGGGTTACTCAGAATATAATTGCCAGTGAAATTCGTGTCACCTTCTTTGGAGATGCAAAGACAGAGGAAAAATTAAAGCCGATTAAAATTTGATAGTGGGAATGTGTTTGCTAAATGTGCACTGAGTGGTGTTGCAGGAGAAGAAGGGAAAATGTGTTGAGTGGGAGGGAAAGGATTTGTGGTTTGGGAACCCAAATCAGCTGCCCTGGTCCCAGGAGGCTCCTGGGGGTGTTTGGGGGGGTCCTGCAGCATCAGGGGGACCCCAATTGTGTGTCAGCCCTGGGCACAGGCTCCATCCTGCACCTCCCAGCAAAGGAGGGAGCCAAGGGCAAGTGTGCTTTGCATCACCTTGAAGATACCCCAATTTTCAGGAAATAAAAAAAGCCTTCCCCTTGAAATCTCCTGGTTTGTTCTTTTTTGGCAACATAAAGGGAAAGGCAGAGCAGGAGAGTAAGAGGGCTTGGTTCCAGAATTTTTATTCTCTTTGTAGCTTCTGTTTCATCCTTCCTAGGGGAACTTTGGGTTGCTGAGTCTGACCTCTTTCTCTCTTGCATGTCTAATCATTCAAAAAAAGAAATAAATCTGAAATGGAAGGAGCCTGAATGATCTGCATCCTCTGCAATTAAAAATATAGTGGAATATTCTCGGGAGCAATTTTCTATTTATCTTGCTTTATTTTGTCCTTTCTCATTAAATTATATGCCAATTTTTGGATGATTAAGTCCTCAGAGCATGTTTCTTGACTTCTTACTAGCCTGCAGAATGCCACACATGCCAACTGAGCTGTTTAAATAATGGCAGACACTGGATCAGAGAAAATCTGTCAGAAGATCAGAATGCAAAAAAGCTCTCACTTCTGGCATCTCAGAAAAAAAATGCTTCAGCTTTTCTCTGATCTCAGCCAAAGTCTTGACAAATTAAGTCTCACAAAGCTGTTGGAAGAATGGGGCCCTCACCAGTGTGAGCTCCAGAGTCATTAGAAAGAGAGCCACTAATTTCAATGCAAGAGGGAACACATTCCCTAAATTTGGCTGTTAATAGAGGGCTCATTCCTCTCATTTGTCCTACAGCATGAGTCATCATTTATGCCTTTCCAGAATAAGTGAGAAACACTGTTAACTTGGAATAGCTGTGTGATGTATTCACTATTTGTGGGTGTAAATGACTATGCAAAATGCCTATGGGAAAAATCCATCCTTTCCATGGTGCACCTGACAGCCCAAAGCCACACTTAGAATTCCATTTCATCAGCCTGCTGGCCTGCAGCATGGTGCTTGCTGGCTTTTTAGTGAACAGACTGTACTATCCTCTGTTTGTGTGATATTTTCCAGCAATATGAGACCGTGGGTGGCATGACAGGACTGCAAAAAAAGTGTTATTCTGTACCTTTGTCCTGTTCTGGGTATGCTTATCTGCACAAGAATCTTCATTCCTTGGATTTCTTCTCTTTCTCTGATCATGCCATCTATGACTCAACAGCTACCCACTTCTGATTTTGCCACCAAAATATAAAAACCTTCTGTTAATTGATCTTATTGGAATATTTTACCAGTTTCATCATGTTCCATCTCATGTTCCAAGGCTCTGCCCACATGCTGAGAGCTCAGCAATGTTCCTGTGCTACATTTGCCCAAACAGTATCCAAGAAAAGGTTAATGGTGCCTGAGATCCTGAGCTCAGCTTTGTGAAACTTGTGTGGCTGACAGGCCTGGACCTGTCTATTTATCAAGAAAAGTGAGTGCAGTGTGAAGAGGTTTTCTTTGCTGTTTTTCTTGGCAGCACAGACAAAATCAGGGAGTGTTTCAGGAGTGCTTCAGTGCTTCAGGGACTGTCCAGTGCATCTCTTTAACTGAGGTGCTCAAGGAATCCAATAAACCCAAAGATTTCAGGAGGCTTTTATCTAAGTCATCCCAAAATGAGCACATCCAGGTTCAAAGTATTTGCATTAAATACAAGGTAGAATTATCCATGGGCCTTGCTGCCACAAGGAGAGAGGATGCAGGAGATCTTTTCTAATAAAATGCAGTGAATATTTGTCTGCATTGGCAGCGCTAAATACAGTTCACAGGAGCTGTTAAACTCCAATATCAAAAGTAGAAGTATTCTGTTGTGCTGCTATTTTCTTTTTTTTTTTCAAAATCAGAATCTGTAACCATCCTGACAGATATTAATGGCAATGGTGACGCATCAGATGCTGGGGGAAGCAGTTTTGCACAACTTCAGAGGCAGCAGTTATAATTCTAAAAAATCTGTCTCATAGATCATAGTATTTATTCTTCTACAAAGAGAAATATTTCTTTTAAAGTTCTCCTGACCAGACAGTCTATTATTGTTTACACAGTTTCTTAAAGTACAAAATACATCTAGAAAGCAGATTGGGGTTGCTGGAAGTTTTGTATGTCCTTGCATTTACTGCAACCTACAGAAGGGTAAAAACAGATTTTTCCTGCATTCATAGGCAATAAGCCTTTTTCAGTGTCAACTCTTTTTGGAGCAGGAACTATCTCTTTTTCTTATAGATTGTGCTGCAATCAAGTTTATAATTGGTTCTAAGGTAACAGAAGTTAAGTTTCACAGCAGGTGCAGAAGATGCAATAAGAAATCTCTATTTCAGGGAAATGCAAATGCCAGGGGGGAAATGGAGTGATTCTTTCAGCCTCTTTCATGTTAGGGGTTTGCAGGTGCCTTCAAACAGTGAATGCTGATGCTGGTAAACAGCTTAGTGTCATAAATATGAAAAAGTACAACCCAATTAAGTGAACCATTGGATTTTTTTAATATATAAAAAATTTGAATGATAGATCCTGCTGCATGACCAGAACCTACTCATTTCCCTTATCATTTTTTTCAATGCTGTAGTACAATGTTTTTCCAACTAGGCTATCTAGATGTAAAAAAAAAAAGCTGGTTAAGTGATGACACCTGGAACTAAACTGGAGTGACTCCTCTAATTAGGAGTTTTTTCCCTGCCTGAATTTGTGCCTGTCATGCCAGCTTAGTTCCAGGCAGAAGGGCTGCACAGATATCAAGGGAAGGGGACCATTTCCACAGGAGGCACTGAATCATCTGCTGTTGTTCCTATTCCAGCAGGGCTTTTAAACTGCTCTGTGAATAATTGCTGTAGGTCTATTTGTCTCTACCATTCTTTCATAGATTTTTGCATCATTATTTCCAAGCTGTTGTTCCCTCACCTTTTCTTTTTTGCAATGGCATATGAATCAATATTTAGCTGTGGTCTACTGTATGTAATTATTCTGGCTTGCTTATCTTGGTAGTTGCAAAAATAAAAAGACTTCTGCCCTGTCTCCCTCTCCTCCCCAACCCCAAAGTCTATTTAAGCCCTATTTAAGAATAGTGAGGGATATTCAGACAGATTTTAACATGGTCTCTGCATTCTGGAAAAACAAGAATTTCAGCATGATAATGTGCCATCTCCTCATCACCTTCTTGAGCATCAGAATATGATTTTTTTAAGGAAAATTTAGTTTATATATATTACATAAACACTGGGCACCTGGACAGGTTGCTCCTTTCACCTCTCCCCTCACTTTATATTCAAATAATTCCACTGGAAAGTGTTGTGTTTAGGATTTGTTTTGTTTTGTTTGTTGGGGTTTTATGCCTTTGATGCTCTCTCTTTGTTTACAGTGGCAGCAGTGTCCTATTTTTAACTTTTCACATCCTTGTCATTCCTTTGTCACCCTGGGCTTGGTGTTGGGTCCTTGTGCCCTAAAGGGAGGCTTTGGCACAGTCAGTGTTTTGTTCTTTGCTGAGAAATTGTCACATCTCTTCTCCTCCAATCATCTTGGTACTGCATCTTCATCAGGTGGCAAAAGAGCAGGATATTTAGGAAAACTGCAGGTGCTGCAATAAAATGTTACTGAAGGAATATTTAGGTAATTTTATTTAAAATAGGATGTTGCTCTTTCTGTGGCCATGAAATACTTCAGAGGACAAAATGAAATTTGCTATTTGCCATAGAATTTCACCACTAAATCAGAAAGTAATTGCCCTTACACCCAAATATGACACATAGGATGATGCAGGCATTTCCCCTGGGGCTGAGACACTGCCACAGGCTTCCTCTGTGATTTCTTATTTGTCACTTTGTTTTCTGGTGAAGTTTGATTTCTTATATGTGACTTTCTTTTCTGGTGAAGTTACAGCAATAGATTCCTACTTTTAAATGGACTTACAGAATTGATGCATTAAATGTCACTGACACTCACAGTGCGCATTAAGGAAACTGAGTGTGTTCTCACAAGAAATGAAAATATCCATGGATTTGCTGGCTTAGAGGATCTCACCATCCTGTTTCTCTACAAGGAAAGTACTGAGGTCTCTTCCTTTGTATGTTACCACATTTCCTCACAAACCTGCTAATGTACAATATACCTAGCAGGAAAATACTCCAGCATTGGCTCAGTACCACTGGAACTTATTCCCTCCCTTTACAGAAATTTCTTGAATTTCAGTTGAGATTTATGGATATTAAACCACTCTTTTTTATTAGGGGCAGTTTTCATTCCAGAGATCTGACTGCCAAAAATATATTCCTGTCAGTGCACAAGTGTTTCCTGACATCTTACAAATCACTGGTAGGTGGAAGATGTCCTTTGGAATATGTGCTTAGGAAAAGTGTTGTTCTTGAAAAGTGCAATGAAAATATTGACCTTTTCTTTTAGATAGCTGCCATGAAAACATTGACCTTATCCTTTAGACAGCAGCAATTATTGCTGAGAGTGTGGGGAAGTTACAGACATTGGGATGCCACAGGCAGGACTGGGCAGTGCCACCCAAGGAAGGTCCCACCTTGGCTTGTGGTGCTGCTTTCTTCTTCCCCAGGAGCTGCCATTTCCCAGAGAGGTGAGGAAACTTCATGGAAAATTCTCTTAGCTCTCCTCCTCACCTGCTGGAATAAGTGTTGGGTGTTTCTACAACCAAACTTCTAATTAAAGAGGAATATTGCAGCGGCCAGCTCACTGCCCAAGGTCAGATGTGCACCTGGAGGAATCCTAAATCCCAATTGCCAGGTTCTTTGTGCTGACACAAATAATCTTTGTGCTCTTCTTAGTCAGGTGTTCTCTCTATAACACAATAAAGTATTTTAAATTGAGCACTGTATCATCTCACATTAAATAATCTAATTTATAGTCATGCCCTACATAACCATCAGAGATATTAGGTTATGGAATACATGATAATCCATCAAGCAGAACTTAAAAGCAGAAGCAGAGTTCCATACTAAATGGTACATTTACTATTACATTCTTTTATATAACAAGGCAGTTATAAATTAAAATAACCCCATTAGAATACAGGGCAATGAAATACAAGCAGACATGGCTCTTTGTTGAGGTGAAACAAACCTTCCTTTCTTCTCTGAAGAACAGAAAATAGGACAGCATATTTTTCTTGAAACAGACATTTTTAAATCTCCAGAATTCTGATAAATGTTTATTTGTCTGTACTTTGGAAGATTGTAGGTGTGATTAGAATCCATGCATGTTGTGGTCTAACCTGCTCACAGAATACAAATGGAAATGCACAGCATCTGTAATGATGCAATGTCAAAAATATTTTAAAAATTGTAAAAACTGGAGAAGAATATTAATGCACTGAAGGACTTAAACTGAGAGAATCAAGAGGAAAAAAAAATCTTCTGTACCCAGTTTAAAAGGAAAAATTTTGGGAATATGTCTCCATATCATAGAAATCTGCCATTACTTCTATAGTCAATCATGTGAGACTTTATCTTGAGTATTAATTTTCACAGTTTAAGATTGTCTAAAGGCATTTAAACCCACAAGATCTTAAAAACTCTACTGATTTCCTAAGAGAGAATGCAAGGAGGATACTTCCAAGCAAGTTTCTGAGTGGGCCAAAATCTGCTCTCTTAAATTCCAGGGCTTTATTCTTTTTTCTGCCTTATTTCCTCTTGTGATCCTGAACTTCACCATCTCATGGTGTGTGCAGCATCAGCTGCTCCCAGCTTTGTGTGCTAAAATCAGGAGATTTGCATGATTTACTAGCGGTGACTCTTCTACAATTCCTTTTCCAAATATGCAACAAGGCCACTGAAGGCAGCAAATTTTTTGTTTGACTTTTGCATTGGTCCTGTTGGTTTCCCTTGCACAAACAGCTGCATTTCTTTTCACTGCACTGATTTCTGTGCAGCCAAGCTCTTACACCACTGGAATCAGATGTTTTCAAGTCTTCTATCCCCAGTGATGAGTCATGAATATTGGTTTTGATGTGTTCATGGATCAGTACGATTCTTACATGCATCAATCTTCACTTCTGTATTCTCTGCCTGTAGTGATCCCCTGTTTTTTTGAGCTTCTCTGTCCTGAAACCTTCCCTGCGGAATTATTTTAAACAGGTTTAAAATTCCCTGCGATGTAAACATTACCTTTGCCTATGTCTGGGCCAGGTAAATTTGAATTAAACTAAGCTTTATCTCTTTGTGGCATACCTTCAGAAATTGCAATGTCTTCTAAATCCCTGGTGTCTTAAGGTATGAAAAACTGCAACTGTACCCTTTTCTGTCAATTATTTATTAACATGTGATTCTCTGCATTGTGTTCTGATTGTGTGGAAGAGTTTAATTGTGTAATCACTGGTCTTAATAATGATATTTTCATTTTGTGAAGAAAAAAACGTTGATTTAAAAATTCTTTATCTCACTCCTCTGTCACAACTGTATTCTGTCTCTTTCCTAAGTTATGAACATGAACCAATTGAAGGAGAGAATGAAAATATTTTGAAGTTTTTTGTATCTTTTTTATCACATCCTATCAAACTATATTTAAATGGCAAGAAGGAAAACTTAATTAAAATACTAGATCTTATTATGCAAGCTCACTGGTGAGGAGCAGTTTATGGTTTTATTAGCCTTTTTGAAGAACAGATAAGAGCTGGTGTAATCACATCATATGCATTAGGAAAAACACTAATGACAGAATACATTAATGACAGCTATTTGAACATGAAAGTTTGCATTTTATGAGGCTCAAAAGAAGAAATTGGCAGAGTATTCATTAAATAATGCATAATCAATCAGCAACAAGCCTTAGAACTGATTTTGAATTGATCACACATTTTTCTGCTGAGGTAAGAGCAGGAACTGCAAAATGCCAAGACCTTTCTGGTACAATGCTTGTCACACTTCCTTGGGATCACAAAATGAAAACACAATTGCTGTTTCTGCTTCAAGATGCTACATGGATGAGGACAAGCCCAGGCTGATTCTGGGTGGCACAGACAGGATTTAACTCAAACAAACAGCAGGGAATCTCTCTCTTTGCAGGTTTTCATTCCCACTGTCCTCATCTTCCAAGTTTCCTATGGCAGCATAAAAACAAAACTAATTTAAGAGGGGATGTCTCCAAAATATATGGATGGAATTAGAGAGCACTAGAAATGGTGTAGGGAAGGGAAGATCTTTCTGTTTGTGCATTTCCAGGAAGGGTTTGATCACAATCAAAACTACTTGTGTCCATGGTCTGACATTTCCAAACCACATTTACAAGCTGTGGCTCTGTTACAGACCTCAGCCAGCTACTTAGCATATAAATAAAGACATAATACTTTTCCACTTCCTGAACATATTGGTAAGATAAATCTGGGTATTTTCCAGAGGCATTCTGTTCAATGTGATGAATAACACCATATAAATATGTAGACAGCTAATATACAGTTCAGCACAAAACATTCCTATTGTTGAAACCCAAAAAACTAAAATGGACAGGAGTCAAACTGTTCTAAGGAAGTGTCTTATGATGAAAAGCTTTTTAAAAAGCCCTTGATTAAAGGGATATTAAATCCCCTTGTGAGATTATTGTGGTGGGTTGCCCACCAAGCTGCTCTATCAGTGCCCCTCCCCAGTGGGCCTGGGGGAGAAAATTCTAAGAAAATCTCATGGGTGAAACTAAGGACAGGGGAATCACCTGCCAGTTGCCATTGGGGAAATCAATTTGATAATTTGCTATTAATTGTAAAAGAATTGTGAGAGTGAGAAATAAAACAAAAATAAACACAGCTTCTCTTCCTACCCCTTCCCTTTCACTGGTGACCTTGATGTTTGTGGTGACTGTGTTTCTCTCACAGTTTGTCACTCCTCTCATATACATACAAACCCAGCATTTTATAATTACATTTTCACAGATACACTAGCAGTGCCCCTGATGGGCTCAACTTTAACCAGTGGCAGGTCTATATTTTTTCATAGTTTTTTTGTTTACTGATTCTGCAAAATAAATACAAGTGTTTCTGAGAGGTGCAAAAAGTCTTTAAATTATTCTGTTTCTTTTTTTATTATTCAGAATATGCTCTCAGGAATACTGGTTTTCCAACAAAAGACCATAAAGAGAAAAAATAAAGGTCTGACATTAAAAACAAGAAACAATGAAATAAATCATGTTGGATGAGAAGAGAATAGTGTGTTTACTTGTAGTTCTATTTCCCCACTCACTGCCTCTTCCTTTTTGTGCCTGGTATTTTTAAGTCTCAAAGGAAGATTGAACTGATTCTGAATTTAAAGCAGGGTTCTGTGGTTTAACCCCAGCCAGCAGCCAAGCCCCACACAGCTGATTGCTCCGGTGGGATCAGGGAGAGAATCAGAAGAGTAAAACCCACAGCACTCATGTGTGGAGATAAATGCAGTTTAATAGGGGAAGTGAAAGTTTTGCGCACAAGCAAAGCAAAAACAGGAATTATTTCCCTGTTTCTCATGGCTGGGCAGGTGTTCAGCCACCTCCAGATAGAGCAGGGGCCTATCACATGTATGAGTGACTTGGGATGACAAACACCATCTCTCCAGAAGTTCCCCTCTTGCTTCTCCTTCCCCCACTTTATATATTCATGATGCTGTGTGGTCTGGGACAGCCCTCGGGGCAGTTTGGGTCCCCTGTCCTGGCTGTGTCCCCTCCCATCATCCCAGCCTCCTCGACGGCGTGGCAGTGCAAAAAGCACAAAATTCTGTGTAAGCCCTGCTCAGCAATAACAAAAATATCTCTGCATTATCAACACTGTGCTCAGCACAAATCCAAAACACAGCCACTGGGAAGAAAATTAACTCTACCCCAGCCAAATCCAGCACACAGTGCCAAGGAAAGATTTGTCACTCTGTACATGAAAACCAGTTCTTGTTGATCAGACTCTCAGTGTCAGAGTGCCAACCTTTCCATGTTATCTCTTCTCTCACAGGTAAATCCTGTGGGATCACCTTGCAGTGTGGAAAGGTGTAGGAAACATTTGCACTTCTCAATGTGCTAATAACTTGAAGTAATAAGCATCCAGGCATTAACTTTATGAGAAATTTGAGTGATGTGGCTCATGCAGTTGACAGGTTATACATTAGAAATTGTGGGGTAAAGAGAACATAAACTTAGAATGCCACTCTACAGCTGGTAAATAAATAGGAGCACTAAAAATGCAGACTAGTGCACATGAATTTATTTTCTTTTGATCTATGGAGAAGTAGGAATTCCACACATCTCTTTGGCTGGATGGAAGGTAGGCTGACCAACTGTAAAAGGAGGTGTTCACCTACTCAAAATACTTGGTCACTGTGACTTTTTAAGTTTTAAGGAGATGATTTTCATTGTATTCCTAAAAAAATCCATAAATTAATCCATTTAAAAGTTCCAATATTTTAATGAATGTAGCATAATTGCTGAACACCACTCTGGGTCAGTTTGGTAGACAGTATTATTTTAGAAGCCCTTAAGCAGTTGCAAAAGCATTTTAAATAAATCCTTTAATCAATCTGTATCATTAAGGCTCTTGCATGTTTGAAGTGAATTAAGTTTAATTTGTTGTTAGATCAAATATTTACCCTACTGTATAAATTTATCTAACTGGATACTTAAGCTTTGACTTTTCTTCCTGTCTCAGGCTTGTGGTCCCATCAGCCTGATATTTTTTTCTCCAATTTTAATTGTATGCTGGAAGGATCTCAAATAGTTTGAGGTTTTCAATTCTAACACCAGTTGCATACAGAGATTTTTTTCCCAGATCACAGAAGTTAGTGATGTGCTGATACCTGAGGATAAAGGGGTTACAGCTCAAAGTCACAAACTGAGCCACACAAAGCCAAGAGCAAAATCCTTTGATTTTTATTATCCTGGGATTAAGTGAATGCATTTGAAAAACCCCAAACTTCATCTTAATCCCCTCAGATGTTGCAGTTATTTTTGTTAAGTGTTTAATCTTTGGGGCATCTGTTAAAACATCCAGCAGAAAGAGAGGTCTTCTGCTAGATCCAGTGGTGAGAAGTTCCATTTGTTAATTCTGATTTCATTAGGAAAAATATTCTAGGTTTCATTGGTTTGCCTGTTGTTTTTGAGGAAAAAAAATGGTGAAAATACATTTTTCCTTTATTCTGTGTCTGTCCATCATCTTGTAGATGTAAGTTCTACCTTGTAGTTTTCTATTGTGTTAGCAATTTCTGTTTCTTCAATCTATGTATGGATGTTCCCCTTCTTCTTACTTCTTTCATAATATCTTCTCTTGAATGTGTTGAATGTGTCATGATGAAAAGGACATGGCATTCAGCGCAGGGCTCTCCTGGCTTAGCACAGCTTGGTTTTCCATGCCAGTAGTTGTGTTCAGTGTTGGATTTTAAGGCAGATGTGCTGCAAGAATGTCTGGGTTAAAATCTTGCTCAAATATGCACAGCAAAAGAGAATAGACCAGAAATTTGGGCTCTGCTCTTTATTTCCTGTAGAGAGGCATAAAACTGAACTTCATCCTTTCTGTCATCATTTTAAATTTGTCTACGAGTGCTGTGCAAAGCTGACGTGAAGTCATGTAAAAGTGATGTCTGAACATATTTTTACTATTTTTCTTTACTGAAATTTCTTATCCCCTAATTAGCTGACAGGATTGATCATTTGATAGAAAGCACTGCTTTGATGCCAGGAAACCAAAACAGTAAAAATTGTTACACAGGTATTTCACAATAACTTCAAATCTGTTTCTAACATGGGATGTGAGGTAATCCAAAGACATTTCTCTCTTGATGAATAACAGAAGTCCAAAAGCTTTTTCTTAATTTATAAGATACGTTACACAGAAATCTTCCTTGTGCTGCTTCAGTTATCTTTTATCTTGATTATGGTTGACGTTTTTAGGGTACAAGGCACTGTAGTTAGGAGGATAATTTTCAAATCTCCATGAGGTGCTGCAGTTTGGCTCTGAGTTATATGGGAGGCAGTTTGAAGTCAGAGCACTATATTATTTCTCCACTGCAGCACCAGATACCTCACACAGCCTGATGAGTGCAATGAAGCTTTGAAAGATCAAACAGTGAAGATGGAAACATTGCAATACTTTAAAAAGGGAAGGGTGGGAACAGGTTGTCAATCCACCTTCTTTATTTTTCCTGTAAACTCATGAAACATTGAATATAGTACAAAATATTGCAAACCTTATTTTGCTGGAAGAATGTGGGCAAAGGAAGAGTTGCATCACCTGAATAAATCCAATTGATTGTGTGCCTGTCATAGAAGAGCTCTTACCCAAGCACCCATTAGCACATTTAGTACTCAGACACAGAGATTTGAATTTATTTGAACTCTGAGTATCTTATTCTGCTTAGTCTTCACAACTTTTATGTGCATTTAAACTTCAACAACCTCCCCATATGCAGATTAGTTAATACATAAAATTCTTTACTTGGAATACCTTATCTGGCTGCTCTGTTTACTAAAATTCAAGGTAGGAAAGAGAATGTAATATCTTCCACAATGTATTTTTTACTTTCAAAATCTATTCACTGAATGTAGCTCTTCCTAGTTTAAAAGGAAGACAAGCAAGCTACAGTTTCAGTAATAATTTTTACCTTTGGGCAAACCTGCTATTACTCCTGCCAAAATTAAATTAAGATCTATACTTTCTTCTAGCATCTTTGCAGCTCATCTTTGGGTGAAACATATACCATAATAGGATGTGAAACAGAAGATGAAAGCAAATATTTTTCCCAATTCTGCCTTTTCATAACGTGAGAAATTGCTTTCTAGTATCATGGTAAAAACACATAACATTTATTCTAATATCTTCAAGTGTAGAGAAACCCATCTATAAATGTCTACTAAATTATGTTAACAGTTTGCATTTCAGTCTAAATAGCTTACTGACAGCATCTTTTCAGTTTTAATAGAGTTTAGAAATGTGTTAAAGGTGGGGATGGGGAGCAGAATAAAGGGTCAGTAACCTGCCATACCTCTGACACACACAGTCTATGGGACTGCATGGGATCCATCCTAGGGAGCTGTGGTAGCTGACAGAAGTGCTCACTGAGCCACTGCCCCATCATTTACCAGCAGCCCTGGCTAACTGGGGAGGGCCCAGGTCACTGGAGGTCAGCAGATGTGATGTCTGTCCACAAAAGAGCCAATGGTGAGAGGTTCAGCAGGGCCAAGTCCTGAATTTGGATCACAACAACCCCAGGCAGTGCTACAGGCTGGGGACAGAGTGG
>JAHXMQ010000807.1:134191168-134202518 GCA_020466415.1 Ammodramus savannarum pratensis | reverse complement strand
TGGGGGTATTTAAAAGATGTGTAGATGTGGCACTGGGGGACGTGCTCTGGTGATGGTCTTGGCAGTGCTGGGTTAATGTTTGGACTCAGTGATCTTAGAATCGTAGAATGGTTTGGGTTGGAAGGGACCTTAAAGACTTTAAGAGTGTTTTATAACCAAGTGATTCTGTGATTCTGTGACTCAGAGCAAGATGTGTTTCACTTTGGGGTGGGGGACAGGAATTGTGCTATCGATGACAGAGGAACACAGAGCAATTAAACCACATGATAAAGACACATGCCATGGAACAATATTTTTATTATTGGCTGGCTAAAGCTTTACTTCCTGATCAGCATTTAAACACATGAATAATGAGCCTGATTCACAGGAGCATTTCACAGCAGTAGCTCTAACAACTCTCAAAACCAGAGCAATGGAACTCTTCATCTCATGCCCTCTGACTGAACTGTTCAGTTTCTGAAATGAAGACAGGAGTGAGAGAAATCAAGCTTATATCAAAGCACCAATTCTTCAGTTTGTTGTAAATTTGCATTAGCTTTGTATTAGCTGATGACACTGGAAGCAAGCTGTAGAAATCCTTTTTTTTGACAAAAGACGCCATAAAACTGTGATATGTGATTTTGTACTGCCAATTATTGTAAAAGCGAAATGCAAGATTTTATGCTGGAGCCACTGCTTAATGCTGTTCTCTTTTTCTTTTTCTTCTTTTTTTCCCTTCAAATCAGATATTTATCTTTGAGAATAACATCTATTACTGTGCCCATGTGGGGAAACAAGCCATCCGAGTGGTCTCCACAGGAAAGGAAGGTGTTATTTTCAATGGGCTCAGCGACTGGCTCTATGAAGGTAGGATGCACCATTTAGGCCAGCAGTTAGTCATGAGTTTAAGTCACACTCCAGAATTACAGACCTTGCTGGAATTAGATGTCCAGCATTGCATTTCTGGGCACTGAAGGACCACAGAGCTGAAAACCTGCTGTTCTAACAGTTGCCTGTTGTGCTGGAGTGGAAATAATGTGAAATGGTGTAAGAATTCTGTTTTCAGGCTGTTTTCTTTCCCTTAGTCCAAAGGTAATAAATCACTGGGCTTTAATGAACAGAACTGCTTCATTATTTAATGGCACCTGCAATCACTCATGGACGTGGCAGTTTTCAAATCACAAAAAAGGACAGAAATGGGGAGGGAAAGGGGCTCTAACTTAAAGGAGAAAGCAAGGAAACAATTTTACTTGATTAGCTTTTTTCCACAGAACAAGGTGGGCCTTGGAAGCTGCCCACATCTTGCCACCTAAAAAAATTTCTAAAATCAGACCCCAGTAATTGGCTTCTTTGCTGTCAAAATGGGCCTGACAGGGTGGAGGGTCATCTCTGGAGCACTGCTCTCTTTGATCCTTTCAGCTGGCTAATGGCCATTTTGGTGTGTGTGAGCAGCTGCTTGAAAAGTGATCTCAGCTGCTTATTAGCTTGGGAGAGGATCCTCACCACCCCCAGTTCTTTTGGGTGTTGTTGTAGGCTTTTAAAGTAATATATCAGAATAAAAATTTAAAAAACACACACACACACACACACGCATATGTATATGTATATGTATATGTGTATATCTCTATATCTCTACATCTATATCTATATCTATATCTATATCTATATATCTATTAATCTATATCTATATCTGTAGCTATATATCTGTATCTATATATCTGTATCTATATCTATATCTATTTATCTTTATCTATATATCTTTATCTATATCATCTATCTATATCTATATCTATATCTATATCTTTATCTATATCTGTATCTATATATCTGTATGTATATCTGTGTCTATTTATCTATATCTATATATCTTGATCTATATCATCTATATCTATATTTGTATCTATTTATCTATATCTATATGTATAACAGGTACATATCATGCATCCCTCTCTCTGTTGCTGACTAAGCTGTGCCAGCAGTTCCTTCTCACAGGGATCCTGGCTTTTGGACCTGGCAGTGTCTCTTTCCTGTGACACAGCTTCCCTCTAAAGTCACACTTTCTCCTACAGGTCCCAGCATAATCCCAAGGTTTTCTTACTTCTTCAGAGAGAAAGTTTCCAGATACATCTATGAACTGTGTCCTGTTGGCTGCTTCCAGTTCTCTTGAGGCTTAATGGAACACAATAGGTTACAAAATGCCATTAACAGTTAATTGGTATAAAAATAGGAATCACTACTTACACTGGTCTGTATCACAGCTAGACCATGGTCCTTAGACCCAGAAATGAGGGAATTATAATGAATGAGTTATTTTGCCCCTCCTAAATATGCTGATCCCATAAACTAGTGTACAAACTCATCAAACACATCAGTGGGAAAATCTGATAGGGGTTTATTATTTTTTATATTTAAATACGTGTTTCTACTGCAATGCAGCATATTTGCAAGTGTCCTCCTTGTGCTGTGAAAGCACTTTGTAACCAGAGAAGTGGCTAAGAAGTTACAAAATGCTAGTTTTCCTTCACTTTATTAATTTGCTGCTGAAGTTGTGGGCAGGCTGTTTGACTCTGGAGGTCAAATGTGCCTACTCCTACTACCCGTATTTGCCTGATAAACATCATTTAGTACATCAGGTCTCCTTGCAGAGTCTCACACACAGCACCACACTAAGAGGGGTTTGTCAAGCCCATGAACCCAGAGCACATCAGCAAGCCCAGGATGACACTTGTTTTGCTGACACCTATTTTTATTCAATTACAGGATTGCTCAGGCAATTTCTTGGCTGACATTGACTTTCAGGTTTGCCCTCTATAATGAATTTGCTTGTTAACTTTATGTTAATGTGCTTGGGTAAGAAATGAATGTGTGATTGAGTGCAGTCTGTTTATGCCAAGCCAGGTTCTGTAACCTGTGAGGCAAAAGGCAGATTAGGACCACTGGACCTGTTGTTCACTTGGGTTATGTTTGAAAGAAATTAGGATTTGGAAATGTCACTTTGTGTCCTAATACATTTTATATTGAACTAAATAATTCTCTTTTTTCATAAGCAAGGTGTAGGAGGTCCCACAGGAAAATGTGATTTAAACCTGATTTAAACGTTTCCAGCTAATGGGAATCCAAAATCAAATCCAGAGCTGAGCTGTGTGAGCTGAGCTCCTTCTCTTGCCATCACTTGTACAATCCTCATGGAGATAAACCTGGGACTGAGGATGTGTGCTTGAACCAGATGTGGTACCATGGTTTTTTTGGGTCTGCAGTGCTCAGACACCAGCTGTCTACCTGCACAGATGGATGGAGCAGGACCCAGAAGCAGCTGGATATTCCATGGAGATAAATGGATAAGGACAACTGAGAAATGAGAGACACCGCCCCAGTGGGCTCCGAGAGAATCCAGTTGTGCTTACCAGTGAGATTTAACCTGGGATACTCTGCCAACACATCATCACCTTTGTTCTTCTGAAGCCTTTCCTTTTCTTGGATGCCACCTCTTCAGTGGGATAAACTTGGACTACATTTTAAATCCGGACTTACCTGACTGGAAATGCTTGAAAACTTGGCAAAGACTGAACTGTGCCACCTCAAGACCACTTTTGCTTTCCACCCATTCCTGCTGTGGTTTGTAGCCGTGCCTTCCCCACCTCCCAGCCGAGCTGGGTGGGATGCTCAGGCCCGTGTTTGTTTGCACTGCTGCCATCTCAGTGAGCACCAGGATGAGTGCTGAGCATATGCAGAAGCCTCCCTCCATCTGTGCAGCCAGCTCCATCAGGCACTCTGCAGAGAAGCTGTGAGAATCAGGATCATGGAGAGTTCAGCTCACTCCTCTTCCCTTCCATGCTCTTTTTGTTGCTGAAGTTCTGTGACCTCTGGCAGCGACAGCAGAGCCTCCTTGCAGCACCCACTGGGTTTCTGTCACAGCTCACAACCTGCTTCTCACTTTCCCTGAGTGCAGCATGGAAAAAAACTCAGTGTTTTCTATTTGGGGAAGATGACTTTTAATGATTTCTAACTACTTTTATCTACATAGCAAGAACACTCCAACAGCAATTCCCCCTCCCCTTTGTGAGAGCTGTTTGCACAGTGAGCTCTGCAGATGGCAACCCAGCAGTGCCACCCTTTGGGGTGGCTCCTGGCACTTCACATGCATGGCAGACCCTGGGGGACACTTTTCTTCACAATGTCACCACTCCTGTCACGACAGAATAGATGCGCTGCACTATTAATCACAGGTTTTTCCTGAGTCCACAAGCACAGCAGATCTAGAGTAAATTTGACAGGCTTTTTGCCCTAGAAAAATGCAGAAGTTCATTGCATTTCAAGTTAAGCTCTGCTTTTGTAAATTTGCCAAAGGAGAAAAAATTTCTTCAGGTATTTATGCTGATCTGTAGACTTTTGATAATATAGTGAAAAACATTTCAAATCAATCAGAGCTTAATCTACTTAGTGCATTTAGCTGGAAGGTTATAGATTGATACATAGATTACTGTAACATGAAAGCATAGATTAAGCATGGGGTTTATTACTAAAATAAGCGCTGACAATGTTTTCATAGTCTGACTTAACATTTTCAGAGCTGTGCCTGATAAATGCTTGTACTAAAATCGAGTGATATCCTATAAAACAGAGTTTAAAGTTCTGCCACTGAAATCAGCTACACATTTAAATGCATAGCAGCAGCAAAGAGTGGTTTTTATTTCAGTTTGCTGTATGATCATTGTTGGTTTGAGAATATGTTTTGGCAATGATAAGTCTTACAGATAATTTTAAAGCAAGTGCTGGTGTAGCAAAAAGGACTTCCAAAGCAATAAGATAAGAGTATTTATATGTTCTGTGTATAAGGAGTAATATCTTAAAAATAACATGCATTTAAAAAGTGAACTGCAGGTAAAATTAATTTCGTTTATATGCTTTTTTTAGAGCACTCTTCCAGAGGAGTTAATTCTGTCATGGTGTAATTAAAGTGCCTTAATTTGCTACCAAGCACTTGGAAAGGCTGTTGAGCTGTTGTGAGGAGGGGTGGCAGCAGGGCACTCTGATGGAGGTCACCTCCATGATTCTGTTAAGTCACAAAAGAAGGCTGAGCTCTCCCTGTGCTGCAGTTTGGAAATTGGTTGATTTTGGGATTATGTGATGCTGAATCCTGGGGAATGGGGTAGGAGAACTTCCCTCCATACTGGCTTGTTGCTGCTAGACCAGGAGCAGCCCAGCAGGGTTAATCAGGGTCCCTTTGGCAGGGCAGGGGCCTCCTTTGGGCTGCAGTGTCAGATAGTCCTGGTGTGGTGTCCTTGAGCCAGTCACAGATAAAGCTGGATAATTTCTGGTGTTATGCTCTGAGTGCATGCTTGGAAATCAAGGATGTGACACAGTGGAGTGTGCTTCTGTCACTGCTGGGAGGGGAAGGAAGGATTTTCACCTATAGGTGGTCCCATAACATGCATTAGGGGTTTACTGCATGTGTCCTTAGACATTAGAGTAGAAACTAGGAAAATGAAGGAGCAATTTTGTAGCTTGTTCTGTGGGAAATACCTGTGACTATTGGGGACTTTGGAAGGAATAGCATGTGAATTAAAAAGTGAAAAGTAAGTTAAAAAAGTAAGAATTGTATAAGAGTTACTCCCTTTTGTCACTGTCAGAGGATCAGAGGATGTCTCTAAATTTGGAAGTCTCTAAATCTCAAGATCATCTCAAACTGAGAATCCCCATGCCAGACTTTGTCCTGACACCATGGTTGGGATGTCTGATCTGGCCATCTCCTCATCCTCAAGAGGGAGCCACTCCTGGCAGCCAAGCCCCAGCCCCAGCTCCCACAGCACACATTTAAACCTCTTGAGTAGTAGGAGCTTTACACAGTCATCCTCTAAAGCTGATACTCTGCTTTGCTGCGCTTACCACACAGTGGTGTTGCTGTGTTTCCTTTTTTGGCTAGGAACCAGGAGGAGGAGTGGGAAAAAGCCTCTTTTTCAGAGATGACTCCCATGCCTTATTAATCTTCATTTTGTCTGCGTGATCACCAGCAGATCCTCTTGTGTGACTTTGCAGTGACACCTGGTGGGAGAGGCCAGGATGTCATCGCCATTAAGGCAATGAAACTGCAGAATTTTTTTGCTGCAAGATCTAGGAAAGGCTCCCAATTTCCCCTCACATACATTTCCCTGAAACTCTCTCTCAGCTTATGGGAACTACACATCCAAAGCTGCTGGCTGATTCATGCTAATAGTGCTTCTGTTCTTTTGTACACTTTATAAGGAGAGGAAAGAGAACACAGTAATAAAGAAAAATCTTTTCCATAATTTAATCAGCAGCTCACAGAAAATATCAGAGGGTAAATTTAGATCATGTATGACTGGTCTCGGAAGTGCAGCGCCTGGCAGGAGCTGCCAAATCAAATATCAGTTATTTTGAGCAGTATCTTTTATGCCTATAGCATTTCTAGCAAGTGAAGTAGACATATTTCTTACATTTAGAAAAATTAATTCTGAGACTCTGGAAGTGGAGTTAGTCCTGGGAAAGCAGTCAGTAAGTCTGCTGAAGCAGTGCCTTACCTAAATTGTCTGTGTGCTCAATTTTTCATTGTATAACATGAGAATGCTGAACTTCTGCTAGGAAGCAGGAACTTTGATGATCACATTATGCCTGAATGTGAAAAGGAACATTCATAATTAGCCTGAAAGCAAGTATGTCCTAAAGTTCCTGTTTAGTGCCACCAGAGAAGGAGATGACATATCCTCATATTTCACAGGCAGGGCTAACCTTTCCCAGTAATTAGAAGCTCCAAAACCTGGTTGGGGAGAATGAGATGAAGAATTAGACTGACTCATCACTGCATTTTTTAAGATAGTCTGGATAAATAAATCTCCTGCCATACTAAAGTCATTTCTGCAGACAGTGAAAGAAACCAGCCTTAATGGGACTACAAACTATTCTATTTTGACAAGATATGGGAAGAATCATTGGTACAGAGAATCTAGATTTTACTTTAGGAACTTTCATATTTTCAGCCACAAAGAAAATATTCCATGGACATGGGTAAATTTGCAGTTCTACACAGCTGCTGTGGGGTAAAGGGAATTTGGAAAACATATGGAACTGGGAAATGACACCAGATAGTGCCAGAAATGCAAGTCAAAATTGCATTAGTTTGCTCTCAAGTACATGCTGGTGTTTTTGAGGGGTTTGGGGGGAAGCTGCATGGAATTTGTTCCCTCATTTTTGTGCTTGGTCAGGCGAGGTAGCAGAAGCAGAGTGGTGCTTTGGTGGCATTGTTCCCATGGTAAAATAGGAAATTTTCCTCTGTTTTGTATTTGGACATTATTGAGTGTTGCCCATTGAGTTCGTGCAGCTGCTGTGCTGCATTTGGAGCCATCCAAATCTCAGTTAGCCATTATTTAGCTCATTAAGGTGACTAGATTTCTGTGAACTGTTGGGTGCACACTGATTTATACCAAATGTGCATAAAACCTGCCCAGTTTAGTTGCATTCAAAGGATGAAGAGCAGCTCTTGACCTCAGCCATTTCTTTGAAGTTAATATTTCTACCATATAAAATTCCATTGTAAGGAAAATGAACTAGATGCAACATTATCTTGCCTTATGCATGTTAAAGCAGAGGAAAAGAGAGTCTTAAATTTCACCAGATGATGTCATGAAAGGTTCTGTAGAAGTGCCATCACCTCCTGGCTTTGGTGGAGGTTCCCCTGTCCCAAGGAAGCTCCCATTCCAGATTGCTTCACCAGGAATAGACTTCTGGCCCTTCTCAGCTGGCAAAGGTCAGGGAAAAACTGAACCATTTACAGTGCACATTGTGAATGCCTGCCTGGAAACCAGCAAGCTCCTGAAAACTTTAAAATGTGCTTTTACCTGGATTTTAAAATATGCTTTAAAATGTGCTTTTACCTGGACTGGCTTCAAAATCCAGCACTGCACTGTGAGAAACCCTGCCAGCTCTAGCCCAGTCCTTAACCTTCCCTCCCTGCAGAAGGTTGTTTGGAAGGAGGATGCCAGCCAAAACCAACACCTGTCATCCTCTAATTTCTGGATCAGCATCATTCAGGCTTCAGGATGGCTTTTGGAAGGAAAGGAGAACATTATTTACTGTGGTCAGTGATGTCCTTGGGGCAGTGGAAGGAAGCCAGCTGTTCATCCTGATGTCACAGCACAGCCAGCAGCTGCCAGTGCTTTAAAGATGCTCAGTGAGTGAAGTTGTTCTTGTTTGCCCTGAAGCCCTGGTAGGTATCACAAAAAATAGGTGTTGTATCACTGGAGTTAAGTATTTCCAAAAAAAATGTGTATTGTGAGTTGTATAACAGAGCTACTCTGGTTTTCTGCTTGCACACAAGTTCTGTTTCTCTGCACCAATTTTATTACAGTGGCCTTGGGTTAAATTGCCTATTGGAGAGCTGTGTCCTCATTTTCTGATTATGCTGGTATTTTTAATAACTAATTAGTAGACCAGCCCTTTGGATCTTGCAGAACAGATTTTGACCTATGCCACGCTAAGTTGAAGTCTGGAATAACTCCCTGGAGATAATTGTGATGCCCTGGATCTGCACCAGGATGCTGAATTATGTCCACTTTCAGAGGAAATATCTTAAAACACTGTTATTCCCAGAAAATAAAGAGTGGCATGTTAGAGACTATTTTCAAATCCAGTCAAATTTAAAAGCCATGTTTTTCCTCCACAGAATAATTTCTGTGGTTTGATAGAATAAAACACAAAAAAATGTATTTAAGTGATCAAGTTCACTGCATGTAAAACAAAAATGCATCATTTCTATGTTGGTAGAATTGAGCTGGAGGGCTCGGACACATGTAGGAGTCTTCCAGGCTGTAGAATGTTGTAAGAGATTAAAAGAATTTAATTAAGTTGTACAAAAATTATGTACAGTATTATAGGGTGGAAATACAGCTGTTAGGGCATGTTTCTTAGGGATACTGCAGGGATCTCTCTCCTGAGGGATTTTTAAGAGTGAATTAAACAGATTTTTGTCATGGGTTGTTGAGATAAACATCAATCCTATTTCAGTGCAAGGAGGGGATTAAGACTTCTTTGGGCTTCTTCTGGAACTACAATTTTATGATCTTGTGTATAGTTTTGATGTCTTTTTCTCATATCTTTGCAGTTAGACATTTTGGCTCTGGGATTACAAAGAATGCCTGTTTTTATATACAGCAGGGTAAACACACATAAACTGCTTGAACATTATGGTTGTAGGGGATGAGCTCTTTATCATGACAAATTTATATGTGCCTCACTATTTCCCTGATGAAAATTGGTCATTTTCTTCTTCTGAGGGTGTTCATGAACTTTTATTTGAAAAACATGTTAGAAAGAAAGAAAGCAAGCTTAATGTTTTTAAGTGCTGCAATCAAGAAATTATTGCAGAAAGAACAAAGAAATTGAAAGATAGTCATAGAAATTTTATGTTAGTGTGTAATTCCATCAATTTGAGTTATAAAGTAATTTCCTGAAGGTTTTTTCTTTTACAGCCTTGCTTGTGGAAATTAGGAGGCCAGTGCAAAAGTTACAGACTGTTTAAATAGCTTTCCTGTTTGTCTCACTGCTGGCCTGAATAAAGAGTATCTGCCTTAAGAAATAAAAAAAGCAAAAATGAATGTACTCTGTCTAAATTAGAATGAGAGAAAGCCAAATGAAAAGGATGAAAATTGTGCTGTCATTTGTGATTCTCACTAGAGAGCTGGCCTGTCCATTGTTGCATAATAGCAGGGAAATCTAAAGAACATCCAAAATTATACACAAATCATATTATAATTTGTTTACATCAGTTTCCCTAATTTGAAGGAAAAAAAAAAGACAAAGAACCAAATAGAAATACAGTTTAAAATACACAACTCCAAACCCTAATGCCATCTGGAAGCAATCAGAGGTCAGAGTGGGTCTGGGACTGAAAGAGCAGAGGAGTAATGATGTGAAATGCAAAGGGTGCATCACTGCTAAGGGCTGGCTGGGCACTGGGGAGGCACCACAGAGCTCAAGTCTATGGTTTCCTCCAGCAGAGATTAAATCTTTGTGTGTGAAATAAGCAAGAGGTCAAATCTCTGCATGTGAAAAACACCCTTCCATAAATCTGTGCTGCCTGTGCTTGCTGCTGTGGGAGGCAATGATGCCCAGCATGCTCAGATCCTGGTGCTGGGAATACAAGACTGTTTTTGCCAGCAGTGTTCCCAGTACCAGCTCTCCACAGGACCTCAGCCCTTGAGGACAAGAGGAATGGATGTGATACAGTGCAGGGAATTGTGACGGTGTTCACAGGGGTTTTCGGGTGAGGGAAGAGACGAGGATCTGACCCCATGTTTCAGAAGTCTTGATTTATTATTTTATGATATATATTACATTAAAACTGTACTAAAAGAATAGAAGAAAAGGTTCTCATTAGAAGGCTAGCTCAGAATAGAATAGAAAGGAATTATAACAAAGGCAGCTGTCTTGGACTCTCTGTCTGAGCCAGCTGACTGGGATTGGCCATTAATTACAAACAACCAACATGGGCCAATCACAGATGCACCTGTTGCATTCCACAGCAGCAGATAATCATTGTTTACATTTTGTTCCTGAGGCCTGTCATCTTCTCAGGAGGAAAAATCCTAAGGAAAGGATTTTCCATAAAAGATGTCTGCAGCAGGGAATTCTTCAGATTGTACCAAAGAAGCCCAGTGGTGACTGCAGTGTTGGCACCAGCCAGGACATGGAGCTCACTCTGGCTGGGTTCTGCTCTGTGTCAGGAGAGCTGAAGAGCAGATCTTTAAGGCTCTCAATTGACACTCCAGCAGTTCCTGAAAGATAAAACACCCAGGGATTGTTTCACCCTCAACACTCAATTAGTTTACATTGCTATAAGTAACAACCATATGGTGCAGCTTCTGCACCAGCTGCTCTCCGGTCTTCAAGTACAGGTCTAAGGGGAAACTGTGCCACAGAGTTTACAGCAATTATAAAAGTGGGGGGAAATGGCAGGTTTAAAGGTGATCCTAAAGCTTTTGGATGGGTTAAGCAGTAAAATATAAGTGGGCAGGGATGCATTGGCCGCTGTGTGCCAGGCTCGGGCCTCCAGGTGCCTGCAAACAGCACACACAGGTGCACAGCAGCCAGTGTGGGACAGCAGGGACCAGCTCCAGAGGGATGGAAGAAACCCTCAGTCCTCTCCTGGGATGAGGACTGCAGAGACCAAGCAAGGCAGTGACATGTAGGAGATGTTTTCCTTCAAATCCATGGCAAACAGCAGCAGCAGGCCCTGCTTGGGCCTTCACCTTTCCCTGGCTCCCTGCAGCCCTTGCCCACATCCACCAGGATTGCTCAGAGTCTGGAGATGGGGGATAGATATTGAGCCAGGTTTCATGGCCCACCAAGGCAGAGCCAG
>JAHXMQ010000807.1:134164518-134191068 GCA_020466415.1 Ammodramus savannarum pratensis | reverse complement strand
CTAAAAAGCTATTATGCTGTAGTCCCAACCCTAAGAAACTTTAAGACCATGAAAGCCCTTGCATGTCACTCTGTGCTGGAAAACTTTATTCTATTGCTTTGAGTCTCATCAAACAGCACAGGAACACAAAACACTGCTAAGAGCTAAATACTGTGTTTTATTTATAGTTATTTAAAGCACTTCTTCTTAACAAGTTCCTTAACTGTGGATTTAGAAGGGAAGTCTTTTCACTTTTAAAGATTTTTCAGATTTTAATGAGTGGAAGTATCGTATAGTACCAAAGCAAACTATTAAGCGCTATGTGTTTTTATTCATTAAATTTCTTGTGGTGTAGTGAGGTGTCCTGGATGGTTTTGCAGCTGTAGTGGCCATATGGATATAAGCTGCACCAAGGAATTATTTACTCTCCATCTCACCTGGTACTGACTATACAGCAGAAATGACCACTACAAATACTCTGCTGGACACATTATTTGAATTTCAAACTCCAAGCTGAGAAACATTTCCCATATTTCAGGCAAATTTCCCAGAAATTTAGATGTAAAATTCCCAATTACAATCTCATTCAGTATGTACAATGCCCTGATTCATATATTAGATCCTGATCAGAATTATACAGTTAAGCAGAAGCTGGTACCTCTAACAAATGTACGTATTCCTTAAAGCTCTCTGAGTTTTGCTTCAAGATTTTTTGAGTGTTTTCACTGACTTATTTAATGTTGTGTTCTTGCTATCATTGATTAAGCCTTAAATCTGTGGTGCCTGGTCTGTGAACCAGAGAATAAAACCTTTCTTCTGAGACCTGGTATAGTTATATATTACATTTATATATGAGAAGTATCTGCACTTTTTAAAAGTGCAGACAAAAATGTTTACATTACAGTTTAGATGTAGACTTTTGACGCATACTGATTTTAAAATTAGTAACAAATAGATCTTGTTTTATCATTTTCTCAGTATCCCAGTCATTTAAAATGAAGACTACAGGTTTACTCCCCAGAGTGATTTTAAAAGCATGTTTTCTCATGGATCACCTTTTCTTCTGCACCTGTAATTCCTTTCCAGGCTGAATATTTTACTGGTTTTGTTGTTTTACGTATTCCTAATTTTTCTTTTTTGTGTTTCTTGTATTCTTTTTAAGCTGCTTTTTAAATAACTTGAGATTTTTCTCAATTCCAATGAGGCAACAAAAGCAATATAGTCTAAAGAGAACTCCTATCTTGAAAGCAAAGGGTTAATGCTGAAGGGCACATGAATGCTTGCTGGCAAAAGGGAACAGTTCCAGAGTGGTCCTCAAAACTTCATTAGAGATCAGAAAAACATGCAATATTGCATTAAGTGGAAGAAAAACTCTTCTATTAGAGGGTTAATGTCCTTAGAAATGTTGCAGAGTTTATTTGAAAAATAAACCCAACAAGCCTCTATTAAATTTATTGAGGAAATGGAAAGCAGAAACTCAGAAGTCTGTAATTGCCACCTACAAATATGATAATTAGAGTGAATAAGAAGTAATGAAGGAGGAAATCAGAGACAGCTCACCTCCTGAGCAGGAAGGTGGAGGTTGCATTGCCACCATGTGGCAAAACTGTGGAGAGCCAGAGCAGCTCCTCTCCCCATCAGGATTCGAGAGGAAAGCTGCAAACAGCCAGAAATCTGCATGATTTGCTGGGAAAAAAAAAATATAGTATGCAAATGGCATCCTGATTGGAAAGAAGCAATGTGAGATTAAATCCTCTTTTGCTTTTGATTAGCCTGTGCAGTTGGGTTTTTGATGGCGTGTTTGTGGGGGTTTTGACTTGCATTTTAATACAAAACGCTATTACATAAAATATTCAGTGGAGAAGTGAGCAGAGTGCAGAAAAGGATAGAAAAAGAAAGTTCTCTTTTTAAAATGATGTCATTCATAAGCTTTTTTGAGTACAAAAATCCATCATTCTGTTGCATGTCTTCTTGAAATCATCCCTAATGTTTCTGCATGAATTTTTATTTTTTCAAATTCTTCTAATAACTCTGGGATACTTCCCAGTTTTATAATGTTTAGAAACACGAGCCTTAGTGTTTCACAAAGTACTTTTTAGAACAGATTATATGGAAATGTAATTTTTTTATGGAAGTTCTGCCCACAGCAGGATTTGGTATTCACAAAAATGCGTCAGTTTTCTCTCCCCCCTACCTCTCAACTCCAGCTCCTAATTCCTCATGGCACGACAACTGGTTGCTGCAGAAATTATTAGGATTCAAGAGCATGATTTCACAGCCTGAGTCGGATGAGCTTTTCCCAATCCCCTTTTTTGATCAGATTAGTGCTGACCCCTGAGCTGACCCTCAGCCGAGGGTAGCTGGGTCCTGCCAAGGCAGGGGTTGCTGCTGATCCCTCCAGACAGCTCTGTCCTGCTGCTAGCCCTGATTCTTGTCTTCCTTGAAGCTAAACCTTTCCCTGGTCGGTGCAGGGTTCATAAAGGGCTTGAATTGATGCTAAATGCAGCGACTGCTTCTGTATTTAAGAGCAGCTCCCACCCTCAGCACCCCCACACTTGTGGCTGAAGTGCAAGAAAAAGATTAAATGACCATCACAGCTGATGCTCAGATGTAGCTCTTGGTACAAGTCTAATTATGACCTCCACTGAGGCAATTATTCTGTCTTGATCTTAATGCCTTTTGCAAGCATCAATTAATAAAACTGCACATAATGTCCTGGTAGGACAGGAGTTATTACCATCTTTTTAGAAACAGGCAAACTGAGGCACAATTATTGACCTGGTTTTAGATGAGATGAGAGAAATTAGGACACAAAACTGAAGTCAGAGTTTCACCTTAGTCCCTAAAACCCAAGTAAAGTGCAGCGCACTGTGTGAAAACCCAGGTGTGGCTGTTTTCAGCACATCCCTGGGCTTACCTGCAGCACAGACCCCCTAGAACCCAACTAAAGTGCAGAGCACTGTATGAAAACCCAGGTGTGGCTGTTTCAGGACATCCCTGGGCTCACCTGCAGCACAGACCCCCTTCAGCTGTGGTCACAGGACAGGAGGGATGCCCAGCTGGAGAGATGTGTCACTCTGCAGGAAGGCTGGGCTAATTCCTACTGATTTCCACAGGAATAAGAACCTTTCCAACCCACAGGGCACCCTGTGAGCAGAAGGCAAATGCCTGTTTTTAAAGCTGCCCCAGCTCTGTCAGACTGTTCTGCATCCTTAAGGGACTAATGGGCTCTTACCTGCCTTTCAAATCCCAGAAAAAAGGAGCAAATCACTTCCCTTTTTACACAAATGACTCATAAGCATTTGCCTCCTACATTAGTTTTGCTTTTACTCAAAGTTGAGTCATTGTCTTGTATTTGATTTAACAACAATAGCAGGAGGAAAAAAAAATGGCCATCAGTAGCTACTGCATAAGAGTAGATCAAAAGCAATTCCTTAAAGGAGGCTTTCATCATTGCTAGATTAAACATTTGAAAAACTGGTAAGAAATAGAGCTGAAGAAAAACAGCTCCTAAAACCAGAGCATTATGTTTTCATGCTATTGTGCTTTTAAAATTGAAGGCAACAGTCTGAAAACAGGCATCAAAATAAATCTTACTTGAAGGGAATTATCTGGAGATCATTGTATTTATTGCATTTGTTTTGATTTTCCAGCCTTTGCCTCGGACTGTAGTCATGGACATGACTTAAAAGATTCAATACCTCATTTAAAAAATTAAGCTTCACTTGGTTATTGAACTGACCCATGCTAATCCTTAAATTGTCATGTATTTTGGAGTATCACCAGCAGGCTGGAAATGGTGAGAATAGGGCAGGAGGGAAGAACTGTGTCCCCAGCAGCTAATGGATTTGAAATGCAATAGCTGAGGCTGTGCTGCCCCTTGGAGGCACAGCACAAAGTTGCATAAATCCACGAGGAGGGAAAGGATTAGTTATGGTGCTTTGGTATGATCTTGGTTTTTAACTCTGCCTCCTCTCTCCCCTTGTACCCCAACGCCCAAAGGGCTGCATGTCTGAAGGCACTCCTTGCCCACATTGTATTGTGTGTGATGGTACACTGGATAAATAATTTTCCAGCTAAATGTTGGTCTTTTAGAATCCTTTTGTGCTTCTCCTTTTCCCATATCTGCTACAGCTGTGGATATCTCAGCAATTATAGAGGGTGAGCAGTGGTGGGAAGGGAGGGTCAGGAGGTGAAGGGAGTTATGATTACTGTCTGGCTCTGTGGAGCAGGGATTTGGGGATTCCCTTCCCTGAGAGTTTCCCCATTTCAGCAGAGCCAGTGGAGCTGTGGATCTGGCTTGTGAGCACTGCTGATAAACCAGACCCTGAGCCATGGTGGGAGAAAATGTCACCCTGTTCATACGGCCCCAGTGCCAACACACTGAGACAAAGGAGCAGCTCCCTCCTGCTCCTCCTGCACTCAGGATCCCTTTAAAAACTCTCTCTGGAGAATGACCCAGCTAAAATATTATGTTCTTTGAGAAACAGCAACACAAGGCTGCTCATGGGACACCTCTTGTTTAAGAGCTTGCCTGTGAATTTTGGGCATCTGATTTTGACCTTGCAGCTGAGATTAATTTGAACAGGAGGCTGAGCTGGCAAGTAGTGATCCAGGAAAGCTGGGCATGCATCAGGAATACTTGAGTGCTTTTTTGAGATTTTAAGTTACTCAAGACAGAATAATAAACCCCAAAAGGAGAACTGGTAGCTTTAGAAATATTAACTTTTAGTGGAGTTGTTCTGGCTACATTAGCAGAGAGCCTGTAGCTCCAGGTGAGAGGTGGGAGTAGCATGGGAGAAGTGCAGTCCTAAACACAACTGAGCTGCCATTTGGAAGGGTTGTGGTGCAGGATCTCCCAATTACTGAGGTCAAAGTTTATCCTTAATGAGGAGATGTCACAGCACAGCCCTGCAGAATGGCCATGCAGCTGAAGGGAGGTGCAGGACGAGTGGAGAAGCCAAGAGGTGTTTTCCTTCATCCTGGCAGAGCTTCTTTCCCTGGAAGAGGAAAAAGGCAGCAACGTGATGGATCTAGCCACGTTGCTTGGAGCCCAGGCTTGTCCCTGACTGAGCAAATTAGGTTTAAACCAGCTTCCACAACCTTCCAGAACCAGAACCTTCTGTTCCCTTCCAGAACTGATGTTGACCTGCATGAATTACTTGCTTGTATTTCATAGAAATTGCAAATGCAAGTCCACTGAGTACAGTAAACACCAGATCACAAAGAATTTGGCTTTGGTTCCAGCATAATAACTTTCCTAGGACATCCAGAGATGGTTCCTAACCTGCCCTGTCCCATGTTTGATCTGACCTTTCCCTGTGGGATAAAACACACATTTGACAGCACAGCTGAGAGAGGGTTTAGAGGGGAAACAGCTCTTTGCCTTCTACACAAGAGCTAAATTATGCCTAAAGATGGAGTGACTTCTCCAGTCTGACTTAACTTCTTTTCCAAAATTTTAGTTTAACTTAGTGGAAAGACTGTGTACTTTGCTGATCACTTAAAAAATGGAAGAAAGCATAAAATCATTGCTTGGCTGCACAGTTTTCCTAGGTAAATGTCTGGTTTTGGTTTCAAGAGAAAAACAAAGAAAGAACCACAAGTGCATTCACAGAAATTAAAGGAGTGGATTTGGCTTTTTCAAACAGGAGTCCTTAGTGGACAAACCTGACAGCTGCATCCTTTGTATATTTGATAAAGAAATTACAAAATAAGAACTGGATCCTTAGTAAGTATGTATTACTATTTATACCAGTTATGAATTTGGACTTAAAACCACATTAAACCATCTGTCAGAGTACAAGAGGCACAGAAAGGTAATTTACAGGCAATTAGTCAGCCAGGTGCTTGTGTTTGTAGCAGTGTATCATGGTCACATTTTCAGTCAGGAAACATAAATCAGCAAAAAAGAAACCAGATATCCTGTTAGTTAAGTTTAAGTTCTTTACACTAAAAAATATGATAATGATAAAAATCAGTGCAATCATAGTGTAACCATGCTTTGAGTATTTTCATAACCTGGTGGAATCCTGCTAAGCCTGATGAAGATGAAACCTTCCACCCAACATGCCAAGAACATAATTGGGATTTATAGCTGCAGGCTTGAGCACACAGTCTTTGGGGACTGGAGGGCATGACAGAGAAATATCACTTGGAAACAGCCTGAGGAGCAGGTCCCAGCCTCCCTGCCTGACAAACACCCCAACAGGAGCAGGGCTGAGCACCCACCTCAGGCACTGCCCGTGGCATCAGCAGTAGGGTGCTCAGCCAGCCCAGGGCTGCTGGGCTCTCCAGGAGGAAAGTTAGCTACCAAGAAAAGATGAAAGGCAGCCAAGGAAGTCTTAGAAAGAAAGGAAAATATATGTATTGAAATTGGCACCTCTGAGTGCAACCCACATCCAAATGTTCCAGGAATAACCTGACTTTGAAAACTGGGTTTTAGTGATAAGTAATAAATGGCAAAGAGTACAAATCACCATTTCTGCTCCTACTCAGCAAGGACAACAGCATTTTCTTTGCAATTTCATGATGTTTTCCATCAGAACATTTTGAGGCATTTCAAAACCTACATTTCATAGTCTAGCAATGGGAAATTCTCACCAGCTTGTCCTGTGGCCTGGCTGTGCCCATTGGTCAACAAACACCCCACAAAACCAGAGCTGGTCCCCAGACCACTGCAGGGAATAGTGAAATATTGCTCAGCCATGGCCTCAACACAACAGCACTGCTAATGTCATGGATGTTGAGGTAAAAATATACTGGGGGAAAAAGGAACTGCTATAATCAGTCTTATTTAAATGGTTGTGGTTTGGGGTTTTTTGTTTTGCTTGTTTTTGTTTTTTATGTGGGTATTGCCCTCAGTATTAAATAGGAAGTCTTTTAAGGGTAGAGCAGGCTACAGTGACCTTGGAAATTAAGATTATGCCACGTTAGGTATTGTGATCTGTTGAGCAGATAAAAATGGAGCCATCTCCATCCTGCCAATAAGTGCAACAGATAAAGAGGGGAAAGGAGGGTATTTCTTTCCAAAGCCACCCTTAATCAGCAAAAAACAGCAGACAAAATTATCTTTGGTAGATGGGGATTTGTGCAGTGTGGGTTACATTTATTATCTGGCAGGTTATAAGCTGTATTTTAATTTCCGGTATTTTCCTGCTACATCTGAAGGAACAATACAAGCTGGATCCACTGCATGGCATTTATAAGCCTGTGCATGTCATTTATATGGTAATGGGGGAGTTCACCCTCATCCCCAGTGATTTCTGCAGAATTCTGCATGCTGGTTCTCAGCATATTTAGCTTTCTCCAGCGTAAATTAAAATGCACATTCATGATCTTTGAACAAAGCGGGCAGGGATAATTGGTAATTTGAGCCTGTTCTGTACAATGCAATTCAAAGTAATACTTATAATTTGCAGTTAATTAATCAGGGCTTTTTTTTCTTTAAAATTCTTAATTGCCTTTCTATGATATTGATTTTTAATAAGTTTTACTCCTACCAGTTTTAGTTCCAATTACACAGGCAATTTCTTGTCACTGTTACTGCATGGCCCTGTGTGTTTTTATATGTACATTTCCATATATTTTGGGGTATTTTTTCAGAAATTTTTTATGCTGGTTTATGGATAGAGATTTTGTTGGCTGAAATTAAAAAGTTGAAAATAATGGAATCAATGTACAGCCAAGAGAAACAAGGTACAACAGTGAATAGAAAAATCAATACAATGAAATTTTAAAAGAATTTTAAATAATTGGAATTCCATTGCCACATTTAAATACTTGGAATTCTATATCAAACTCATTTGGTATTTAATTCACTATCCAATTAAAGCTCTTTGTAGAAGACTCCAATTGTTTTAGCTTTAAAGTAAAAACAGTGATCATTAGAGACACAAACTTTGGGCTCTCTGAGGAAATTTGGATGGTCATAAATTCAAAAATAATAATATTAGTGAATATAGATGTACATGAGGGTGGTTCCTGTGATGGGAAATATGTCATGATCATCCCATGGCTGACCATGCCCAGCCCTGTCCAGCCTGACCTTGAATGACCAGAGTGAAGCATCCACCACCTCTCTGGGCCACTACCTGTGCCAGAGCTTCACCATACTCATTGTAAAAACTTCTTTCATATGTCTAATCTACCCTTCTTCAATTTAGAATCATCACCCCTTTTCCTACCACAACTGGTTATCTAAAAAGTTTGTCCCCATCTTTCTTAGAGGCTTCCTCCTGGTTGGTGCCCCTGCCCCAGGGACACAGCTTTCCTCTTATTTTGTCAGTAGAATTAGGATTACTGCACTGGAGTCTACAGATCAAAAATATTGACAAAAGAAAGTATTTCCTGGTAGCAGGGATAAATGAGATTTTGATGCATGGACAGTATCCTGCAGGGATGTTTGTCTTTATTCTTACCTGTGTGCAGAGTGGATGACCTTCAAAACTCACACCTAGGAAAGAGCAGAATTGTGCTCAACATGCAAGTGCCACAACTCTGATAAACACAGTCATCAAACCCCACTGATCCATCAGTGGCATAACCTGATTACATACCATTACCTTCATTAATAATAAATGTTCCTCTTATTTGATAAGAACATTCTTTTTTTCTGAAATATTGCTGTAAGCTAATTTGAATTCTGATTTTATCCAGCTCTCTTTTTTATTATTCCTTGGTGATTCTATTGATCTCAGTAGTTCCTCTGATTATTCAGTCCTGTAAAATCAGATTCACCCTCTGAGTCATTATTGAGCTAAATCTCTCAGTTAGCCAGGTCCTGAGTCACTGTTCAAGTTGAAACCTCTGGGAATATTGCCATAACAGGGCAATATATACCCTGAGTGGTTTTTTAATGGCTGTTCAATGACTTCAGCTGTTTAAACTGGGTAAGGAATTAGGAGCTAGACTAAATTCAGTCAATGTGCTCCAGTTCCCATTTCATAAAGCAGGGCTGTATTTTGCAAAATTAACTGACATTTATTAGCACTCAGACTAGGTGACTAGCAGGTGCTGCTCAGGGTGAATAAATCATGCAAGCAATTCACATGAAAGACAGCTTGTGCAAGCGCTGATAAAAATCCATGGGGTTGAAGAATCAAGTTCTTTAATAGCAATGTCAGGCTGTTCAGTCTTCTTATCTCTCATATTTCTTTATGAAACATTAAAAGAGATTGCTTTTGGGCACTTGTGTTCTTGAACTATTGCAATCATCTAATGAATTTTTGATTCCGAGGATTTTGTGATTACCAACTTTCTTGATACATCTGCAGCTTTTGAAATGGATCCCCTGTGCCAAGGCTGGCTGTCCATCTTCCTCCTATCATAAACTCCACAGATTCGTTAGACAGAACCTGTAACTTTTAATTTAAAGGAAAGGTGAAGTTGAAGCTGCTTGAGCATGTCTGAATAGAGAAATATTCAGCACATAATGAAAGCCCTGATTTGTCTCACTGCATTGCACAGATAAGCAAATTGCATTTCCAGCCATAGCAACCTGTTCAGTGGCTCCAGAGGGGTAAAGAAGAAAACGATTTGTCTGTAAGGAACCCTGCTTCATTTGGGCCATGTGAATTCTCTCTGCTCTGGGTCCTCAGCAGCTGAGAAGGTACAACAGGACCTCACAGTGAGCGTTCACTCTCACATCAGTGACCTGCACTGCAAATTGCTCCAAAGGCTTCTGCCAGGAAATGTTTCTACAGATTTAGTGCCTTTACTAACAGACTTTCATATAGAGCTGACAACAGGCTGTGGGTTTCAATTTTGTGCCAGGTGGTGGAAAAACACATTCTTGTTGTACATTAGTGGCAGACAGCATTTTCCCACTGCAGATGGGCTTCCTAGATGCATTTGCTCTTTGGAGTGAGTGCAGGAAACAGGAACAGCTGAGGGTAGGATGGCTAATATTTCTCATTTCATAATTCAAACCCCGTTTTCATTATTACATCTGAGCATCCTGACAGATCACAGCCCTGCTGGAATCTGCACATCAGTCTTGTCACTGTGGTCCAAAGGTTGTCACCGACACTGAGAATGACTCACACAAGCAAAGGACACTTGCTAATTTTTAGGAGCAGTTGTGAGCATTAATCATTAATGCTTTTGAAAATTAAGGATTCCTAAGGATGGGGTACAGGTGACAAAAACCCAGAAGCACAGAAAAAGAAACTTCTAGGAAGATGAGAGGTAGGGTGTGGAGGCAACTCTACATTTTTTTGGTGTGTTTAGTTGAAAAAGGACAACTTTTATTAAAAATCAGGCCCCAAAATTCTGATGCCAAGAGGATAGTATGGCTTTGTATATGACACCTGATAACCCTGCCTTCCTGTCGTGATGGCTCTGGAGAGGTGCCAGACCTCCTTGGGAGTTGCTCATTGCTCCTGCTGGGCACCAGGATCCATGTGAAACCTGGAGGACAGCTCCTCTCCATGGCTTTGTGCCCCTCAAGTGGGATTTGCAGAGCTGGGTGCACTCAGTGTGTCACAGTGTGAAGGTGGCCTGGAGGAGACACTCTGACTATTTTCAAATAGCTGAATTCTTCTTTTATTTGTAAGAACCCACCTGTATGTCTCAGCTGACATCTCATACTTGTGTGTATCTGTTTTGTTAGGTGGTTGGTTTGGGCTTTTTTCCAACCAATGCATTTGCATGATTGAGGGAGAATTTAAACATTCATGATTTGTTAGTTTTTGCAGTCTGAGCTTAGCCTCCTGTGAGGATTCTGTAGGGGCTGTAGAGGTGTGATCCCCTGAAAATGGGATCAGGCAGGTGTTCAATAAATCCAGCTTTTGAAGCCCCCAAGCAAATCAAACACTCAAGAAGCTCTGGCAGCTACTTGCCAATAACCTTATAAACAACATTCCTAATGCCCTGACTCATGGCAAGCACAGACTCCTTCAGTGTTGGAAACACAACAAATTAGGAGACTCAATGGGTCAGGGGGAAAAAACAAACAAACGAAACCAAAACCAAAACAAGGAAACCACATTAAAATAACAGTTTTGAAACAGGGTGAATTTAATAGCCCCAGAAAATCTCTTCTGTCTGTCAGGAGCTTGGTCCCATGCTAACATGATCTCATCCTGCTCCTTGGGGATGGGTGTCCTAAAGATCGTCCTAGAGAAACATTGGTGGTTAGTGCTGGTAGTTGGGAGGTGGATGAGGAGGCCAGGTTGGAGACGTGAGGATTTGGCCAGGTTAGCTGGCAGATTTGCCTCTAATGTGTTCACACTGTGGCTTTGCTGGACACTGTTTGCTCTTCATTCCTGTGTGTTCCCTCAGGGATCCTGGCCAGGTACCCTGAGCATCCCACAGTGACTTGTCTGCTTCCAGAGCTTTGCAGCTTGTGGAGTTGTTACCCAGAGCCACCTCTGTAGCCATGATATTTTCTGAAAAATCCTTTCCTTAGGATTTTTTCTCCTGAGAAGCTGAGAGGCCTCAGGAACAAAATGTAAACAATGGTTATCTGCTGCTGTGGAATGCAACAGGTGCATCTGTGATTGGTCTCATGTTGTTGTTTGTAATTAATGGCCAATCACAGTCCAGCTGGTTCAGACTCTCTGAGCCACAAACCTTAGTTATTCATTCTTTCTTTTTCTATCCTTAGCTAGCCTTCTGATGAAATCCTTTCTTCTATTCTTTTAGTATAGTTTTAATATAATACATATCATAAAATAATAAATCAAGCCTTCTAAAACACGGAGTCAGATCCTCATCTCTTCCCTCATCCTCAGGCCCCTGTGAACATGGTCACACACCTCTCTCTCACAGCAGTGCAGGTGGACCACAGCCCATTTGTGTCCACATTGAGTGGGGTTTGCCTGTTTGCCTCTTGGAGTCTCTGTGGTCAGGATGACCCCAATATGTGTCAGAGAGTCTCTTTTCCCAGCCTGGCAGCCAAAGAAGGAGTCAGGATTCTTCTGTTCTGGTTTTCAAGGTTGTTTATTTGCTGTTATCTATATCATTCTTTCTCTGACCTGCTGAGGTCCTTTCAGCAGGTTAGGTTGAGGCACACTTTAGTTTTATACTAAAATCTACATGTAAATTATTTACAATAATTTTCCAATATCTATCACCTATGTTAGACTGTGTTTCTACTCTAAACCAATCTAAAAGTGCCAACATCACAGCAGAAGATGGAGGCTAAGAAGAAGAAAGAAGAAGGACAAGGCATACCCAAATCCATCCATCTTGGCTTCTGAACCCCCATTCTAAAAACTCAAAATTCTACTTTTCTATCTTGTAACAAACTAACTATCATTCTACTTCAACTTTTGTGGCTTGTGAATCCTCATATAAGGTTGGTAGTTGTTTTTTCCAAGGGCTAAAATTGAAGGCAGAGGTTTTTTTGACTCTGTGCCAAGGTCTCCCTCCAAGCCCCCTGTCAGCATCTCGAGTCCTCCAGGGCAGCCAGAGGAATTTCCTGGGATCTGACATTTGCCAAGCCTGGGTTTGGCTCAGGCTGCACAGCAGCTCTGGGGCCCATTAGAGATGTGGAAGCAAGATATGATCCTGCTGACCACACAGAGGAGTGGTTTTCCTCAGTCCAACATGAACTGCCCTGCTGAATGAGCTTCTCTCCTGGCCCTCAGCATCTGGCAACCGGGGAGGCAAAAGCGGTGGCCAAACCCTTTCCTGCTGTCTCAGCACGACATTCTGAGCAGAAAACAACCTGTGTTCAAGCAATTAAAACAGGTGACTAAGAGGAGCTAATGGCACTTGCAGCTCTCACCTTCCCTGTGCTTGAGGAGATGCAGAACTCCTTTCCCTGATAAGAGAGTCTGTCACCCTCTCATGGACATCAATCCTACAGGAGCTGCTCACCTTCCACCATGAGATTTTGGATCAAGGATTTGGTATTTATCAAGGGCTCTCTAAAACACATCCTCAAGAATGCCATAAAAGCAAGTATTAGTTTATTCTTCCTAAGCTTGTTGCCTGTCAGTGGCAGAGGAGACTCTGTGTTCTGGGTAGGAATAAAGGGGTAAGCATTGCAGCTTGTTTTTTCCTGAGGATCTCTGGGACCATTGCAGCTCATTTTTCTTAAGGATCTCTTGCACAAGTGCACAAGCAACTTGAGAAGCGTTGTTTTGTTTGCATACAGATTCACAGAATGTTCTGAGCTGGAAGGGAGCCACAAGGATCATTGAGCTCAAACTGGCCAGCACAGGGATCAAACCCAGCCCTTGGTGGTATCAGCACCAGCTAAGCTAATCTCAGGGTCAGGAACTGTGGAATTGGGCTGAGCCCATAGTCTGACCTCAGCCACATAATTTTTTATGTTTTCTACAAAAGGTTGTTAAATTGTTCAGCAACCCTGCAAAATTGCAATTTTTTTCCACCTGGCTCAATTAGACAACTGTGAAAGAGGATTAATTGCTCTGAAATCAATAGTGCAGCAGTGCAGCCGTGCTGACATCAGCACAAAATAATGTCAACGCAGGAAAATGTAGATTGGGTATGGTAATCTAAAACAGTTTTATACTATTTGCATACACATAACTACTTTTTTGCACTCATTTTATATCTATTACCATGATTAAATGGAAGTCACCATAGACCTACACTACAGCAATTGAGAGAAAAATTTGGTTGCATGGAATAAAAGGTCATTTTCCACAGCCATCCCTGAAACACATGTCAGTAAAGGAGAATATGAACAATGAGTTTTCCCTAACTGGCTAAAAATACTTGCTTTCACACTCTACAATAGTAATCGATTTGGACATGTGGTTGGTGCTTTGAGATGATTTAGTAATTGATTTTAAAACAGATGGCAGCTGTCAAATAAGCATTTGTATTTATTTGATGTTTCTATGAGAACCCTTGGGGTTTCACTATCTCAGTACTCTTTGTTTTCTCCTTTCCTAGACCCTCTTGCTGTTCTCTGATCTCTCTCCCTCTCATGTTCTTTTGATGCATCCTACTGGCAATTTCTTTTGAGCTTTCTTTCCCAACATAAACCACGGCCTTTATGTCAGGCTTTCATTTCATTTTGCTTGAAATTCCTTTTTATTAACAGTTTTAATAAAACAGCAAAATGTCTTCAGCACACCAAATACCTCATAATCTGAGCATCAGCTACAATACATCACACAAACAGAACCATTGGTTATGCTCCCCAGAATTGCTGTAATTTACCAAATCAGCAATAAGTAACGCTGGCCCTGAGAGCTTTTGAACCTTAAAATGCTGATGTCTTCGATTTTTTAAAATTTATTTTATTTTTAGTGATAGAAAAGAGTTGCAATGGTAGAGGTCAGGCTGTCAGAGGATTGGCCTGTCCAAGCATCTTTGTCTTCTTGTGCAAGTCTCTCTTTTTGTTAACTCACACTTAAAAATTACAAGTTATTTGTGTCTTCTAACAAGAAGGCCCAGGAAAATGTGGGGTTTTTTTACTTGCAAATTATCTTTTTAATCAGTTTTTTCTCCTGATATCATTGGAAGTAATTCCTAAGGTAACAATGGATTTTTCAGTCAGTCACTGGTAAAGGCTTCATCTTTTCCAAACAGCAAGCCAGAACTTTGCCACCTTCAGCAGGAAGACAAAAATCACAAGTATGGCCCAGGATGGACAAAGACTGCAGAACCAGCTGGATTTTAGAAAAGCATGAAGAAACCTCCATGGCCATGGCATTTACATGCATGTGTTTATTAGCAAAGAGGAACTCTGCCAGTCTAGAGCTCTGTACAAGCCTGGGAAATGGATTTGTCATGGAAATGTCTTTAGAAATGCCCCAGTGGCAGATTATGGTTCAGAACATTAAAACCATCTCTGTGGATTTACAAATGTGGTGCATACAACAGCTTTTTTTTCCAGAACCTGCTGGCTGCCACAGAGGTGGTATAAGATAAAGGCCTGGTGCTCTTCCCTGCATTGAGTCTATCAAGGAATTCAGAGGTCTGAATGCACTTCACTGGACTGTTCAGTGCTTAGACAGAGGTGGACATCACAATTATAAATGTTTGAATTCTATGGCTAAAGCTGCTATACAAGTATCAAAAGGAGTAGCAAAATCCACTTCTGAAGATCCTTACAGGATTGGGGTGGATATTATCCATGGAGGAACGAGTCAGAGGATTTTTGGGGTCTCTTCTAGATTCATTTGCTGTGATTCTTTGAGAAGTTTGTTGCCTGAAGTGAGATAAAAGTCTCCCATTTCATTGCTCTTGCAAGTGCTGCTGGAATTAAATTGAAGTTTGAAACAATCTGGGTGCCTGCTTAACTTTACACATGCTGGGCTAATTTTTGATGACAGACCTACTAGAAATGTCCACCCAACTTCTGATCCACTGTTCAGTCTTTTCAGGAATTACCCACATGGTATCATGGCCAAATGCTACATCCAATCCCATATTAACCACACAGCCTGCTACTTGGCAGCTGAGAACCACCACCAGGGACTTCTCCTTCTGCTCCCTGATGGTGACCAGGGGAGCTTCTATCAGGACACACATCCTTCAGAAGACGTGGCATTCCCTCTTTGGGCAGCCTGGCTCACAATGGGTATTGCTTAGGTCTTGAACCCAAAGAGAGCCACCCACAAAATGCACAAAGGCAGCAGCCTTGAATTCAGCTCAGGGAGTGTGGAAACCCAGGGCACTGGGAATATTTCCCTGTCTGCTCTGGGGTGCCCTCACCCCTAGGGGAGCACTGACTCTGACCCTCATTCATGGAGAAAGTTTCCTAAACTCCAGAATAGACCAGAATCCACAAGGGTGTGAAGGTAGATTGTACAGAGTAGTGTAGGTGTATCACTTAGGTGGGAAATTGAGGGTTTGGGATTTCTAGTATGTTGTGGATGGAAGCAAGATGGAGGGCACAGGGTGTCATCCTGGGCTTCTTCCTCATGCTTCTTCTTCCTTCTTCTCCATGGGTTTGGGTGGCATTTTGTAATTGGGTGGAAAAGACCACATTGCAGGGTCTGTGGGATCAATTATTGGGTTAAAAGGGAAATAATCCAGGTGTCAGTTCTTAATTGGATAGTTTAGCTTTAAAAGACCTTGTAACAAGAGATTGTTGGCCATTTTGTGGTGCTTTTCCAGTGCACTGAGCCTGGTGTGGACAGCGTGCAAAACCCTAGATAAGATCACAATAAAGCTGAAGACCTAAAAATCCAGTGTGTCTCTCTTTCCTGACACCAGACCACTCCAGGAGGGTCCCCCTGACAGGGAAGCCCCCTGGGAGGGCCCAGCCAGAGTCCCAGAAGTTGGAGAATCAGGAACAGGTACCCTGACAAGGGAGCATCCCTCTCATCACACCTCTGGTATTTCCTGCAGTTGCTTTTCTCCTCCAATGATATTGAAGTCTCCAAGAGGGATATATACCAAATTTTGACTGAATAAACTCTGACCTAGGACTTTAAGTTCTCTTCCTGTGGGTCTGTTAATTAGGAAGACTCTTTGTTTCACATAGCTTTGAAATGATCATTCAATTGGGCCATACTCAACTAGAAAAAAGGATTAAAATACCCATCCTGTAACATTCCCTGAGCACAAACACATCACTGTCTAATACATGTCCCCACTGAAGAGTCACTACTCAGGAGCAGGGTCATCCAGCTGTTTCAGAGTGGTTGATTACTAAATGTGCTGAGATGGAATAACTTGGCTCAAACCCTGTGCTTGAAGCCAGCCAGCAGGTCTGAACAGCCCTTGTTCAGCTATGGCAGCCACACACTTTATTCTCATTATTTTTCAAGTTTGCATGTCCTGTAGGGGCTGGCAGGCAAAACTGTGGAGAAAGAAAGAGACAAAGCCAGCAGGACCTGACTGTGAGGAATCTCAGCAGCTCACTCAGAGCATCCTGACACCATGAGGCACTCAGCAAGCTCTGGGGAAGAGGGCAAAAGTTTTGATCAATTATCACTCCATGATCTTAGTCAGGAGATCATGATCCAGATATGTAGGGGGGCTTTAGTGTACAAGGAGAATCTGTTTTTTGACACACAAGGCAGGATCTGAACTAACTTTAGAAAACCTCAGCAGTTTTGAATGGAGCTGATTTTCAGAGCATGTGCTAAATGCAAACACAATGAATAAACTGTCTACAAGAGCAAATTGTCTGCAAATCATTTTTTCTTTCAGCTGAAAGAACTTTTTGGTACTAATCCATCCTTTAGTCCACGAGAATGTTCTCTGGTTTGCTAAAACTAACTGATCTCTCCAATAACATCAAGGTCCTGGCTTTGTTTCAAGGCAAAGGTTCACTCAATTAAATCTCATTAAGAGAGGACCACAAAACCTGCACTAAAACCTTCCTGGGTATGTGACCTTCAGCAGAACTGCTTCATTAAGTCTGAGATCCTGGAGAAAATGTTTGCTGAATAAAGTCATTCCTAATTAATGTTAAAATGTCAATGATTCATGTGCCATCCATCTTTACTCCTTTTCCTTTATGCTCTTCATTATCTCTTTAATGGGCAACCAATATAAAAGTCAAAAGCAGAATCTTTTAAATGTACATATAACAGGTGGGACAATGCAGCAAAGCAAATTTGCCAGATGTGCTTTCCCATGAAACATTTGTAACTTCCTAAATATATTGAAAACCCCACTTCCATGCTGCCATTAAGAATTGATTAATTAATTTGTTATTTCTGAAAACCATATGTATCCAGGATGAGTTTTCCTTTTGCACCCTTTCTGATGTTACCTTGAGTTTTATTCCAAGCCATATGCAAGTCTTGATTAACAAAGTGTTTATTTACCCTGTGATGGATATAATCGTCTATTCTCCAAGGATTGCTCATCCAATTATTTTTTTTTTAAATTAAACTGTGTCTGGTGAGTTTTTACTCTTGGTGGGTAAAATATGGTGGGTCTGAACTAAGAAAATCCTCATCCCTTTTTCCAATAACCAGCGATGGCAGCAGATATTGGAGTTACTTAGACCTGTGCATCAGGACTTCATGGTGAAGGCTTAGAAACACTCTGTAGCCTCTCTAATTTTTATTCTCACATTAAAGTAATGGGACCCATCTTCCTGCCCATCAATCTGTACAGCATATGTGAGTCCTTCTGCTGGTTTAAATAGGAATGACTCACATGATATTAAGCCTCTTAATGAAAATGTATTACATTATTGTCTTTCACAAAATGGGAGGTTTAAAAAACCAAGTTAATGTCTTCCAAATGTCAGTAGCTGGAGTCACTTTGGACCAAGAGTGAATTTTATAGCTTTTCTGCAGATCTGTAAGATTAACTCATCTTTACAATGAAGGACATACAATTACATGAAAATTATTATAAATAAGACGCTATTTAAATTTGAATTTGAATTTAATAAGAACTAGGTTCTGCCAGTATTAAAAATAATTTCACATGATGGCAATATTGTTTTCTCTTTACATACTTGAACTCTGACATGTTTGCATTGGCATTTTTCTGAGCACCTTTTCATTGGTAATTGTATTACTAAAATCTCAAAAAATCCCAAATTTCAGTGGTATAAAGGTTCAGTCTCTAATCCTGGCTACTTATGGCAAATTGCCTTCCAAAAGTGATTTAAAAAATGAAATAGGGATAAAAGTCAAGATGGTATCCAAGGCACAGACTCTATGGCCTGGTGTCTTGAAGTTCCAGCCTTTCATAAGTTACAGAAAATTTCTATATTTATTTATTCCCAACTGGCAACAGAACTTAGGAGTATTTAAATTCTTGCTGAAGCACTTGTATAAACACTGTTTAAATTGATTGATATGTGTCTGGTCTGATGTTGTGAACCCTAATGATGTGCAGGACACATGGCAGGAGCAGCAGTGCCTGTTATGCTGTCATGAGTGTGTGTACTAATATGAATAATTTGATGTTTCTTCAGCAAAGGTAATTAAGCCTAATAACCTATAAATACAGAGTAATTGTTATCAATTGTGCTCATTTGTGTATATGGCATAATTTAATGAGTATTTTTGATTGATATTCCTGTGGCATCCTCCCTGTGCTGTGATTAGACTGGGATTTTCATATCTTTACTCTTTCATTTATTGCTAACTGGTAATTTACCTCTAATAGCCTTTTCTTTTCTGTTCTCTCTCTTTTTTTTTTTTAATTAGAGGAGATCTTGAAGACTCACATTGCTCATTGGTGGTCTCCTGATGGCACCAGGTTGGCATATGCAACAATTAATGCCTCCAGAGTCCCCACCATGGAAATCCCAATATATACAGGCATCCTTTACCCTACTGTTAAAACTTACCATTATCCAAAGGTAAGGGAAAATAAAAATATAATTCCTGCTGCTCTATCAGAAATAAATAATTGTTTAATTCCAGTAGGCTCAGACAGGAGACTAATAATGCATGCTCATAAGCAATGAAAATAAACAGATCAGCTGTTCCTCAGCAAATGTGCATTTAACACATTCTTTAGCTGCATTTGTAAAATTGCACTTTTTTGGTTCTGTGACAATTAGTAACTCTACATACAATGAAAATAAAATTTAAAAATCCTTGCGTTTTACACACACAAAAGCAATTTTGCTTCCATGCTGGAACGGGTGGAATCTGGATGTTATCTGTGGGTTTGTCTCCAGGATGGGGTTGTTGGTGTCTGAGGGCTTGGAATTTCTTTATTTCTGTGTTTGGATATGTTTCTATATTTAGATATGTTTCTATATTTAGATACATTTCTATATTTATATTTTTTTTATTGATAGATGATAGAGAAATAGAGAGATGGATCAATAGATAGATAGGTAGATAGATAGATAGATAGATAGATAGATAGATAGATAATAGAGATAGATAGATAGATAGATAGATAGATAGATAGATAGATAGATGAAAGATGATTGATAGATAGATAGATGATTGATAAATAATAGATAGATAAAGATAATAGATAGATAATGATAGATAGATAGATAGATAGATAGATAGATGATAGATAGATGATAGATAGACACATATATACATATATTCTATATTTACATGGATTCCCTTTTGTTTAGAAGGATAAATGTAGTATTTGGGCTTCCTTAGAATATCCAGGACAGCCTAATGTCAGATTAGACATTGCTTTTAGAGGTTTGCTGTGCCTGAAAAACAGGAAAATACTTAAGAACCAATCTGTTCTGGACTGCAGACCTGCAGGGAGTGCACAGCACTGGCACAGCTCCCCAGCAGCACAGACTCACTGCTGCTGGTGTTGCTGTAATTTCCTGCTCTAAAGCAGCAAAGGGGTGTCTGCTGCACTCATTCCTTCTGGGTTTCTTGCTTTAAGCACTGGCTGCCTGAGACCTCACATGCTGGTTCAAATTGGAGCATAATTTAGCAGGAGGGATACCCACAAATATGCAGGTTTTGTGGAAATCAATGGTTCAGCAGGAGATGCCCTTTCCTACAGTACAATATGAATCAGTGTTTCACTATATCAGCCATCATCCCATTAGACAATCTTGTGTCAAAAGGTGCAGGAAATAGCAAAATTTCTAGTTGCCATGAAAATTAGGGTTTTTTACTATGGTTAGAAGTGTCCTGAGTAAAATTGCCCATTAATTTGTGCCTGCCAACCTCTCCACACCTCTGTGCCACATCCCTAGATTTGCAGACTCCCTGTAAAAATCCACAGCAGTCCAATCCATCTCCTGTTCAATGGGAATGCTTTTCATAATCCATGGGGATGCAATAAGCCAAAACCATTCTGTGTTGTATATGAAATGGTAATTTATTCTCTTCTAAAATCCAGGCTGGAATGGAAAATCCAACCATTTCTTTGCATGTGATTGGTCTGAATGGACCCACTCATGACCTGGAAATGACTCCCCCAGATGATCAGAGAATGAGGTAGGTGCTTTCTCACCCTTCAATGCTGACCCCAGTTCCTTTGGGGAATTTTCAAGATAATTTTGCAGTTTTTAACACTGGGCCTTTCTCTGCTGCTATCAGAAAGTTTCATTTTGTGTAAATCTGCTTAATTTTTTTCCATTTACTTATCTTTTTACATGTATTTTATAGAATGCTATATTATAACAGACTTAAACCGCATAACTTTGAAATAATCCCAACACATTTAAGCAAAAGAAGATATATAACCTGGCAAACCAAATGGGTATTTGCCTTTCAAAAATACAACTTCACACCTGTCTACAGCAAGTGGGAATTCAGGATCACAGTATCCCGTTCACAGTAACAGAATGGTGGCTCCTGAGCAATATAATTTCTCTTAAGTAGCATTCTCTGTAAACAGAGAGACTCAGAAAGGTTTTAATTACAGCAATAACTTCTGACTGCAGGATCCAAGTGTTGTTCATAAATTTGTTCTATATGGTTATGGGTGGCCATAATTTATTTAGTTGCAATCAATATTGCAAAATGATGCAAAATATATCATAATTAATTAGTGCCTGTATATTTCATCAAAACCATGGCAATTGCCATCTCTAGGGATGACAGAAGTGCTGCCAGAGCAATAGGGGTGTATTTTCATTATGCATATGTTTTCTGAAATGAGAAGATCAATGTGATAAAATGTTATTAAAATAGGCAAGAGGGATGTACTGTACATTCAGTTACAGAAGGGAGTCTCAAGAAAGCAGGGGAAGCTGGTGATAAGGATCTTCCAGCAGACACATCCTATCTGAAGCATTTCAGTGTGCTCAGTGCAGATGATATATGGACAGAGTGGGATTTCGTGTTCTTTTTATCTGGAGCAAAGTGATTTAATACAATTAATAAAGCTGAGAATAAAGTGGAGATATGCCACGGCTTTTTTTTCTTTCAAAATTGAAAGAAGCCAGAAATTTTCCACAGAAATTGGATATTTTTCAGTTAAAACAAAACCAAACCAAACAAAACCATAAAAATAAAATAAAATAAAATAAAATAAAATAAAATAAAATAAAATAAAATAAAATAAACAAAGAGGAAAATAAACAAGAAAAAAACAAAGCAAAGCTGACAATGGGAAAACATATTTGTGGGTGAAATGTACAATATGGATCACTTGTCTTTTTTAAATATCTTCCATTCTGAACATTTTTGTCAAGTTTTCTCCAATGCCATGCTCTTCTGTGAAAAAAAGACAGTGAAAGGAAGAGGCTGAAATTGAAGGGTGAAAAGTAATACTATAACATTAATGCCTGACAGGCATTTTTTACTTTGGTGAAAACCACTGGACCTCAAGAGTTTCATCTGCAGATGGTCAGAATTGGATCCTCACCCAGCTTATTTCTCATATTTGCATCTCAGGTGGCGAATTGAGGGATGATGTTATCTCCCTCAAGTGCAGAAATCATCACTGGCCCTTGCATGGGAGAGAAACAAATAAATAATGGAAAAACTCAGACAATTCGAGTGTGGATGTGAGGCAGTGTCTGTGCCCAGGGACCATGGGCTGGGCTGCTGCCTGTCCCTTGGCCTGTAGTGAATCCCTGCCTGTTCTTTTTGCTGTTTGTGGCTTTGTCACCATGGCCATACTGCAGATATCCACATTGTAGAGTCACACCTCCTGTTTGGGATTCCTGCTTCCAGGAAGCAGCCATGGAGAGCTGGGTCATGGACAAGGCTGCTGCACAACAACCTCAGTCTCAGATGATTCAAACCAAACCAAAAATGTCTTTACTGGGATGTGGAAATCCAGCGCAAAACCCAGGATGGTTTCACCCTTCCTGTCAGGGCTCAAGCAAAGTGTCCCTTCCCTTTTGCTCTGCTGTGGATGTCTGTAAATGCAGTGCTCAGGGACCTGCTGTTATAGATTTTGTTCTGTGGAAGAAACAAGCTCTCCCTTAAATCAGCTCCACATAAAATGTGGGACAGGTCAGGCAGAGAGGGCTTGGCAATTGCACTGATTTCCCATTTCTCTGCACTGGCTGCTCCACCAGTGCAGCTGCAGCAGCAGCAGATGGTGAACATTAGCTGAGATGAATCACACTTTCTTGTCTCATTTTCCTTTGCAAAATGAGAACCATAAAACTTGGGTGTTCTATAGAAGAAATGTGAAGGGAAGTAAATGAAATTATAGACTCCCCACTACTCAAAAACTAGAACAATGACTATCCAGGTATCTGCAGTTACCTGTGGGCTGGGTTATCCGTGTCTTGATGACTGGAACAAAGTTCAGAGGGGAATTGAGACTCCATGCCCTTCTCTGGGGTGGTAGGGATGACCATGATTCACCTGAAATAAAAATTAAAAGTTCCTGAGAAAGAACTGTGGCTCCTGTGTTCAAACAGTGAGAGAGATGTAGAAATTGAATATATGTCTTTGAAACTTTAAATTGGATTTATAGAAGAAATGCTCCAAGCCACAATAAGTACTAAAATCACATTCCTTTACTGGAGAGACTGAATCTGCTCAGTTCATTTTGGAGAGAAAGAAAAGACAGCTATACAGTTTAATTTTGCTGTGTTGTTTTTTTTTTCCTCTTAGGGCCTACACTGTTGCTGATGAGGAGTAAAATTAAAATTTTATTTCAGGCTCTAAATTTTCAGACTGCTGTTGTCTCACCTGGGCATATCCTTCTCCTCCAGTGCAATGGATGCAAGCATTGAGGCTTTTTGTTCCTTTTCCCTGCAGCCAATTTCAGGCATTAAATATTACTGAAAAGTACAAAATCAATTTCCAGCTTGTTATTTTTCTAGACAAACAGACCTTTGTGCTTTTGCCCTTTCTCTTCAGTATATGCAGGAGCTCCTGCCAGAACACAAAGGGCTCTCCAGTGACACAGAGCATTATTTCCAACGAGAGCAACAATTCCTTATACATATTTTATAGCAAATAAATGAACTAATAAATATTTTATAGACTGTATGCTGTAAAAAGTCTTATTATGCTTTAAGGATGTCTTGGCCCACATGGCCCAGCAGAATATTATAACATCACAACTTTGGCAATTCAGCCAGAGTTGTGCCCTACAAATGATGTGGTGGAGCCCTGAATTGCTGCAGCGGTGGACATTGGTAGCACCATGCCCTGGCTCTGAGAAAGCAACCATCAGTGAATTTATTCCTGCATTTTCCAGCCCAGCCCAGGTGGCTGCAGTCCTCACTATTGAATGGGGCTTTTCCTGGAGGTATCAATTGCAGGACTGTGCAGCCCACACCCATGGTTTGCTCCAAGTATCATCACAGCCTGAACATGCCCAGCAATAAGATGGTGCAGGCAGTGTGGGAGGGTGGTTTTGCTCATGCAAGCTATCTCTGCTGATGTCTTTATGGCAACCAGCTGCATCTGCTTTACAGGAACTCTGTGTCACTCCAAACTCTGTCCTTCTTACTATTTGTCTTTTAATGAAACTCTCCTGAATACTTTGGTGTGTAGCCAGCATGCTCAGAGGCCATCAGCTTTTCATAAGCATCAAGAACCCAACCATTGATAGTGATGGGTCTGAGTCAGCTCACTTTAGTGTGCTCAGAATGGAAATGGTTTGCAATTTCTTTTCCACCTGTGCATAAATGTGTAGCTCCAGGCAGTTCAATCCCTCTTGGAAGACAGAATAGCTTGAAAGATTATTTATCTCTGTATTCGTCTCTTCTTTGAAAATAACTTCCAGAAGTGGCAGATAAAACACCTGCTCAGTCCTAAAAATGTCATTTTTAGGGGTTGAAATGCATATATAAAGCAGTCTAGAGACATTAGAACACGATGTTCTCTAAAACCACAGCTCTCTCCTGGCCCGTTTGCCTGCAGCAGCTGCTCTGCCGTGTGGCAATTCAGGCTGGCAGCGTTGTGATCTGGTTTCTGTGTGTGTGTGTGTGTGTGTGTGTGTGTTTGCAGGGACTACTACATCACCATGGTGAAATGGGCCACCAGCACCAAGGTGGCAGTGAACTGGCTGAACAGGGCCCAGAACGTGTCCATCCTGACGCTCTGTGATGCCACCACGGGGGTCTGTACCAAGGTAGGAGAGGTTGGCACAGCACTCACTTGCCATCAGTGTCCAAAACCCATGCAGGGAGAAACTATTTCACTTATTTTTCATGGTGAAAAGCCAGCTGGAACACATTAATTCAGGCATACAGAACATAAACAGTGTTCAATTTTAATTTTTTTTTTAACACCCAATAATCCAAGAACACTCTGTGTTTGTCTTGATTACCTTTATCCCCACACAAGCAACAATTTGCAACCTAAATACCTTTGCAACATTCTAGCTGCATTATATATAGTTAATGGCATTAAAAACAGCTCATGCTTATCTTAATTTTAGTTAATCTCTTCTATAAATGCACTAATACAAATGATGTATTGATATAAGATCAGCAGATTCCATCATTTAAACTGGCATGGGTTTCCACTGTATAAAACTGTTCTAATACACCCATCCCTTGAAAAAGATCATGCAATTCTGTGCATAGAGCATGGCGAGAAGTTTTTTTCTCAATAACTTTCATTTCAGCCTTTATTTATTTCTTAAGAAGATTTATTACTTGGGAGAATAATACATCTTGTGAATTTATGTGTTTTGTCTGTTTGTGTAAAATGCCTTCTTGATCCAGTGAATGTTTATCCATCAGGAAGGAAAGTCAAGAAAAGTAGCCACTGGATTCCACTCCAGAATCACATATTTAAACAGTTTCTCTGTATTTCTGAGCAACTTTTCAGCTCCAACCCAACAGTTTCATGCATTCATAGGCAAAATATAATATAAAACAAGTATAGTATTAATGATCTTTTTGTCTTTTAGAAACATGAAGATGAGAGTGATGCCTGGCTGCACAGACAGGTAAGAGTGATCTTCTCCCTGTAGTCAAGTTATTGGTGGGATAATTTCTTCACTGAGTTTTTCCCCAAAGAGAAAAAGCTGATTTCCAGATTTGAGAGAGCTGCTTGGAAGATAGCATGATGTGTATAACAGAAAAGAGCTTTCTCAGTAACAAATAAGTTCTCAGTAAAGGTGTCATCCACTCTGCTAGGTCCCATAGTCCTTAGCCTGCAATTAAGTTGTATTTAAAAGAGATGAAAAGCTGATGTGGGTGGGAGTATCTTTATGGGTGTATACATATATATATACATATACATACATATATATATATATATATATATATGATCACTGGCAGTTTCCTACCCAGTCTCAGAGGCAACCCTTCATACCCTGCCCTGACACTAATGATGACAGTTTAAACACTATTTGTTGTTGTTTTCTGGTCATTTAGTTGAGAGGATCAGAGACAATGTCCATTCAGAGATAAAAACCACACAGATAGACTGCTGAGTCACTTAAATATCATATATAACACTTGCCCAGGATTCAGTTTGTGAAGGGACCTCAGATTAAATGAAGCTTTTTTTTGAGAGAGAAGCTGTGATCTCGATTCAGCCACAACACCAAACTGTTTTTCAAGCCTTGTATGAACACCAGACAGGAGCAGCAGGTCACAAAGTATCTTGTTTCATATATTTTTCCAAGTCCAGATTTAAAGCATTTCAAATTTTGTCACAGCCTGCTCAGAGGAGCCAAGACCCTGTAGAAATGGCACTTCATCAGTTCACAGCAAGAACAATGCTCTCCTCTGCTCCAGTGGCTGTCCTGCAGCAATGGGCTGTGTGTGATCCACATGAAAATTGATTTTATGGGGAAATAGATTTTGTGCTCCAAGCATTTCAAATAATCTTTTGCTGATATAGAGTA
>JAHXMQ010000807.1:134153971-134164418 GCA_020466415.1 Ammodramus savannarum pratensis | reverse complement strand
TTCTCCATATGCCTGGTTTGAAAGGTTTTTTGCACAGGTTTTTTACCTTTTTCCTGGGAATTTAGGTGCATCCTTGAATAGGGACAAGCAGTCAGCTGGAAGCAGGAGACAAGAAGACACCAGGAACATGAGGGAGTCTCCAAGGATGACAGGGTTGACTTTTCTCAGCTGTCTGAAATCCTGGGAGATCTGAGATAAAGCATACAAGCCATGAATTTGAATTTTGTTGTTTAATAGTTTGGTGACTCAGTGGCATTTAAAAGTCTGTTTATGGAAGGTCACAGTAAACAATCTCTTGTTTCCTTCTGGGGTCAAGTTTATGAATACATTTTATGCAAGTCCAAAATCTTTGGAGAGCCTCTCTCCAACACAGGCAAGGAGAAATAATGCAGCCACTCCCTCTGCAGCCAAAAAATAAAATAAACTACTAAAAGTATAATGAAGAATATTTACACAGTAATTGTTAGAAATTATCTGTCACTCTTTGTCAGAGAGGTGGCACATGTTCACTAAAGCTGCCCAGGGGCTCTGCAAGTTTTTATTTCTTTTATTTATATACTTGCTCATGCACTTCTGATCACAAGAGCCACACAGAACTTCATTCATGCTTTTGCTTAAATATACAAACTGTTTGAAACACTAATTATAGCCATAAGCAATTTTGTTTCAATTTCTGTGAAGAAACCTTTTTCCAATAGTTCTGGGGATGTACAGGCAATGATTCAGCAAGGGAGAAATCAGGCAATTTCTGAGCACCTGCTGATGATAAACTTTAGTGGCATTTTAATTGTTTTATTTATTTAATTGTGAATGTGACCTGAAAAAAAGATTTAATTAGAAACCAGGGTGTGATTGCAACTCCAACAAATGCTGCAGTCTTTGGCATTGACATTGGCAGGACCAGGAGACCATAAAATTGTTTAGAGACCTATAACCTCCAAAACTTCCTGCATGGGCTGGCTGCCCTCCCCTGATAACAACTTCTTTGGGATGCATTTTTCTTTCCAGTCCTATTTGCCCATTGTTTTAGATGACCTCAGTCTGAAGCTAAAGACTCACTCTCTTAAAAGGTGGAGGTGATGAAAACCTGGCACCGTTTTTCTTTTACTACACCCTTGCTTTAATCCTGCATGATAACCCAGCAATGATTCTTACATGTAGTTAATATGAGGTTTGAAAAGAGATTTTTAATTTAAAAACAGAGTTCAGAGGAACTTACAAACAGGACACACTTTTTCAGTCTGTAAAGCCCTTTTGCCATGCAATTATCCCATAACTGACCTAATTTTGGCCTAAAGACAAAGGATGCAGCAGAAATAGGACCCAGAGTTCCATAACTCAAATACTCAAATCCATCTACCAGAGATAAAAAAGCAGCTCCTACAATCAATATTTTTGGTGTTTAAATGAAGGTCCCATTTCACCCAGTGGAGGGGATCTGCACCCAGAGACATGGGATCCTCTCCAGTGGTTGACCCTGATTTTGGTGCTTCAGAAATGGCCAAAGGTGCACCCAGCCGCAGATGAGGATGAGGACAGGGATGAGGATGAAGATCAGCATTGCCCCAGGGGCTGAGTGTGTCAGGAGATGGAAAGAGAACTTCCCCCTGTCCCCTAAAGAGGAGTTGTCTGCATTGTCCCATTAGAGTCAATGCACATTGCGTGTTTTCTTTGTTGGATTTAAACAAAGTGTTTATAAAGGGATTAAAAGAATTCATGTCACACCTATCTGTTTATCAGAGCTATGGTCCTGTGGCACAGAAAGTATTGGGGCATTTCTTGGAGAGAATAATTTGCCAACACAGCAAAATCATTAATTCTGGGATCTGAGCAAAGGTGGATCAGATGAAGAGGGCAGGAGATTGCTGAGGAAGGGAAAATGCATCAGAGAATCAATTGGAAAGGATACAGTTATTCAGATTAATGTGTTTCCTTTTAAAAACCTGAGGATGAACCAGAAAATCATAATCCTTATGGAAGTATAACTCTCAGTCAGAAATAAAACCAACATGCAAAGAATCTGCTTTACCACTAATTTTTGTGGGGAAATGTGTTCAAGAGCATGTGAGGGACTGCAGAAGGGCTGCAGAAGGGAGTGTGTTGAGCATGGAGAAACCAGTTTGGAGCTGCAATGTGTGGTGCTGAAATGTGATGATTGTTTGTCCCATGTTAATGTGTGGGTGGGTTTGGTGGAGCTGTATTTCTGTGCCCACTAATCTTTCATAAATTCCAGCTCATCCTAAATCAGATAATTCCTCTTTCAAACATTTGTCCTGGTGTGTGTTTGATCATGCAAATCCCCAAGGTCAGAGACACCTGTGCACTCCCCACCATCCTGCACACACCTTGTCTTCCCTTGTTTTGCCAGAGGAGTCTTCCTCAGGTGGCTGCAGATCCAATGATTCTCAGTGATCCCTCTCCAAACACAACTGAATACACTCCACCTTCTTCTCTTTAGTTGTTATTCTTTACACCAGGACTTTGTGCCCCTCTCTAGGATCTACAGAAGCTCAGAGTGCATTCTGCATTATCTTCTCACCCATCCTGATTCTGCTAAACTCAGGATAAGCCCCTGAGGCACTCCTCCTCTTCTCCTGACCATTTGCAATACACTGAGCTGAGCTGTGCAGCTCTGAGCTCCAGCACTGAACCCTCCAGGAGGTTCTGAGCCCTCAAGCAGGCTCCCATTACCTTCCCTCTTCCAATAAAGCTGAAGTATTTGGTGGCATAACTTTCTCACATTTCACTATCATCTACAACAAAAAGATTACAGGCATTTAAGACTATAGCCATATCCTTTAAAATGTGTTAATGAAACATGAGTTTGTTCGATACTTTTTTCACCTATTGATTCCAGCTGTGTCTATAATCCTCCTGTGGCAAAAACTTCCAAACATCCCATACCTGCTGCATAGTAAAAGTATTTTCTTTACTAGCACTAAACTCATCTATTATTTGCAAGCAGGGCTGTTCTGTTCTGTTCTATTATTGTGGGATTCAGTCAACAACAATTGACAAAAGGTTCTGACAGTTCATATGACATGCAGAATACTTTAATTATGTACCCAGTGTAGCTCTCTAAATTATAAAATCCTGTTCCAAGAGAATTTCAGCCTGTCTCTCCATTTACCCCCTGGGTAAGTCATCATCTCTGTCACAAAGTTCTGCCTCATTCATTCATGTGTTGCCTTTCCAGCAATGGAACATGCAAACAGACTGTCCTGTATCATCAGCCCAGTGCTCAGTCCTCACATCTGTCACCTGTGCCATGAACCTCTGTCCCCTGCAGCTCTGAATGAACCTCAAACTCATCAGCACAATGCCAGCTCTCACTGGCAGAGACATATTGCTGGAATACATAATGCAGGAGGCACAGATACAGAAATGGAGGGTGAGCTCATTGCTACCTACCTCAGCAAAGGAAAACCTGTCCAGCAGAAGGTTTGCCTGAGCTATCACAGTCATTATTCAATGAGGTTTCTGCTGTCATGAAAGACATTTGGAAATAATATAGAGTTTCGTGTTTCAGGTTCCAGAACAATGTCAGAAATAAATGAAACCATTATTTCATTGAGCTGCAACAAGCTGCAAATGGGCACATTTTAAAATACACTGAAAACCTAAGCAGGGGAAAATAAAAGGCAAAAAGAACAGTTTGAACACCTAATAGAGCGCTGACAAATCTGATAAACAGCAGAAAAGAATTAATCAGTAAAGAACAAAGGAGCAAAGGAACATAGAGTAAGAATAATGTGTTAGCTTATGGGAAATAAAAATGTTTATTCCTCTGCTGTGCCATAAGTCTCCATGTACGATCAGGTTCCTGCTGGTTCAGTATGGTTCAGTGCTTGGCATGTGCCAGGCAGAAAGTCAGGGGGTTTGACTGAACTGCAGAGGACCCAGAAGAGGCTGGCATCAATCTCCTTGTGGATTGCCCTGGATAAAGAAGGGTTCACAAAGCCCAACCAAGGAAGGGCCCATCCAGGCACAGAAAATCCTGATATCATAGGAGAGCTTCAGCAGGGGTTCAGCTTATTATTCACTCCCAGCTAGTTGAGACTTGTCGCAGACACCTTTTATGAAAAATCCTTTCCTTAGGATTTTTCCTCCTGAGAAGCTGACAGGCCTCAGGAACAAAAATGTAAACAATGATTATCTGCTGCTGTGGAATGCAACAGGTGCATCTGTATTTGGCCCATGTTGGATGTTTCTAATTATCGGCCAATCACAGTCAGCTGGCTCAGACTCTCTGTCCGAGACACAAACCTTTGTTATCATTCTTTCTTTTTCTATTCTTAGCTAGCCTTCTGATGAAATCCTTTCTTCTATTCTTTTAGTATAGTTTTAATATAATATATATCATAAAATAATAAATCAGCCTTCTGAAACATAAAGTCAGATCCTCGTCTCTTCCCTCATCCTAAGACCCCTGTGAACACAGTCACAGAGACTTGGAGTTAGCCTCATGTAGCCAGTCCTGTTAGTTCAGTGCTCTGAATCCCACCACATGGACCAACTTTCTGCCTTCCCTGGTAATCTGTTGCTCAACCTTTTCATGTAGTGGAGACTTCTCATGTGCCTCAGGGCTCTTGTTCACAAACAGAGTGCTCCTTTCCAGGAGATGCTTGCTTGCCACTTGTGGTGTTTGATTTTCCTTCTCCTGAGTCTCTTCTATCTCTGGGGGAAAGTTCCAGTCACCCAATAAAAGTCAATCACCACGTTTACCTGGGAGCTCTGTGTCAGAGTTCTGCAGGATATCCTCTCCTTCATCCTCTCCTTCATAAATAATTCAGTGAGATAAGCATTTGTAAGGCAGTAGAAAAAGACAGCAGTTAATGCTGTTCAGTCGTGTTTCCCTTGGAAGAACACAGAGGTTCTTCCAGCAGGGTAAGCAGGGTTTGTCACAGCAGTTCTAAAGGCTCCCAGTGCCCCAAGCAGCCAGCTGTGTATGTGCATTTTGGCTTTGCAAATGGGAATTGAATTTATAGCCAAGGAAGTCTCCTTGCTGCCCGTCCTCCCCCAGCTGAAAGGTGTTTGCTTTCCCAGGAGCAAGAAGCAAAACTCAAAACTTCCTCCAGTGTTCAGTGGGCTCTTTGTTTGCCTCAGCTTGCTGTCAAAGACCCCTTTCTATTTTGCTGTGAATTAATTTTACAGAGTGTTGAAGAGCTGAGCAATTCTAAATACAACCAATTAACACTAATGCACCCATAATTTTGCTGCTTTTACAGAATGAAGAGCCCGTTTTTTCCAGGGACGGTCGGAAGTTTTTCTTTGTCCGCGCCATTCCCCAGGGAGGACGTGGCCATTTCTACCACATTGCCATGTCATCCTCACAGGTAACTCCCTGCTGCTGCCCTGGGTCTCACCTGAGGCAGACAGCAATAAAAAATAGTGGCTGTGCTTGTAGCAATGAGATGGGGAGGTGCAGATGTGAAAATGTCTTGGGCATACAAGAAACCCCCCAATGATGCTTCATTTGGGCATAAGATAATGTGAATTTCCAAAGAAAAAGGTCAGTGGACTGTCTTTTTCCAAACATTATTATTGTTTTTGTTTGGTTTTTGTGATGCCACATTAGCTGTAGATAAATGAATCTCCACCCTGCCATGAAGGATTAAATAGAAACATGTGGGCACCTGTATTAGAGGAAGGGGTTTGAAGTTGCTCTGGGCTGAATTCACCTCATTATCTTCAGTGGAGTCATGGTTAAGATGATTCTGACTCTCTGTTATTTCTGTGCCTGCAGGTTCACAGAAATGGCAGATGTAGTGGTGGAAATTGTAGATGTTTGGTTTATTTTTCATGGGCAATGGAGCCAGAAGAGCTCCTTTTTTCAGAAGTTTTAACAATAAAGAAATCTATTTCTCTTTTCTTTCTGGCAGCCCAACAGTAGCAATGATGACTTACAGGCCATTACATCTGGAGATTGGGATGTGACAAAGATACTGGCATATGATGAAAAGAGGCAGAAAATGTAAGTAGATTTGGTCTGACAAATCAGACTTCCTTTGTTTAGCCCTGGGTTGGTTACAAAGGTGTTGTGCATGCACTGAAACCTGTGAGCATGGGGAGCTGGGAATAAAAAAGCAGGAGAAGCTGTCTTCATTTTGGCTTAACCTCTCACACCATTACCCATATCTTGTGTTATTTTGAATAATCTGCACAGTTCAAACCTCTCTTTCTATGACTGTTAAATATACTTGTGCAGACAAGTAATTTCTCCTGTTGTAACTTGTGATATTTCCCTCTGTAGGAAAGCAGCCTGTTTCCATCAACCACTTAGTCAGTTTTTGGAAAGAATCTTTTGTTGACCTGCAAAAATACCAATGCAGTGAGAAAAAAAAAAAAAAAAATTAAAAAGTATTTAGATAGAATTAGAGGAAGGAAAAAAAAAAAAATAAAAACAAGGAAAGCAAACCCACACTTCTTTACACTTGCTCTTTATGATTTTAAAATAAGTTCTGTAAACATTCACTTTTTCAAATACATAAGAAAATATTTAGACAGCTTCTGGAATCAAATAACAGATTCCTTTGCAGAAAAATTTTTGGGTGTATACAAGTTCTTACCTCTCAGTTACTCAAGGACACTGAACAGTGGAGTAAACAGTCTCTGGAATATAATAAAGTTTGAGTGATCATTAAGAGCACAGTGCTTCCTCAAGATTTTGAGTGTTCTCAATTACCAATAACTTCAGAACAATATAAAATCATAGAAATATAGAATCACAGAGTGGCTTGGGCTGGAAGAGAAAGAGCATCCAGTTCCATCTCCCTGCTGTGGGCAGGGACACTTTCCACTGGACCACACTTCCCCTCAAACCTGGCCTTGAACACTTGCAGGGGTGGCCTAAGTAGCAAACTAGCACCAAAACCTTATTGGCATTTTAAGTGGCCAGTCAAGCAGAAAATGGCACACACAATTTGTAGAATCCATATGTGTGCCTAGGCAAGTACAGATCAGCAGGGATGAAAACCCTTCCTGGCATTGTTCACCCCATGGATGCCACATTTGCTCCTGTGCTCTGGCATCATCCACACAAAATGCATTTGGGGGTTTAAATCAGATTTCACAGGTGGGAGTGAGGTTGGCCACCTCCTGCAGCATCACTCTTTTACCTCCAGAAGCTGCCAGTGCACAGCAGAGCCTGTGTTGATTATCCAGAGAGGAGCTCAGCACAGAACAAGAACACCAAAGTGTTCTTCATCTTCAGGCTCTGCTTCCCATCAAACCTTGATTAGCTGACTAGCTGGGCAAAGAATAAATGTGGCCAGAGAAGTAAAAACTTCCTCTAGAGACAGAAGAAAGAGCTTTAAAAGAAATTCTGACCCATGAGTCTTGAGGTAAAAAGGTGGATGTCTTCCGCTTAATCACTTGAGTCTTTTTTAATCCAATGACATGACCAGTGTAGGACCCAAAGTTTTCCATGCTTGTTTTACTTGCAGTGCAATGTGCAATTACTTCCTTGAGCCTCTCAGTGATGGGTCCCTCTGTATCCTTTCCTAGTTCAGTTTAAACTTCCCTTGCTTTTACAAGATCATGGAAATGGCAATATGAGTGAAGATGTTGCATGAGACACTTCTAAACACACTTCTAAAGGTGCAATTCACTTTTATTTTCCCCCTCCAGCTATTTCCACAGCACAGAAGATTCACCAAGAAGGAGACATTTATACAGGTTTGTGCTTTACTAACTTCATATACAGAATTTCCCATTTCTTCAGTTTTACACGAACCATAGGCAATTGCAGTAGAAGCAATTTCTTAAGTTTTTTTTTCTTTAATAGCATTGCAAGATCTTTCAGTCTGTCACTGGAAGAAACAGTGTAACCACAGCAATCAAAATGCTTGACTCTTGGAAATGTTTTACGTTTAGCAATTTTCTCATATCAATTCAAATTTTAAATTGGTGTCAAGATTGACTATCACAAAAAGATAGTTCACAATAGAACTGCTTAGCACTTGAAGGAATTCAGAGATACATAAATAATGGTGTAGACTTTACAGTCTTTATACTTTTCAAAAGAAATTTTGAGAAATTTCATAGTAGCTCACCTCTTAATGAACTGAAAAGAATTAACAATATTTTATGTTTACAAACCTTTTTCTGCAGTTCCAGAAGATTTTAGCATTGTCCCTCAGTATATGATGGTTTTACAGCAAGCTATTGGTTGTCTTCCCATTTTGAAATGTTGTGGAAGCAGATTACAGAGTGGAGGAAACACAAACTTTTAAATAAACACTTTGGAATCATTATTCCATTTGTCCTGTTTTTCTTCTGTCACCCTGCTGCCATCACAACATCTGCCATGAAGGGTAGAGCTGGTGAAGGCATCAGTGGACAAGGGACAGTCAGTGCATTTTCCTTCTCTCACATGACATCATATCTTTTTGTTCCTCAGTGGGAAGGAAAGTGGAGCAAAATAAATTACCTGTGATTGAATAATTTTTTTTCCTTTAAAGACCTATATGTCTGTTTACTGCACTCCACAGTTTTTGAGTGTTTATTTTCCTGAAGAAAATTTTAATAATTAAATTAACCCTTCATTTCTATTGAAATGAGAAGAAAACCTCACTTTAGAAACAGAGCCCAGGCACAGTTCAAGAACCAGGACATGCTGGCATGAGTGAAAGTAGCTCTTCCTTGTCAGCATCCATCTCACCCTGGTTCCTCACCAGCCTCATCTCCCCACACAGACAACAGAGACAGAGCAGATGAAGACCTGTTCAGGGGAGCTTTTCCCCCTTCTTTTTTTTGTGTTTGATTTAGTATATTTAATTAGGATTGTAGTAAGAGAAAAAATCGGAGCCTAAACAAAAGCCCATGATTACTCATTTCAGTCTCTATGATCCTAAAAAGGTTGCTCAGCCTCATCTCTTGAAATAGTAGCAAAAAACGCTCCTCTCCTTTACAGTAATACTGGAAAGATCTCTTGGTTAGTATTCTTGAAGTTTCAAAATGCTATCTAATAATATTTGCTAGTAATCTGAAATTCTTCAACATTCATTGGACTCTTAGCATCAAACTTGTGAGCAAATGGACAGCCCACATTACCTTCCTCAACAAGAGATCTCTAAATACAACCTGTCCTTTCTGCTTGGGGGTTTTAAGAGCAGAGGTTTTTTATTTAAACCTGTACAAAGGGCTTTGGCCTCTGAGGCAGCAGCTAGCAAATCAGACCAGTGGTGAAACTAATAAGAAACTTAGAGAAAGCAATTCCAGCTCTTTATTGTCTGTTATAATATAAATAAGTGCTGAAATGTTGTTCCTTTGTTTCATGCCTTCATCCACCAAATTATTCCTTCCCCTTGTGAAATTGCAACCATCATTTTCTTTTAAAAACTGTGCCTTCCTTCATAACCACCTGACCTTGCAAAATGACATCAGTATTCATTTATATATTCTCTATTCAAGCAGGAGGGGGAAAAAATCCATCATTGCTATTTAAACTCAACCAAATGGAAATACTTTGTCTCTTACTAATGTTGGACACATTAGATTTATATTCATGTTCTAAAGAAAGGTTCAAGTAATGTTGCTTTCAAATAACATTTGCTCAGTGACCTTCATGGAATTGTATTAACTTTTTCAGTGCAAGCACAAATGGGAACTTCAACAGGAGGTGCCTGTCCTGTGATCTGATTGAAAACTGCACTTATTTCAGTGCATCCTTCAGCCACAATCTGGAATATTTCCTGCTGACATGTGAAGGTATGTGCTGGGTTCTGTCACTGCAGTTGTTGTGCCTCAGGGGCAGGATTTAGAGCCAGCACTGACATCTTCAGACATTCTGTGTACCTGAGGTCAGCTTTGAAAGACTTGCCATGAATATGTTGCTTTTAAAGCTTTACTCTTGACATTTTTCTTTTCTTTTATATTTTTACTTGTAGTTAGAAAGCAAATATTTACAACCTTTTTCTGTGTATACACGCACAGAAGGTAGATGTAGATTCCCCAGCCACCACAAGCATCCTTAAAGGAAAGTAACAACAAAACCTGGAGGATATAAGACATCAGAAAATTTATGAGAGAGAAGCCAGCAAGGGGGAGTTGACTGTGGGTGACTGGGACTAAATTCCAGATACATCAGCTAATACTGTAAACAGAGGGATTTAAAGTAAGTTACAGAGAGAAGACAATTTGCCAAAAAGGCAGCTTACAGAAGTGTTCCTGATGGACAATGTGAGTACAGAATAGCTGGTGTACCTTCCATGCTCATACATCATAGATCTGCTTTAACTTGGCATAATCTGCAGATCCAACAGGGATTTCCTGTTTTGAAAATGCCTGAGTATCCAAGAGGCTAAAGATGCATTTCAGGAGAAGAGTCATTGAAGTTTTCTTCAGCTCGGTCAAGACTAAATGCAGAACTCCACTAAACTTAATCCTATATCATTTAATTCTGCTTGATTATCCAAAATTGCACACAAAATGCATGCACACCAGT
>JAHXMQ010000807.1:134139279-134153871 GCA_020466415.1 Ammodramus savannarum pratensis | reverse complement strand
CCCCCCAGTTGGAGCCAATGCTCAAGACCAGACAGTGGCAGACAATACCTGTGGCTGTTTAGTGCCTTCTTCTCCATAACATGTCTAACATGCATAAATTTGTATCTAAATAATTATCAAATACATAAATCTCCATAATCTGTATAAAATGCATCAATGTGTATAAAAGCACCCAGAGCTCAGGTCTTGTTGTCTGCTCTGTGACTGTGACATGAAAATGTGTGTCCATACTGGTGTACCCAATGTCAGCCCCATATGTATCTTTGGAGGTAGTTAAATTAAATTAGTTTCCTGTAATCAAGCCTGTAATAGCTTAAAAATTTGTATTTTCTCAGTCACATGGGCAAACTTTTATGGCTTGAAAACAATTTCTGTACTGACAGAGAATAACCTCCGCCATACCTCAGCTTCACTCCGTGTCTTCTTTTGTGACCTTTTGTTGCAAATTTCTTTGAGTTTAGAGCCACAGACATGACTGTGGCTCAGCTGAACTTCTCTACAATGGATGGCAAGGTTCATAAGATTTGAGCAATCAATCAGTGCTTATAAAATACTTTGTGATACTTAAATGAAAAGCGAGGGAAAGGCAAAATATCAACCCTACAAGACCCCAAAAAAACCAAGAAAGGTCTGGCATCGCTCATTTGATCCCAAAGGTCAAGAGCTGGAAATTTTTTTCTTGCTCTTTTGGTACTTTAAAGGCAACACATAATTTCCTTCAAAGACTTTTTTGCTGTCCTGCAGAATACATTTAACAACCTTGCTACCTGGCACAGGCTGAAATGAGAGCAGCTGCTGCAATAGAAGGTAACCTCTCTTGAAAGAGGACAGTGTAATGCTTGCTGTCAGGAGGCAGCATTTATTGCAATCAGTCAGTCCCAGAAGGCCAGTTACCTTACTTTTCATCTAATTTTATATGCTCATGATTGAATTACTGTAGCAGGATCTAAGGAAACATGATGCTTTGCAGACTGCTGTTAGATTATCTCCTCTAGACATGGTTGAAAAAGCAATATCTGCTTGACCAAGGTCACTCCTACTGTCATTTTCACCATAAAATATGGGTTTACACTTCTGCCTCTTCTCATAAACCAGCACAGGCACCTCCACTGATTCCCTCTAAGATAAACAGAAATAAAAGCTGGATGGAAGTGGTTTGCTCTCTGATACATAAATTTAATTGAGGTTGGATTTTTCTCATCTGTAATGGGATGTAAATTTTAATTTCATTAACAAAAGGATAAGAAACTGCAAATTTTGGCTATGGGAAGCAATTTATTCCTGTTTCTTGAGTGGGACTCAGATATGTAGGGGGCAAGTCTGAATGACACCAGCCAATAAAGCACTAAAACCCATTTTTAGGTGATAGCTCCTTCTCTGAACGATGAAGCCCTATCAATTACTACCTCTGTAGTCAATTGTGCAGTGTTTTAGTATTTCCACTGTACATGGGTGTGACCGTGTTCACAGGGGTCTCAGGTTGAGGGAAGGGATGAGGATCTGACTCCATGTTTCAGAAGGCTTAATTTATTATTTTATGATATATATTATATTAAAACTATACTAAAAGAATAGAAGAAAGGATTTCATCAGAAGGCTAGCTAAGAATAGAAAAAGAAAGAATGATAACAAAGGCTTGTGGCTGGGACTCTCTGTCTGAGCCAGCTGACTGTGATTGGCCATTAATGAGAAACAACCAACATGAGACCAATCACAAATGCACCTGTTGCATTCCACAGCAGCAGATAATCATTGTTTACATTTTGTTCCTGAGGCCTCTCAGTTTCTCAGGAGGAAAAATCCCAAAGAAAGGATTTTTCACAAAAGATGTCTGTGACACATGGGGACACTTTGTCTTCAGTGGCTCCTTCTGTCTCTCCCCAGAATAACCAGGCAGCACCACTGAAACTCAACTCCTGATGAGGTTGTTCATGGGGAAAGCAAGGGAAGCAGCCCTTCCTGGCACAGCACAATTGGCACCCTGGCACTCAGGGGTTTTGGCTGCAGTGTCTTCACTGTCATAAAAAAATCTGGGAGCTCACAGAGACTTTCAGCTGGACTCACAGAGCTGGCAAATGTTTCCTGGAGCCTGGAGTGCAAGTCTCTGACATTACAGACTGTGGCATCAAAGCATGCTTTACATCAGCTGGTCCTTTTCCATCAGCTGACCTCATCCATAAGCTCATCCTGGCCCTAGGTTTTGTGTGGTTTTCTCCACAAAGGGTTAATGCCTCCTGAGGCAAGAGGACTAGAGGGGAAGACCCTGACCTGTGCATACATCTCTTCAATTAATGATATTTAATACACAATGTAAATGATGGGAGGAGGGCAGTGTTGTTCTTGGGATGCCTACCAGCCTACTAATCAAAGTTCTCCATAATCATGTATTATCAAGAAGGGATTAATCATTTTTAGGGATGTCACAAAAAAAAAATTGGAGGGGAGAGGGCTGTAACAAGGGCTAAGGGGAGATTTGTCTCACACTTGGCCTGGTTGCTGGGGATAAAGAAATGCCTTGGCCACTACACTCTGTGTTATTCCTCAACCAGTGACCAATTAGGGAAGAAACAGCTTTCACTTTGAGGGACAGCAGTGTAACTGAACAGGGAATTATCTTCTTCTATAGCTCTTCCTCTTCTTTCAGATACAATATAATTGTTTTGTTCCAAAATGCCATAAAACCACTGTTATTTATCCTGTCTCTTTGAATATTATCCCTGCTGGAAGCTATGTCTGTGGCTGACTGACAGCCTTTATTGTCAGTCTTGTGCAGGCCAAATGACTTTAAAACTGTCTTTCTTTTGAGAGAAGGAAACAGATTCTTGTGAGAAAAAATGTGAAAATATTGTCACCTGATTTGGCTCCTCTCTGGCATGGTGGTTTTCAGCAGCTTAGCCTAGATGCTGTAGATCAGTAATGACAGGTAACAGAAATGAAGCCATTTCTCCCTTTCCTGGCAGGCAACTCTGCAGCTGTGGAGCAAAATGCTATGTCGTAACTGAGCTGTGCTTGATAAAATGCCTAAAGAACAAGTACAAAAGGAATTGGTCTGGGTAGATCTGCTTTTCCCCGTTGTGACAACAGCTCTGTCACTGCAGTGCTGGCCCTGAGACACTGAGGGGTCCCTATAGGCCTGGGAAATCTTTATATTCCTAAAAATAGGACTTATTGCTCTAACATCTTGCCAGAAAATATCGTGTTTCAATCCCACTCACAGATAACAAGTGGTACAAAAGCAATGATTAGAAAAAACTCTGCAATTTAAGGATCTCCTCTGAGAGTGATTCACACTAATGAAGGAGCAGCACAACCAAATTAGCAATGATCTGAGTCAAGTTTCTCATGCCATTGGACATTCATTCATTCTGTCTGTGCTTTTATGAGTTTTAAAGTGCTGCAAGTTTTTCTTCTTTATAGAAGCAGCAGGTAGCCATAAACTTCTCAGCTCCTTAAACTGTTTCTTGAGAATTTAATTATCTTCTTTCCTCCTTCTTGGTGAAACTTGGAAAGACCATCTGGAGATGGAAGAGCTTGGGAGCATCACTTGCTGCTTTCACTTAATAGGTTTATGCTGAGCCTTGAAAAGTCCTTTTGTTGTTCCACATTTGTTTTATTTTCCAGAATTTTGCTGGGGTCAGGAAAGATTTTCACTACCAAGTTTCATCAAATGATCTGGCTCTGCTTTGTGGCGGGTTGTCCTGATTTTGCTGTCAAACACATTTTGGCACCACAGAGCCCAGAGCATGGTTTAACAAGGTTCAGCCTTCCACTGTGGGGAGGTCTAAACCCCTGGCTTGGAATCCTTTTAGGTATCCAGGTTGTTCTGCCCACTGATGTGGACACAACACAAGATGACAGAAGTCTGAAATGTTTGTTGCTTCTGGAGTTTACCGTAGACAGAGAAATTTTTAGTATGGGCGAGTCTAAGTCATTAAATCCTTTGAGTGAAATCAGTGTTTTCTGATGAGAAATATGTGTTTTCTGATGTGAAATCAGTGTTTTCTGAGGAGGGCTGCTTTAGGAGAAGCATTTGTGGTGTTGGGACCAGGATCCAAACCCAAGTTCCTGTCCTTGACCAGTGCCATCTCTCTAAACCTAGTCAGGGATTGCCCACCAGCATTTCTCCTGCTTTCTTTCAATAACATGGGAAGGTTTCCTACTAAAAATCACAGACCAGCATTCCTGGACAAGGGAACTTTTAATGGAGGCTGGAAGTGATCAGAAAATTGGGGAAACTGGGTCATTAATGCTGCTTTGTGTGCTGCATGTCCCATGAACAGTGTGAGATAAGCTCAGCCAGCAGCTGGGTGGGTGGGAAAACCTTTGAAGCATCAGCTTCAGCATCCAGCATCACTCAATAGCTCAGCTCAAGATTTAAACCCCAGGATTTATTTTTTTTTCTTAATGTCAGCAAACATAAAATTCTGAGCAATGTTTGTAGTATTGTGGCTATACTTCATGTCATTACTGCATAAAGATGTTGACCTTTTTTGAGGAGACCCATATTTTGGAAAATCTTTATTCTCTCATGGGATTTCCAGCTGATTTAGACAGAAATGAATGTGTGCCATAGAAAAGATAAATTAAAATCAATAAATCACATGGATTTGTTGATGAATTTCACTAACAAAGTAACATTTTGCTCTGGTTTGCCCATTGACTTATGGATTCAGTCTGTTTCATCTGCACTTATAAATGGCTTTGAGGATATTTTTTACATGAAAATTGCTTAAAATATCACTCTTGTGAAAATTGTGAATGCAACATTCATCAAAAAACAGGGTTTCTACTCATAAAGACTTACTTTGTGAATAAAAGTGTCTGAATCCTTTCTGCCTCAGGACAGAAGATCATGGCATTTGTCTTTTACTGTGAATGAATCAAATCACATTTTTCTTCTGTTACTCCATCACAATCAGAGGGCCATGTCACAGAGATATTTTTGGCAGCAATTTTTACATTGATGGGTCCTTCAACAGAAAGAGCTTAATATTATTTAATATCTCAGGAAAATCTCATGCTGATATTTATCAGGATACAGGGAGTAAAAGTTTTATTTTCGGCAAAATAAACACTGCATTAAGTTTTTAATTTGAATTATGGAAAGATGTGAAAATCCATTTACAGCCCTTCTCCAGATGAGATGCTCTTGCCAAGTGGGGAGCAGAGGCACAGTGAGAATTGGGGGCTTGCCTATGGACACATCTGGAGTCAAATATCATGACCCCCATTTCCATCTTCATATTGCAAGCCAGTACTCCAAGGAAAAGCAGTACTGACTCCTGGAGCAGACCAGAAATATCACTCCTTCTGCAGCCTGTCTCCACTGTGGCTGGTGGATAATTAACCCTCTTCAGGATTTTTGCAATAATGTACCCATCAGGGATGTGTCTGCCCAGCTCCTGCAATAAGAGGTTGGTTCATGCCTTCAGGCAGGAGAATAATGAACCTCTCTCTACATCTTCCTCAGTTCCTTCATTTAATCAGACCTTTTAACCTGTGCCACTTGGGCCAGACCTACCATCCCAGGAAAGCAATGGAAAATCTGGAGACGAGGATATTCTAACTAACCATGGACAAGCAGAATGTAAATCAATGATTCACAAAGCACAAGTGCATAAAGCAGTGTTTTAAACCTCTCTGCATTGCCCATGTGTTGCCTTAAACATCACATAGAAATGTTGCATATCACAGTCCCATCAATAACATCCCTGGAACCGGATTGTAATTAGCAGTTGTTATGCTCAGGTAAACATCAGTGCAAGCCATAATGGAAGTACACATTGGCTCTTCCCTCAATGCACTGGGCTATTTATGAACTGTAAAACAGCTCCATATTTAGGCAAATTTATCTGCAAAAAGCAGGTGGTGCTTCTTTGTTCTCCTTTTTTTTACAAAATAATCATGTTTTTGGACATGTTTTTTGGACATGTTACTGTTGGATTCTCTAAATCTTGAGCTGGATGTGGATCCCTATGATACATACACTTGCAAACAGGTGTTTTTTACAACAGTTGCTTTAATTTGTTGACCCACATCCAAACATGGAGAATTCAAGGACACATTTGCTAACAGTTCTCTGAGAAGTCCTAACCAGCTGCCAAATGCTGGTTAGGACACATGGATTTGATTTTTTCCTGCTGTCACAAGCTCCTTTAGAGAACTCAAGCAGGTCTTGTAATTCCATCTTCCTGGAGGTGTTGTGAAAATGAAGTCCATTACTGACTGCCATGCTCAGGTGTGCAGTGACAAAAAGGGGCACAAAGGCTCCTAGACAGATAAATTTCCAGAATGGTTTTGAAAGCTTCAGTGAATCTTCAGTCTATTCACTGCAGAAAAACCTTCCTAGCACAGCAACCCAGCCATCAGTATGCAGGAGAGCACTCCAGTGACACGACCAGAATGTAAAAGTGATTAAATGGCCCTGGAGTGAGGAGCCAACAAGGCACAGCCACAGATGTTCGCGCCATGCCTCATCTCAACAGCACCCCAAAAAGGAGCCTGTGATTACACCACAGGCCTCAAAAGTGCAGGGCCAGTGTTCCCTGGTGCTGCAGCATCAGAGGAGCCCTCTTGTGTCCCTCTGTGTGCTGCAGGACAGGGCTGCAGCAAGCCCAGCCTCCTGTGCCCCCATAGCAGCACTCAGCGCCTTTAGGGATCTCAAACCAGATTGGGGTTTGAGTTGTAGCTGCACTAAAAGCAGATATGGAAAATGCAACGACCCATTTTGGCTTAAAGCATGTCATTATGTGTTTTCACAGCACTAGGAGTGTATCAGGATCTGGGAAATCCAATGCAGCTGCAAGGGAGAATGTTTTCCTGTGGCTTTTTTCCATTTGGAGGGTGCTCAGACATGCATGTGTGTGCTAGCTGCTTCTTGTGGGTCATATGGAGCTACTGAGCTTCTACAAGAAGAATTCTTAGAATCATTTGCTTCTCAAATGCTACTGGCATAGTATTTCCTTAGGAAAGTTTTCTGTCCATAATGCCTAAATTAAAACAATAGAAACTCTTTCCCTAGAGAGACAAATGAGCTGAAGGTCCCATTTAACCTCCTAAGGTAACAAGTCCATGGTGAGTTGGAGCATCTCTGGCAGATAACCAGGGAAATCTTCTGGTTGTGGGTACAAATATCTCACTCCAGGGCCTGAAAACAATATTAAATACACAGAGAGGAAATACCTTCATTTAATCCCTACTTAAATTTAGTTAGGTGGAAAGCCCGCTGCTTGGCAAGATTTCTGGATTTGTGTCAACTAAAAATGTCATAAAACTGCCCATCATGGTAAAGGCAAAGTATCTTAGCAAGGCTCACTTCCTACTGGAATTCAAACAAATGCTTTCTAAGTGCTCTTAGCAACTGGTCCTGCTAAGAGGACCAGAGCTTGGCAGGTGACCTTTGGCAAATATCATGATAAATTAAGTTGTTGAGATCTAAAGAGACTTAATTGGACACTGAAATAACTATTAGCACTGTAAATGGGTTTTATTAACCAAGTCAAGAGCCTATGGATATAAAAGTACAGAAGGCACACCTAGGTTTAAACAAATGTGAAAAGCTGATACCTGGATTTTATTGCTGGGATATGCACCAGCTGGGAGCTACAGCTCCATGTAGCCATGCCAGTAGCTCTGAAGACCTCAGGCAAGGCTTTAAATATTTTCTTTACTGCTGAAACCATAAGCAATAACTGCCAGGTGGTAACTGGGAGGAGGAAACCCAGGGGAAGGTTGTTTCTGCTCCTGTCCCAACAGGTTGTGCCTCCCTGGGCCCCACCTCACCTTCCTGAGAAATGCAATAACCCTCTGGTGAGCTCCTTATTGTATCTTTCCTCAGTACATCTCAGAGGAACATGGCACTGCTTGTCTAAAGGACTGGAAGGCAAAGTCAGTGCAGATCCATTCTCTGGCTTTTTCACCAACCTGCTGCCTGTGCCACACACAGGCTCACTCTGAGCCGGGCCCAGGAACTGAACTAAATGAAAATTAAATTGAATTTTTTTTTTTTTTTTTTTTTACTGGGATCAGAAGTTCCAGAAGCTGTTCTACTGCTTTACTGGATGATTTTACAAACATTTTTGATCTTGCAAGGGAGTGGGACATGCTGGCATGGGACCAAGGTGCTGAGGTGGGGATGAGAATGGACAATTCTAAATCCAATGTCGTAGGAAAACTCAGTGAGGATTTCATCATCATAGAAACATGGAATACCCTGAGTTGGAAGGGTCCTACAAGGATCATCAAAGTCAACCCCTGTCCCTGCATAGAACCACCCCAAGCATCATTTGGAAATTTTTTATGGGCCACCTATTATCTACAGCCTATTACTGCTGCACTCCAGAGTAGAATGGGATCTATATTCTATATCATTCAAAAACAAAATATGCTTTTCATCAGTCCACCCAGATGTACTGTTTTTTATAAAGCCCATCAAGTGCTATAGTATTCTTCAATATAAATTTTTGCTACTTGGTTCTTGATGTGCAGGTCTTGAGAGTTTGTGTTTTCTGAACAGCCTGAGCTGTCCATGGCTGTGTTCTGGGTCTCCAGCAAGGGGCAGAAAGCCAGTATTTGTCAGTGTGTGCTCTGGGGGTCTGAACACAGGTAGTGCTCTGTGACCGTGTTCACAGGGGTCATGGGGTGAGAGAAGAGACGAGGATCTCACTCCGTGTTTCAGAAGGCTTGATTTATTATTTTATGATATATATTACATTTAAACTATACTAAAAGAATAGAAGAAAATATTTCATCAGAAAGCTAGCTAAGAATAGAATAGCAAAGAATGATAACAAAAGCTTGAGTCTTGGACAGAGAGTCCAAGCCAGCTGACTGTGATTGGCCATTAATTACAAACATCCAACATGGGCCAATCCCAGATCCACCTGTTGCATTCCACAGCAGCAGATAATCATTGTCTACATTTTGTTCCTGAGGCCTGTCAGCTTCTCAGGAGGAAAAATCCTAAAGAAAGGATTTTCCATAGAAGATGCCTACAACAGTGCTTACTGTGTGCTCTGGGGGTCTGTCTAGGTAGAGCCGGGCACCCAAGATACCCAAGATCTATGTTGGGGTAGAACCCAAGTGGTTCTATCTTTATGTGACCACAAAAGCCAGGTATCCTGGCTTGGGTTCTACCCCAAAACACCCAAAATACCTGTCTAAAAACCCCAGAACCACAGAGGCAATGTTCACACACAGCTGAATGTCCTGCAATGCGCTCAGGGCCTGAGGAACCGGCTCTGCCCCAGCCATGTGCCTGCAGGTTGCCACCAAGCAGGATGCTGAATGGCCACAGCAGCATGCTTGGGCTTGGGGGGCATTCCCAGGGCTTGCTCACATCCCAGGACACTGGATGAGTGTTATCTGTTGTGACCAGAGTGGTTTCCCACACAAGGATGAATGCCACCACCCCGGGTTGTTGGATACGCGGTGGCGAGCCGCTGTAATTAGCGCTTCCAGGCACAGTGTGACCTTCTGGAACTTTTCCTGGGGCTTATGAAGCCTAAATTAGTTTCTGCTGTTTGAAAGCATGCACAGGCTTAATCTCTGGGCCCTATTTATATTATAATTACTATATAATTCACATTTGCATTCACTTGACTCCTTTTCTTACTTAACAGCCGAGGTTGGCTCTGGCTCCTCAAGCCCTTTGTGTGCAGTTCATGGGTCACAGATCCTGTGGGTGAAGGCAGGGTGGGGGATGCTCATTCTCACTCCCCCACATGCTGTACAACTGCACAACAGCAGGCTGGCATGAAAAACCCCTTTGGCACAAACAGAAGGTACCACCAGAGATTTTTCTGCAGGAAAAGAGAGGATGGTATTCTTGGTTTGGGAGTTGGGTGAGAACTTCTTTTCTAACTCCTGTTAACAACACAGTTATGACTATAGTTTGAGACTAATTAAAGTGATGGTTATAGCTATTTCTACAGTCTGAGATAAATTAAAATGGTGACTTTTGTGAATAATCCGGAACATTTTTTCTTCCTTTAAGCAGAGCTCTCATTTATGTTCTAAACGATTACACTCTAGTGTTATACATCTTTAATGTGTTTTAGACTCCCCATAAACACTCAGTGACATAAAAACAGGTGAAAAAAAACCCAAACTAATATGCATGAATATTTAACAAGAAAATGAATAGAAAATGTCTGTGATTTTCAGTGCCTGAAAAAATAGTGTAGAATTAAAGCAAAACTCCTCTCCTCTTTGAAATAGCCCCACTCTGCAAAGCACTCTGTGTTCTTTGCTTTTAAATGTTTTCACCCTTTTCTCATTTTGACTCTTGCTTGTAAATATGAGCTGCCTGGCATTGCCCAGAGGAAGGTGATCTATCATCTGCCTCCAGCCAGGGCTCTTGTCGCTTGGTCATTCTGTACATATAAAATTTTATCTGAGCTCCACTGGCAGGAGATAAATGACCATGACAACAGGCTTCCTCTAATGCCTCAAATAATGAAGCCTCACAAATCAGGCAGAAGCCTCCTGCATGTCAAGACCAGGGTGCATGTGCGTTATTTCCAGCTATATGAGCAACCTTGGATGAACTCATTATTCTGCACTGGGTAGTACAGATGTTACCATCCCACAAGATTTAATGCTTCCTCTGAGGAAAACTGCTTCTTTCACCTTGGTTGCCAGCTGGACCAGCTGTAAGGTTTATTGCTGCCTTTTGTTTGCTGCCTTTTGCATGGTAGTTGCTAAGCCCTTTATTAATGCAGTCAGTACATTAAGGGTGTATTAAAACCTGGGAACTCATGAGAGGAAAACAGCTTAATAACCAGACAATGTGAAGCAATGGTATTGATGGGTTGTTGGTGGTGTTTTTTAAGTTAATATCCAGCACCAGTTGTTACTTAATTAGCTAGGAAGCCATTATTTTGTTGCAAGAGAATTTTACTTTTGGAAAAGAATAAATTAAGATTATCTAAATCAATTTATACTTGGTTTTTAATGAAATAAACAGTAAATATTAAATGGGGGTTTATTCTGTCTGTTAATGAGGTGTAAATGGTTCTGTCTGTAATTATAAGGAATTATCTTTTTTTCCTTGAATATCATAGAATCATGGGATGGTTTGAATTGGAAGGGACCAGCATGTGCTAATCCAATAAGAAACCTAGACTTTAAAAATAGGGACAAGTGTAAACTTTTGGTTTCATCTCTTTCCAGAGTTTGCAGAAAGCCTGGATTAAAACTGAATTGAAAGAGGTTAAATTGAGGTATTCAAATAGAACAGAAACTGGAAAAAAGAGGGAGTTGAGCGTGGGGATTTTTCTGTTCAGATTCCACAGCTTGGACCAGCACACTACAACAAAATAGCCTGGGATTTTGGAAAGTCAAGTACCCTTATGTGGACTGGAGTTTTTCCCTCCTCCCTCTGGTACTTGCAGCTCCACTGAGGCACTGTCAAGTTCATGAACTCTGCAGACAAATTCTCCTAATCTACCTCCTTTTCACAGCTGATCTTGTCACTGCAGTGGCTACACACCTGCCCCAGGCCCTGGAGTTTGTATGTTTGCCACATTCCTCTTTGGATCCATCCACGTGCATTATTCCATTATGCTTCTGTAAACCTCATCCAAACCCTCATGGAAAGGAGGCAATTCTCAGCCCACTCAGTGTGACACCTCATTGGTTGATATTAATTAAGAAGGAGAAGAGGGAGATTAGTGAAAGAGTTGTGAGCGAAGGTTAAGTGCCAGCAAAAGGAAGTAGATTATGAAGAGGAGTCAGAGGCAAATTGGAGATCAGCAGCAGGGCCCATTAGGAGCTGCTGTGGGAAATGACCTTACCCAGATTGCTCCCTGGCAGCCTGGGAACCCAAAGCTGGTTGGAGCTGGTGGAATTTAAGACAAAAAGCCGATAAGCATCACCAGAAGGCAGAGATAAATACTAGAGAGGCTGGATATCTTGCAGGGCTGGATTGGGAGAAATTAATAATAGAAAGAGAAAAATTTAGACACATGGTGACTCAGGGCAAGAATTTTTCATGTATGTTTGAAGCTCAAAAGTTACAAATGCCTCAGCAGAGAAGATGGTGCCTGGGCACACAAGGCTGGCCACTGGATGTCTGCAAACTGCCTGCCTGCTGTGGGGTCATGGAAAAGGTGAATGCTCTTTTAGGATGGATCAGGCAAGGGATTTTCCATAGAATAGGCAAGTAGCAGTTTCACTATAAAGACCAATTAGGACATCCTCAACAGCACGGATGACTTGCAGTTCTGGTCATTTCTGTTCAGGAAGGAGGAACTGAATGTAAAACACCTTTGCATCAAAGACAAAGATGAAAAGCAACTTTGCCCTACAAAAGGGAGTTAAAATAGTCTAGTTTATCTGACAGGATGAGAGCTTTTGCGGACACATGACTGCTCTGACTAAAATGGAAATACTCATGATTAGTAGAAAACAGATTATTGGAACAACCCCAAAAAGATGTAAACAGGAGTGACAGCCACTACAGCTTCAAGTTGGAAGCAGCTTCTCCCAGAAGAGCAAGACACCAGCAGGAATTCCATCAGCAAACCCAATTATATTTAGAGGGTTTTTGTCAATATTTTGTAACACAAAATTTCCTGAAGCAGCAAGGGAGGATCTTCTCAGATCTCAGTGCCAGCCCAGCTTCCCAATGCTGTTTGCAGGCACCTCTCAAAATCCCATGGAATGGACCTGACCATGTTTATTCATTCCAGGAACCTTTTGAAGAACCCATCAGGCCTGTTCTGTGTAGTGGAATTAAGACCAAATCTCTTGTTCATTTTCCCTCTAGTCACTGTTAACTGATGCTGCCTCAGAGCCCCCAGATTTATTTCTGCTCCACATAAAGTAAGCATGAAATTTATTACCAGTATCACACAGGGCACAGACAAGCAGCACCATCAGAGTGGTTGCCCGAGAACAAGCCAGGATTGATTATTTTACAAGACAAGTTACATTTGAGGAAGTGAAGATTTGATTAAAAAATTAAATGCCTTGGGGAGGTTGAATAGCAGCATAAATCTGTTTGATGTTTATGTCAGCAAGGTTGCCAAAGCAAACAGCACAAACATCTGTCCACAGCATCAGCTGGAAAATGCTGCAAATTGGGGAAATTTTTTAATTGTGAGCAGTGGTTCATGGAACTCCCCATGTCTTTATTTATTAGGCTGATAACATCACCCCCAACATATGAACTTTATGCAGCACATATAAATAATTCATGGATTAGCAAATAAAGAGATCTGGAATCTGTACACAGAGATGGCTGTTGCCAATTATCTCACTTGTGCAGAGCCAGACCCTTTCAGCTCCCATCCCTTGCAGCTGCTCTTTTAAATCATTCATCAGTGCTTAAGAGATATGCTGGTGGCACTGGCAGAGAGTATTTGAATTTTCATTGTTTACACACTGTGAATTTAGCTTCTGGTCTGAAATTATCTGCAACATTGAATCCTTTGAGAATATAGATGAAAAGAATAAGACAATTCCTCTTTTTATCCTTTTTAAACACTTCTATAATTTTGATTAACTTTTCTTCAATTTTATTTCATATTCTTTCTATAATCACTACTTTAATTTTAAAGTTGTATTAACTGATATAATTCCCTATGCTGTTCAGATGATGAAGATGTCAGGAATATTCTGGAAGATAAAAAGTATTACAAAACAAGTGTCTGGTAAATATTTTCTTCAAGGTTGTGAAATTATTTTCCATTTTTAATTTAGAAATCTATGCCTTACCTTGTATCTTGAGTTGCTTCTTTCCATTCATGTTTAAGCAAAACTCTCTTAGAAATAATAACAAAAAAATCCTTAAAAATTTATTAAAAACCATGGCCAGTCCTTTTTCTTATCAAATTACTGAGGTACTGAGTTTCTGTGCCCATTCAGATCATGATGGGTAGCCCTTGTTGGGTGATAAATTTGCCTGTTGTCATTACAGCAATATAGCTCAATTTACTCCTTGCATGGATAATTACAGTAATGGTTTTAAAGTCAAAGGCCTTATGATAAACCCAGACTTTCAGCTGTATTAATTGAAAATCTAATTGATGTAACTAGAGTCTTGTACAGCATTATTAACCATGCAGCTATCTGTGATGTACAGAGTGTGATGGACACAGAGGTTCTGTCAATAGTTTTGCTCCTTTCTCTTAAGCTATAAATAAAGAAGCATCATTTAAACTTCTGTCAGGATGCTGGAGCTGGCTGGTACAGTGCTGGGGGCAGGAGAGGGGAGTGGAGCCTGCAATGGCATTCAAGCATAGCCCATCCCACTCACACAGGGATGCAGAGAGGGACAACAGGAGCCTGTGTGGTGCCACCTCTAAAAATTTTGGTGGAGGTGTCAGGGAACATCAGTGCCAGGCCCCACACCCTGGGGAGTGTCACAGCCCTGCTTGTAGCCACCCCTCTGGGGCAGGAAATCCAGCAGCATCATCTTCACCATGGCATGCAGAAAGTGGCCTGCCCATGATTTTGGGGACAGTGATGGGGTTATAAGGTGTGAGCTGGGTCTCTCTTACCTTTGCAAATCAGGGCAATGCAGCTCAGTGTCAGGGTCTCTAGCTTGTCACAGTGACCCCGAGATGTGTTAGAAAGTCTCTTTTCCCA
>JAHXMQ010000807.1:134128396-134139179 GCA_020466415.1 Ammodramus savannarum pratensis | reverse complement strand
CTCTGTGCCAGGGTCTCTGAGATCCCTGGCAGGGGTCTTGGCCATCGTGGACAGCCAGAGGGATGTCCTGGGTCCTGACAGCTCAGTATCTGCTTTAATTTTTTAAAGTGGAGGGGGAACTTTGTGTTTTATGCTTCAAGGAGCACCAGCGAGTTTTACACCATTCCCATGCTCTCATGATCTCTGTGAGCAAGAGGCAGAGCAGCCACAAGGTTCCTGAGGAGGGCAGGTAGACACAGGGGGATGGATCATCAGAGCAGACCAAAGAGCAGAAGCAGCAGAAGGTGCTGGGGCTCAGGAGTCCCCATCAAAGCCCCTCTGGACGGGCTCTGGAGGAAGGAGACAGAGCAGGGGATGTCCTCACCCTGCTTCTGTCAGCTCCCAGCAGATCATTGAACAAATTAGGTTTCCTTCTCAGATCCACACATGACAGTGGATGGCATTTAGCAGATGGCATGTGTAATGGGACTGTCACACCAACACAGGTTTAAAAATAAAGCTGGGGAGGCAGTTAATGAATATACAATTCTCCTTTCAAGGAATTCTTTCTGTCCCTGTCAGGCATTAGGCACTCAACTTTTGAGTGCTGAGAGACTTCTGATGTGTGTGCATTAAAAGACACAGTTTAGCATGTAACTGGGTTGTTTTACTTTAAAAACCTCCATTGAAATAAGCAACTTATGTTATTCCTAAAAAAATTGACTTTTTCTTCTTGATGACTTTCAGCCTGCTCACAAGTGAAGTGCATTCTCTAGCTGGAGTATTATCACTGAGAATATTTAATATTAAGAGTAATCCTTTTCAGAGAGATGATTGTACTCTAGTTTTCTGTCTTTATTATTTTAGCTTGTTTTCTAAAAACCAAAAATTAGGCATGTCAAAAATCTACTTTTTCAAGCATACTTTTTATTTTTTAATTACTTTTTTAAATTTCATATTATCTCAAACTGCATATCTTTATATGGGACTTTGCTTAAGAACATTGATTTGGGGAGATGGCACAGTAACAGTAGCAGTAGTTAGTAGAGAGACTACACAAAATATAAACATGTAACTTCCCAAACTACACACTAGAATTTCTCTTTATTTAATAGTTTCTCACATCTTTTTCAGTGCCAACACCAAAAAAGAATGGAAAAATACATTAGAAAATGAAAGTATTATATGCATTGTATTTCTCTCTTTATCCCCTTCTTTTTGTTGGCATTTTGGTGCTAATTAAAGGACTGCTCTAGCTCCAACTGAAGCCATTTGGGAGGATTCCTTTTATTTTCAGTGATGATTTTATCATGCCCATGATAAAACCCAATTAGGTTTCACTAATTCGCTTTATTCGCTTTTCCAGCAGTCTGGCTTCTGGGACTACAGGGAAAAAGCAGGGTAGATTTATAAATAAATATGGTCAGCATATCAATGTATATCAGTAGAAAAAAGGTAAATTCAGCTAAATCCTGGTGAGCAAACCTGTTTTCCTTAGTGCATTACAATTCACCTTCCTGCATTCTAAAAGATGGTGCTAACAAAAGAGTTGGATTGTCACAGGAGAAGATTATTGATTCCAAGGAAATAAAATCAGGTGGCAACTGATATTAGTTGCAATATTCGTCAGGTTAATTATAAGCAAAATAATTTTCTGCCTTTTCTCTGTATAGGTAAAGTCTTGATGAAACACTACTTGCCATGGCATGTGTGTTCTTGGCAACACAGGGAAAACCAGTCACACAGTTACAGCATCTTAAAGCTTTTCTTGCTCTCAAGAACTTATTTCATGCACCAAAACGGTATGAATGGCTCACAGGAACCTGCTTTTATTGCCATTTGTGTGCACACTCCCAGCTACAGCATTTCAGAGGAATGTTCCCAGACAGCCCTACACAAATTGCCATTGCACAAGTGATGATCCCACAGGATTTGGGATTTGGAGGTTGAACAGCTTCAGAAGGCAACTTTAAAGGGTTGAAACCTCAGGGAATATCATCTCTTAAAGATGCCTTACTTTCAAAGCTTAGAGAATGTTGGGTTTTTGGTATTCAGTGTTCAGCTCTAGGTCCCTCACAACAAGAAAGACATTGAGATGCTGGGACCTGTCCAGGGAAGGGCAACAGAGGTGGGGAAGGGTCTGGAGCACAAGCAGGAGGAGCAGCTGAGGGAGCTGAGGGTGTTTAGGAGAAGAAGAAACTCAGGGAGATCTTATCACTCTAAATCTCCTAAAAGGAGGGTGCAGCCAGGGGGAGTTGATCTCTCCTCCAAGGAATAGTGATAGGGCAAGAGGAAATGGCCTCAAGTTTCACCAGGGGAGGTTTAGATTGGATATTAGGAAAAATTGCTTCTCCAAAAGGTTTCCCAAACATTGGAACAGTCCAGGGAAGTGGTGGAGCCACCACTCCTGGAGGTATTTAAAAGACAAGTAAATGTGGCACTGAGGGACATGGTTTAGTGGGCTTGGCAGTGCTGGGTGGGCATGCTGGGCTTGGCAGTGCTGGGTTAATGGTTGGACTCAATCATCTTAGAGCTGTTTTCCAACACCTCTTAGACCCATGGTGATTCCAATCTACAAACAGATCTTTGCTGGGCACACAGATTCTCCTAGCCACTCATACCACATTACATTGTGGGGAAAGGGAAGGAAAGTGAGATATCCACTGTCTCTGGGGTGCAGAATTCACTGTTTCATCACTGCAGGGCCATTTTCACCATCCTGGGCAGTATTGTCAGGCCCAAAAACAGGCATGGGAGCAACATTTGAGTGTCTGTCCTGGGTCAGCACACCTTGGCCCAGTGTCCTGTGTCCAAGAGCAGTCACCAGATGACAACTGAAAAAAGCAAAGAGAAGCTGACAGCCATAATATGAGTTTGATCCCATGTACCATCCATTTTTCTATCAATCAGCCACTTGATGGCTTTCTGAACAAAAGATGAGCCCAGATCACTGTGCTAAGGACTAAAGCACCCTGCAGCATCCTGTGGTTAAAATTGAGGCATCTTGAGTGCTGCAGCATCCTGTGGCAGGAAATTGTGTTGTTCACTCATGTACACTGCATAGTAATGATAATCCTCTTTGTATAACACTGACTGGTTTCAATACCCAAATGTTGCATTTTAAGATAGAATATGTGGCCTTTTTTAGTGTGAAAGCCAATCTGGTGTTTAATTCATTAAGAGAAAATAATATGCAAAACAGCAATATTTATCCATAGCATACAAAATGTAAATGCTTTGTGCTGTGATGTTTGGGTGTCATTAGAATAATTTTAAAGGCAAGTGATTTAATTGTGTTTGTGCTAATTATAATGTTTACAAATTAGGGAAAGATGCATTTAGTGGTCTGTTGGGAAAGAGCTTTGAAACCTCACATGTCTTTGAGTCTACAGTACTGTCATCTAGTCATAAACTATTTCTAACACCAGTGTGATTTGCTTTTTCGATCACTCTTGCATGAAAAGCGAGTCCCAAGAGCCTTCAGCTCCATGGAATTCAAACCCAGGTTCACATGTGTTTGTGTATGTGTGTGTTTTGACAGAAATTTAACCAAGTTCTTTTCTCTTCCTTTCCAAGGTCCCCGTGTCCCGATGGTGACTGTTCACAACACAACAGATGCACAGAGTAAGGATGGGCTTGAGCTTTGCAACTCTTCAGAGAAAAGCAGCCAGGCAGGACAGTGAGATGTGGCTGCTCTTTGCTAAACTTACACTCCTGGGGACCCCAGACTCTGCCTAAATGCAAGTTTAGAGGGACTTGCAGAGCTGTTGCACTGCCATCACAACAGCTGCTGTTTGAAAAAACTGGTTGGGGCATGTTTGTTATTCTCTGTCTCAAAAAAATGCATAATTCAAATCTCTCTTTTTTGTTAGCCTTCCCCTGATTTTGTTTTGCATCCCATATATTAGAAATAAGATAAATATAAGAAATATTCAGCCTAATCTGTGGTTTTAATAAAATCACTCTGATATGAATTATCAGAGATAATGCAGGGGAGGGAGCCCCACAAGTGGTGCCTCTGCCTGGTTCCCAGATCTGTCCATGGAGATTGTAGCACTTATTGTTTGATAAAGCTTTGTCATGCTAATGATTTGCATCTACATCAGTGCAAAGCTGGAATCATTCCAAAAACAGGTTTCATCCCACAAAATATTTGGCACTCTTTATAACCATTAGCAGACTGGCAATGCAGAGTCCAAAAAGCCATGGATCTTCTGGGGTTCCACTCTGGCAGAGTGTGGCACTGAGTCTCACGTGAAACTTGATTTATATGCTCCCATCATTTTGATAGGAAATGTCATCTTTCATTTTAACAAAGAATTTAGCCTAGCCTTAACTGCAGTCAGGGAATTCAGGCCCTGATGTGACCCAAATATTAAGCAACACCTTTATTCTATTTCTATCTGCTTTACACACAGTCAATACAAGTTTATCAAGTAAAAGTTTTACTTATCTGGATTTACAGTGACTCACTGCTCTTGTCTAAAAAGAAAAAAAAAAAAAAGAGAGTGAGCAAACCAAGAAATTTGGTTTAATATAATAAAGATTTACTGTGAAATGCTGACCTGCTTCATTTCCCACTGGAGACAGTGTCACAGGAAAGGTTTTTGGCACCAGGGAGTGTCAGGTCCTTCTTCATCCCAGCAGAGCCTGAGTTTGGCAGTGCCCTCCCCAAGGACAACCCCAGAGCAGCCCAGCTGATTTTCACAAGGCCCTTCAGCCAGGAGAGTTTCTTCACCCTGACCTGCAGCTCCAAAGTCACTTTCTTTCTCCCCCACTTTAAATAAAACACCTGAATTTTACCATAGACATGGAGGTGTCTGAGTGGCTATACCAGCATGGGATAGGGCTCTCATGAGTGGTTTCATACCCTCCTGTACAGATTTATAAAATACTTTTAGGTGAATAAAATGACGGACAATATAAAACAGAAACAGTAAATGAGGGGCTTTAAAAACTAAAAAAACTTTAAAAACTAAACCAAGGACTAGTTTTACGTTAACAGATGCATATGAGTAGTATCTATTACACAGAGAACTCAGTCTACTCATGTGCAGAACACATCCTCCACTGAAATTCATGATTTTCTGCACACAATTACCATTCCCCCTGGTTCTTTTCTTATTTCCCCCCTCATTCTTTTGCTTTTGAATAAAGGGCAACTGACAGTTGCATGTTACTGAATTTGCTTATTTAATATGAGCCCATTACTCTATAAAAGGGAATCTGCCTCTGTATTCTGCAATAATCTGATAATAGTGAGTTGCACTGAATATTAGAGAATGCTTACATTTAATTAAGCAATGACCATTTGTACTCCACAGACTCAAGCTCCCTGTGGTCCTAAAGCAAAAAGGAAAGTCCTTTAGGAGATATGCCAATCTTTTTATTTCCTCCCCAGTCTTCCTGGCTTTCTGTGAATGCAATTATATGAACAAATAAAAGGGCTTGACTAAATTCCCCTACGTGACAAGCCCCTTTCTGCTGATAAAGCTACTTGTGTGTGCCGTAATTAAATGAGAATCTTAATATTTAACTAAACGTAATAGGCTGTTGCTCTGCCAGTTTTGTGGGGGCTGTGGCTTTGATAAAGGGCCAGGCTTTGCAGAAGCAGGGTGAATAGTCACTGAAGCAATAACTACTGCTGAAAGATCTCTGAAATATATTAACTGGGAAGGGCAAGGGTTTGTCTGCCTGGTCAGCAGAGATGGGCAGTGAGAGCAGGATGAGCAGGTACCAGAATCGTTATTTGAGGAGCTGGGGTTACATATAAATTCATCAGAGTGTCTCAAAAGGGAAGTTACAGTCAGGGACACACAAATGGGATGTGAAATCTCACCCTCCTTGTGTTCATATGGCAGAGGTAATGCTCTGGATCCCCCTGGTTCACACCCACACTGGTACCAGGGGAATGAGCACTCCCTAGACCAGGATTCCCTCACCCCAGCCTTTGAATCCCCCCTCCATGGGGCTCAGAACCTTTACCCACACATTTCCCACCATGTAAGACACACAGCCTGAGGTGTCCCCTAAAGAGAGGCCCTTTCCCTGCCAGCTGGGAAGGACTTTTTCTGCTGCTGGAGGGTGCTGCTTCTTCTAGAAGAGGTTTAGCAGGTAAAGCATATGGCCAGGATGAGTGGATAAAAGTTAAATCCCAGGAAGGAGGAAGGAATCCTCTATATCAGACCTAGAAGTACTTGGGTCAGACACACAAGCAAAATGTAAAATTTTTTAAACACTCCAAAAGTCAAGACTGCTGCAAAACCTGATGTTGCAGGTTTTTATGGGCTTAGTCCACTCTCCTGTCCCCATGGCTTTCCCTCCCATGGATTTTATCTTGCACAACTTTGGCTGAAGCTCTCCATAGTCTCCTCCCCTTCCTATTTATTATCTTTAATTTGGACACAGCCTTGAGGACCTCTTCACTTGAGATCTCTTGGCATGCTGGGTGGATGTCTGACTGGGACCCATGGTAGTGTCCCAGGACACCTTCCCACCTCCTGCAAATCAGCTGAAGGTCTCTGATTTCAGGACTACAGCTTTTTGCCAATGCAGAACTTGGAAGGAGTTTCAAAGATTTAAGAGAATTAGACTTCTGTGAGGACTAGAAAAAAATTCATTTGTAAGGAAACTTGTTTTGTATATATCAAGGTGACTATAAAATGCTAAAATGCATTTTCACAAACTGTGCCAAAATTTTTTTATCTTGTCTTGTTCTTCTTTCAGAAATTTTTGAGCTGGAGGTAAATGAAAATGTGCAGCTGGCTGTAAATGACAGGCAAATGCCTAAGGTAGAATACATGGAAATCAAGATAGATGATTACAGTAAGTAGCACCTTTCTTCTCACTTATTTTTCTCTTTCACTGCTGTAGCTGTGAAATGATACAGCCATCCTGACTAGACTGGCAGGAGGAAAAATGACTTTGACTCTCAATAAACTCACACAGTTTGCAAAGCACTCTCCTGGAATGTGCTACATAAGGAGGTTATTACAGAGCCAGAATTTGATGAGAACTCAGCTGAAGAAAGGCAAAATGATAGGGTTGGATTTTTTTTTCCCCTCTTAAAACTTTCTCTGTGAAGAAAAAGCCACTCTGGGAAATGACACGTTGGGGTGCCCCATTGTTGGAAGCTTTTGCCCTGGGTGTGTGTGTGTCATTTGAAATGGGTTTGGAGTGGGATAATGTGTGTGCTTGCTGCCTACAGCTGTGGTTGCCTCTCAGTGCACAACCTGAGCTGCAGTGAATGAAGATGACTCTTGCATGACTGCCCTTTGGAGTCACTCAGGATTCTTTGAAAAAGCTATGATTTGGGAGGGTTAAAAAAAAAAAAAAAAAGGCAAAGAGAAACCAAAAAAAACACAGAAAGCAGAGACTTAGAGCAGTTTGTACCTGCAGCTGGTGTTATTTCTACCACTTGTATAATCATTCCCCACATATATATATATATATATATATATATATATATATATACACACACAAATATATATATATATCCCAAAGAGGGAGAGAAAAGCCTGGTGGCAAACAGCCAAAATGTAAGCCTGTCTCTGGAGTTGTACCTGAAACAACCTTAAAAAAAATAAAACTTCCTCTCACTTTAGGCAGATACCTTCCCTATATGGGGAAAATCCACATACTCAGAGATGCACAATGACTCCCCAAAATCACAGCCTGCATGTATAGTGGCAACTCTAGAACAAAACCCCAAAGACTCTGGATTCAAAGTGTGGCCCATAATGTTTCCCATGCCAGAAGGAGTGAATTTGTCAGGCCAGAGGAGTGAAATGAAAGCAGCAAGCTGTGCTGGGGGCAGGTTACTGATTGCAGCCATTTCAGAAGTTATAAAATGTGAAACAAAGGCTGGGAGATGGCTGCCATTTGAAAAGGGTAACAATGGCCCTAAAATGTTCTGTTTGCCACATGGGCATAAGGAACATAAACCAGTGCATAAAATAACAGGAACAGACGTGCAATTCCAAGTTTTATGGACAGGAAAGGATGGATAAAGAACTCACATTTCCCCCATGAGCCAGCTCATGTGAGACTGGCAGTTTGTTAGGGATAACTCAGTTTGATACTAAATTTTTTAAATACAAGCCCCATTGCAATTCTTCTCATTTAACCAAAAATATACCTGTGTGTATATATATAATAAATGCAAACTGGCTATTCTGCTGTGCCATCCCTGTGTTTCCAAAGCTTTGGGCTGAGCAGCCTGGGGAACACTGCACGTAGCACTTTGTAATATTTAAAGTCAATCCATGGCCTTTTTGGCTGTCCCTGGGCCATTGATCCAATTTGCAGCTATTAGCATTCAGATGGAATAACTAATTAGGCAGAGTGTCAGGAAACGATTGCAAAGCAAACCACTTAAACCGTGCTGCTAATCTGTGTATTAATCTACTGAAAATGCTCCTAATACCGATTTAATTGCTGAGCCTTTGCTAATCTAGATTGTAGTTAACATTTCAAAAATAAATGTGCTGTTGTTGATGCAGAGAATGTTTATATGGAGGCAGTTTTGGCTACTGATACAAAGCCACAGAAATGACATTCAGTTTAAAAAAGCTTTAGTGATCACACCCATCCTTTACATTGGTTCTGTACCAGTATAACTTGTGCTTTAGCACCTTTGCCTCCCATTTATAACAAAATTTAACCCTTTGGAAGGTAGGATTCAAATACTTGTTTCTCCCTCTGTCCTCACACCATTATAGCAAAATAATTCTATTTCTCCCCCAGCCACCATACTTAATTGGGTTTTAAATTACCATTTTCATTGCCAATTTTCCTCCCTCTCTGCTGCCCTGAAATATTGATTTCTGTCTGCGTCACTCATCCAGCTGCCAAAAAAGGAAAATTGTAGCTATTGACAGATGTTAATTGAACGCTGTAAAAGTGATGCATGACTGAGCAGCTCGCACTGTACTCCCCATTTACATTTCTTGTCACCTCAGCTATCACAATGTGGGTCTTTGGTAACATCTGTGTTTCTAAGGTGATATTCACCACAGCCTCTGAAGAAATGCCATTTTGCTCCTTTTTGTCTGTGGCCAGAACACCAGAAAAATCTTTTGGAATCATATCAGCATTCCCATATCAAAGATATGTTGTTAATTGTTCTTTTTTTTTTTTTTTTTCTTAGGATTGCCAATGCAGATCTTAAAGCCAGCAACCTTTGCAGACACTGCTCACTACCCCTTGCTTTTGGTTGTGTAAGTTCTCTCTTGTCCTTTCTTTCTGTTCACATTATCAGGGCAGCTTGGAAACCTTGGCCATGATCAGAAACCTTTAAGATATGTTTTGTACAAGGAATGACAGAGTCCAGCACTGTGGTTCCTACCCCTACAGCTGGGAGAGGCCAGATGTACCTCCCTTCTTTCCCATGCTTGAGCCAAGATTTTCAGCTGTCAGGAGGGCACCCTGTTGAAATCCTGCAGAGCAAATTTGGGATTTTGTGAAGGCATTTCATGCACACTTCAATCACTTGTGGGGCATAAATGGGAGGAGGAGGAATACAAGATATATTTTGGCTTCCTGTCCCAGTGCTTAGGGCCCCACTTTGTGATTAACAGGTAATTTTAGAGTGGAATTCAGTCAGCCTTACTAGAGTTTAAATTTTAGGTGCCCTCATGCAGAAATCATTCTCCTTTAAGTGCTGGTGTTTGCTGAAGTGACAGTAAAGAGAGAGCTGGAAACCTTTGAATATCTCCACAAAGATAGCATTTATATTAAATAGGTAGGTTTTCCTCCTGGCAGGCAGAGCAGATGGGTATTTCTTTATGCAACATTTAGTAACAATAATACACATTACTGAGTGAGGTTTTTTGGCAATTTGGAAAGAAACTGTGGGAGGGAATTGACTGACCTTGGAAGAACCCATTTGGCCCTGGCTGCATCCCAGTGCATCACTTGCTGCCTGCCAGGGAACACCCCATGAGAGAAAAGCCTCATGCAGGAGGGATGAATGCCTGGTGAATGCCTGTGCCACCCTGCACAACCCTCCATGGAGGACAAAGGCACTGCAGGGAGCGTGTCATTACATCATGGAGTTACTGCAGAGAAAACCTGCTTCATTTCCAAAGTGCTCCAGGAAGATTGGCTCTCATCAGGCACCCAGCACTTGATTAGGCTGCCCCTGGAGCTGGGTGGGCCAGGGTCTCGCTTGGATAAAGGCAAATGACTGGAGACACATGTGCATTGCAGTCCTGCAGTGAAGTGCCTGATGTCTCTGAGAATCCCAAAAATGACAAAAAACAAGTGGATAAAAATGCCAGTGGCTCTACAGTAATCCCAGCCTAAAATTATTTCTTAAAGCCGTCATCATCATCATCATCATCATCCCTTATCTTTTCTGAGCTGCCTGGCTGAAGTAGGGTCTGTATTTCTCAAGAAGGTTCCCCTGTACAGGATCAGACCCTAAGCAGAAGGGTCAAGAGGAGGCCTTGCCCACTCCTTTCCCCTTCTCAATTTTGAGCCAAACTGGGCATTATTAAGTTGTTTTTTATAACTTCAGAAGAGTCCTTTCCCTCTATACTTGTGTGAAGCAGTGATGACAGAACTACTTCAGCAGAAATTAAAAAAGAACTTTGGGAAGTGTAGAAAATAGAAATACATTAGAGCAGGCATAAAAAAAGGAAAACTCAACTGATAGCTGGTTACTCACAGGAGGAATCCTGACCAGCTAGAGATGTGCTTGCAGGTGTGGTTCAAACCTCAGCTTAGGGGGTGCTGTGCACAGAGGGAGGCAGAAACCAACCCACAGCTTCCACCCAGCCTCAAAACCCACCCCACACAATCA
>JAHXMQ010000807.1:134096145-134128296 GCA_020466415.1 Ammodramus savannarum pratensis | reverse complement strand
AGAATTGTTGTTTTGGGGTGGGTTGATGAATATTTGCTGTGGGTCCTGGGGAGGGGAGATCCAGGGTTTGGTGGGGGTGATGGTTGAAGGGGGTGGGAGGTAATTGGACAGGGGGCTTGACCAATCATTCGACACCCCAAGAAAATGATTGGTCCAGAATGAATATTGATAAGGACCATGAGAACACCAGAAACCAACCAATCAACGAGTGGATCCAAAACCCACCAATCCTGGACCTGAGAAGGGTTATAAAATGAGGGTTTCCATTGAGTTTGGCGTTCTTGTCCTTCTGAGGCACTTAATTTTTGGGGGAGAATCCAACATGTTTGGGACATGTTGTTATCTTTGGGTTGTTGCATGGGAGTTTGAGCTTATCTCAAACTCTCCATTCTCTGTAGTTAGTTTTAATAAACAAGAGCCTTTTTCTTCTTAAAGTCTGGCCTTGTTCAATTTCATAACAACTATACATCACTAAAGCTTTTCTTAATATTCACACAATAGTTACCTTTTAATTGCGAGAGCCAACCATCTCATTATCCATCTATAATACCATCCTTGCAGAGACTGGTGTCCCCTTCCAGAAACCTGTGTTCCCTCACCCTGCCCCATGGGGCTGTGGGTGCCCATCCCACGGCAATCCCATAGCCCTGGGGAGGGTGTTGGGTGCTGTTACCTTTCCTTGATTCCCATTTCTGTTCCAGGGATGGCACGCCTGGCAGCCAGATTGTCACGGAGAGGTTTGAGGTGACGTGGGAGAGCGTCATGGTCAGCTCGCACAGCGCCATCGTGCTCAAGTTCGACGGGCGCGGCAGCGGCTTCCAGGGCGCCAAGCTGCTGCACGAGGTCAGGAGGAGGCTGGGCATTCTGGAGGAGAAGGATCAACTGGAAGCTGTCAGGTGAATGGCACTGTTATTGAAGGAATTCATCCATTCATTGGGATAATTGTTACCGTTATGTTTTCTGGAAAAATCTCCTTGCCCAGGATTCTTCTCCTGAGAAGCCTCAGAGAAAAAGGAGAACAATATTTTCACATTTGTTTCTCCTGTGTTTTGCTGCTTTGGAATGTGGTTTAGACATTGCTTACCAACAATGTTCCATTGGTTTCATGTGAATTGTTTTTACTTAATAACCAATCACCATCCAGCTGTGTAGGGCCTCTGGAGAGAGTCACGAGTTTTCATTATTACCTTTTAGCCTTCTGTCTGTATCCTTTCTCTATTCTTTAGTATAGTTTTAGTATGGTTGTCTTTCATATAATATAGTAACATAAAATAATAAATTAGCCTTCTAAGAACATGGAGTCAGATTCTCAATTCCTCCTCCATCCGGGAACCCTGAAAATATCTCAGATAATTAATCCAAGACTCATTAGCCCTGACCGCTTTAATGGTGTGTAGGGTAAAGCAAGGAGATGGGAGGGAGGGACAATGTTGTGCAATGACAACTGCATGTGAGAGGGAGCTCATGTCAACCAGAGTAGAGGAAGAAAAACAAGCCCTAAACAGAGCTAAATTAGAGCACACTTATCTGTATCACATGTTCAAAGCCTATTTATTTTTAGCTCTGTACAGTCATACAGCTACAAACAAGCAAGCTTGAATATCTGTTTTGCATTAATCTTTTGCTTGCCTGGTAGCTGGAAAAAAATCTGTCTTTAAATCCTTAAACTTTTTAAACAGAATAACCAGGGCAAAACCCTAAATGTCAAGTTCTGTCATATTGTTAGATTTATTCTGCACATAATCACGTTAAAACCACAATCAGAGTATTGCAATAGCTGTGCAATGGCTTATTATGGTTTCCAGAGGTAGTGCATATTATTTGTTGCCATTGCTTGGTCAAATCCAACACATGAGGTTACAAGATTAAATCAGAGAGATCCATGTGAAAGCAGCTTGGCATGATTTAGATTGTCTGTGTCAAGGGGAAAGGGCTTTAAACTGAAAAGGGGTAAGTTTAGATTATATATTGGAAAGAAATTCTTAACTGAGAGGGTGTGAGAACTGGCACAGGTTGCCCAGAAAAGCTGTGGGTTCCCCATCCCTGGAAGTGCCCAAGGCCAGGTTGGATGGGGCTTGGAGTGACCTGGGATAGGGGAAGGTACCCCTGCCCATGGCAGGGCATTGGAACTGGATGATCTTTAAGGTCCCTTTCAACTCAAACCATTCTATGATTTTTTTCTGGGGCTAGTTTAATTTAAAGCTGATTAAAATCACTCTAAGTTTTGCTCTTAAAGAGAAAAATATTTTTAACCCATTGCTTTTCCTCTCTCATGTTCTAGGACAATGCTGGAGGAGCATTTCATTGACAAAACGAGAGTCGGTGTGTTTGGGAAGGTAATGCTGTGATATTGCTCCTCTGTGCTGTCCCAGCTGCCTGATATGGCTAAACAGCTGAGTTAAAGCCTGACTTATTGAATATATCAGTGGTGACTTTTTTATTATTATTTATTTTTGGGATAGACTGCACCTTGCTCAGTGATGTTAAAGGTGGAGGCTTTCATTTCACCAATGTACTCATCAATGACTTCTTTCAAATTAGCTTCCAAGTGCAAAAAGTGACTGTTGCTCAGAAAACATCATCAGATAGTTTTGTTGGTTTTTTTCCCATTGCAAACTTTCATGTTATATTCACCTTGTCTCCTAAAGCCTGTGGGAATGTGGGTACATCTAACTCGTGTACAACAACCCTGTGGATTTCTGAGGCTGATTTGCCGTGTGTGCCTGGCTGGGAAACAGCCACTGTAAAGTACAAACAGTTTGAGATGAGAGTGGGACTGTGAGTAGAAATTGTTTACTTGAGAGACAAGGGCTTGGAGTGGGCGAGGAGAGCTGCACGTAGAGCAGCATCTCTGCAGGGAATTATTAACAGGCTGGCAGCAGACACTGAAATGGTGATGCTTATTTTAAGTAGAGAAAGTCTGTGAGAGAAAGCAAACATTTTGGAGAGGTAACAGATCTGGTTTGAGCTACAGCCATAAAGTGAGATGAAAAAAGCCAGCTCTTGGGCACACAACCCTCTTGCCTCCAGGAGATGTCCCTTGGTTTGTGTTTCTCCAGAGCAAGGTGTTACAGGCTCTGTAATGGCCAAGCATTTGCTGCAAGGTCTCAGCTGCCCTGTTTCTGTACCAAAAGCAGCAGTGTCTCCCAGCAGGATCACTGACACCCCTGTCCTGTGTCTGTTCCAGGATTATGGTGGTTACCTCAGCACCTACATGCTTCCAGCTGGTGAAGACAACCAGGTGTTCACCTGTGGAGCTGCTCTTTCCCCAGTGACAGACTTCAGACTATATGGTAAATCCCATTCCTCAGCCCACAGACACCCCACTGCTGACCACAAGGGATGTTTCTTCCCTATCCTTTAAAACTTGCCATTTTTCTTTCCCAAGATCTTGCTTATTTTATATTCTGTGTCTTTTTAGGAGTAGCCATACACCTTTTTTCCCCGTTAAAGCAATTTAGCTGCACCAGTGGGACCAGCCATGGTAGTTAGAGCAAGCAAATTACTTTATTAGTCCTTTAAATAAAGGAGAATTGTCTTTAAACCCCTCTAGTCTTTTCCACCAACCACCCCCACTGCCTTGAAGATGCTTCCTTCCTGCCTGAAGCACACATCCATGCAAGCTGAGGTCCAGTCTGCCTGGCCCATCCTGCCTCTGACCACAGCACTGCCCTGCACATGGGGTCCTTTCTCTCAGGGACAGCAGTTCCCTTTGCACTTAGTGCCACTGAAAATCAGGGGGCTGCCAGGGAACTCAGTGGTGTTCAGCCAGACTTCAGGAGCTGTGCAGTCATCCCTGAGACCAAAGGGAACTTGCTCCATGTGGAAGGAGAAAGGGACACAACCTGATAGAGCTCTTCTATCTCAGTTGCATTAACAAAGAAAAAAAAAAAAAAGGTTGTTCTGTTTTATTTAGAGACCAGAAGTCCATGGTGATGATGACAGACTGTGGTATCATAGATATCCTTAGTTCATTTCGAAAAACTTTTAGAAATTCGTCCTCTATAATTAAGGCCATGTTAGAAAATAAGATGTTTTTAAGCATTTACCATATTTGACTCAAAAGCACCAGTGTATTCTTGACTGAAAGTGATATTTTCATTTTCTCTCTTCAAGCTTCAGCCTTTTCTGAAAGATACCTGGGCTTGCACGGGGTTGATAACAGAGCATACGAGGTAATGCATGGACACTGCATTTCCCTGATAAAATGTGAACTGGGTCTGAACTCTCCTTCCATGTGTTCTCCTTTGGGAAGGCAGCAAGGTTATGCAAGAGGGACTCTCTAGTGGAGCTCTGAAGGTGTCCTTCAGCCTGCTTACTGCTTTTCTTGTCTTAATAGTAATCATGGATGAAGTTTTTATTGATTAGCCCTGGTGTCTGCCTCTGTAAATTGTGTAAATACAGTTTTAGAGATTCAAGGAGCTGAGTGACTCAAATGTGCCCAAGAGGACACAGTGTCATGACCTCCTGCAAAGTTCTTGCCAATGATCTTGCCACTTTGATTCTCTATGAGATAAACAAATTCAAGTGAAACTCAGCTTGACTTTCTCAAGCTTTGTGATATTTCAGATAGGCAGAACTCTGTGCAAGAACTGAGTAGGACAAGGGAAAGAAAGCACAGAAACAGTTAATAAAGACATTGTTTAATACATGTAATGGGACCAGTTGGATCCTGTACTGAAATTACTTGGAGGCAAAACTTGATAAAGAATAGTCACACAAACAAAATTAATTATAGAGAAAATCTATTCAGCTTCCAAGCCTTGCGTCCAGCCAAAAGACAAGAATGTAGCAAAGGTCTGATACTGTTCTCACAGAGAAAGCAAATACCACCCTCACAAGGGAAGATTTATCCTGGCTACCTAAACTCTGAGTTCATTGTCTCTCAAATTTTGCACTCATATTCTCTATATTAGTGCAAATGCTTTTTGTTCTTTTAGAAATTGTTTGTATTTATATTCCCTTGTGCATCTGAAAGACAAAGCTGAGGACAAAGGTGTTCCCAACAGTGGACACTTGAATTTCATATCAGATCATCCCCCAAGCTGCCAGAACTCATTGAAGTTGGCTTCCAAAACACCAAAGTCCCTCCAGATCCATGAAGTGTTCTTAGGCATAGGCACCTGGGCACACTTTTCATCAGAGTTTTTTGTTCACTTGGATATTTTTCCATGTATTCTGCAGTTCAGGCTTTTATGGAACACTATCAGAAGAGAGGAGGGTCTCTGACATGTTCCTGCTGCTGACACTGCCCTGCCAGCACAGGGTGGGGGTTTATTTTACCTCTAGATTTTTATAAGTAGCCAGGAGAATGTGCTGTGCTGGTGCCTGCTTGTTATCCTGGTGATAAAGCATTAAATGGAAATAAGCACTCCTATTGCCTCCATATAAATTGCTAATTCCTTACAAGTTTTTTAATCTTATTGCAACCTTTACCTCCACAGATCAGCAAATTGTCACACAGAGTCTCATTACTAAAGGACCAGACATTTTTGATCATTCATCCTACTGCTGATGGTAAGTTAGCCCATCATTTCAGTTCATTATATGTTTGTGATAGCTTTGATTTTTGCTAATTAAATTTGTCTCTTTAATGATTGCAATCTGTTTTTACAGAAAAAATCCATTTTCAGCATACTACAGACCTTATCACACACCTAATTAGGGCAAAGGCTAATTACAGCTTGCAGGTACAGTATATGTTTCTTTTTTTTTTTTTTTTTTTTTTATTTGAACAGTTATTTCCCTATTTCAACTGAAGCTGCTGTTATGAAGCAAAATTTGGAAAGGTACTTGCAAATTCAGGCTGGTAGTAGAAGTAGCACCAGCAGATCACATGTTTTTATTAGTTCCATGCTTATGTGGCATCAGTGTTTTGGTCTGGACAGTTGTAGAACAATTATTGAATTACAGTAAATTAGCTTGTGAGAGACATATCCCTAAAGAATTTATGCATGTTGACTTTCTTTGGGAACAACAGAATAAATCTGGGATGAATTTTGGGGAAACAGGATTTTACATTAAATTAACCAGAAAAGTAACAAATATACATGTCACCTCAATCTGACATCCCACTGGGAATGGCACAGCTCCACTTTCACCAAATTATATCTCTGTTTTGCTGAATGGTCCATGTCTAAGCCATTAAATCTTTCAAAATTAACCCACCCTAGCATCTCTGCCTAGACAACCCATTATGATCTACTTCAAGTTACCTGCTTCATTTTATTGAAAAGTTGAGTTTAAACAATTTAATTTCTGGCTTCACCATTTTTTTTTTCAATTTATTTACTTCTCCAGCAATATTTATTATATTAATTTTTTTTAACTAATGACACTTTTGCTTTAAAGCCCTCATTTTAGTCAGTATAACTGAATGCCATTTCTCTCCAAAACTGCATGTTTTTTGGTTTTCACAAGGAAAGTGTGGGCTGGTTCTACTTAGACTGAACCTGTTCAGAAGAGAATTAAATGGAAAATCCTCCACCCCAGAAAGGTTCCTTGTGAAGGAAGATGCAGGTCTGCACTCAGAGCACTGTGGTGCCCAAATTACCCTGGGCTCAGGAGCATCCATGGGAAGCCCTGGGATGCTGAGGAGGTGCAGGGGGTTTGCAGCTCAAGCTGCAGGTGTGGGTGGTTACTCCTGAGACTTTCACTCTAAAAGTTGTTTATTTACCTGTTTCTTTGCAGATTTACCCTGATCAAAGCCATTACTTCAGCAATGCAGCGTTTGAGCAGCACTTGTACCAGTCCATTGTCAACTTCTTTGTGGAGTGTTTCCAGGTTCCAGACAAGCTCCCACTGGCCCCACTGAAAGAGGAGGAGGAGGATGATTAACCCTACTTGTCCGTGCTAAGCACAAGGCAGATCTCTCTGACAATATGCAACTGGATCATTTTCCTGAAGAAAGAGATGTTGTTAGCATGTATTTAAAAAAAACAAAACAAAACAAAACAAAAAAAGAACAAACTGAAAGCAGCTCCTCTGCTTTACTTGACAGCAACTCCTTCCTAAATGGAAGAACATTAAGCATGGTGAACTCAGCAGAAACTGCTGTCTGAAATAAATCCATCACAACCAACATCTTCTTTTTCTTTGGTTGGGTTTTTTTTTTATTTTTTTCTTCCTTTAGTTCTTTTTTTTTGTTTGTTTGCCACAAAATGACTTCTAGAATGAAAATGGGAAGACGCTGAACTTGAAGGAACACCCCAAGAAACCACTTTGAGGACTGGAAGATTTGATGTCTCTTTGCAGTCAAGCAGTCAAGCAGTAGCAGTGAAATCCATCATCCACATTAAGGTTGCTATAGTTAGCATCACACTATGTCAGAACAAAAAATCTAATCTAATACATGGAGAAGATTATAGCACAATTATTTTGAAGGCTACAGCTTCAATTCATGCACTTGCCTGCTCTTTTTCATCTCCAGGAGGTTTGTCATTACTACAGGATACACAAACCCAGCTGGGCAAAATATCACTACAGCTACACTGATCTTAACCTCCCTGTAATTATTTGTTAATTCTGTATTGCTTTTACTTCTGTTGTTCATTGGGTCTCATGCTTACCTTATTAGCTTCTCAGCTTGTTCTGGATGGGGAAAAACATAAAATTAATTAACCAACTCACTTTAGACCTCAGGGGTCTAATGAGGCAATGGGACTTGAGCTACCCAGATATTAAAAGATCTATTGGAATAAAGCAAAGAAAAACTCACTCTTGAGTTCCCAAAATAGCTCTTGCCAGCAAGATTGAGTATTTTCTTTGGCAGCCTTGAAAAATATGCACATAAATAAGCTAAATCAGCTTACATTGAGATATTTTTTATTGCGATGTAGAAAAATATGCGACAGTCATGGTTATTCTTTCTCTTTCTTTAGAGTTGGAACAAATGGTTGGTAACCTGCTAGGGAATAGCTGGGTGAGGCTGTGGTACAGGAATTTGTACCAGAGACCTCACACATCATCTTATAAAGCCATTTAAACAGAGACAATGTGCAGATATTTACTGCACATGCTGTCTGTGGCTTAGTTTTATTCCAGGTCAATGATTAGCATTTTCCAAACACATTTAATTGTCTCTTCTTTTCACACTAGTTTTGACAACCATAAAAGGGGAAAAAAACAAGGTTTTTTTTTTGCTTTGAAAGGTCTAACTGTTCATTTGAGCAGTGGAAAGCAACTTTTAAAACTCCTTGTGAAAACATTCAGCTTTCAGAAAGGAATCGAACCTCCATCCACTTCCACGTGCTGCATCATAAGAATTTTGACAGTGTCGCTCCTTGTAAAATATTCTGACCAAATGTACAGCCAGTATTAATACTGTATATTTCATTTTGTTGTATATAAAGGAATGTAAGTCAGCTCTTTGTCAGATCCCCAATCCAATATTAGTCTTGTGTTCGACATGCATGCGGGAACACTTCTTTGCTGGTCAGGACTCCTTAGAAGCACTAGCTTGGAAATATAACAATTAATGTCATTTCTTTTCTTGTTTTAACAGCTTGAATGTCAATGCCAGTTCCTACTTTTTACATAGTACTGTGGGTAAACTCACATCCTGACAGCAATGATGATGTTTCCATTGTGTTCTTTAGTGTGTCTTTTTTCTTACCTTTATTTTAAGCTTTGAATGTTGGTTGTACTTTGACCATCATGAAAAAATATATTGATAAACCACAAGAATTACCTAGTTTGGTTGGGATTATCTCCTTTAATTTACAGTGCATCGACATTGTGTGAACAAGAACTACAGTGTAAATCTGCTTTATCTGGCAAAAAGCCAAATAGACCATGAGAATGCTGCGTGTCCAGATTTTGCTACGCTGAACAGGCTCGAGAGCCTGAAATGAACTTGAACTGAGAAACGTAAAAATCTGCTCTGTCCACAATCTTTTTGTAGAAAGAACTTTAGGATGTGGCATGGTAGTGTTTGTTCATTCATGGAATAAAACATTATTTTACCACCCTGGTTGCTACTGCTGTTATTTTGTGTTAAATTACTAAATGAGCATTAAACTTCTGGAAGTGCTGTTTCTGGTTGAATTGAGCCCAAACTGGCATGTGCTGATTTGCTGCTTTTGTCCCATCAGCTGACACCCACTAAACCAAACCAGATTTAGAAGAAGAGAAATTTAATAATTCAAAGCAAAACCAAGAAATGATTGAGGACACTTACTCCAGTCTTTTCTTTCCAGCAGATCAGGAAACAAGAAAATGGAGCACTGGGACAGGGAAGGACAGATTGCAACAGTACAAAATAGCTTTGCTGTTATTTTGTTTAATTATCTAAATGAAACTGTTATTTTTTTATTGTCCAAACAAATCAAGCTTGTACTCTCAGCTCCCTGGCATATCTGGATGCCATAATGTTCAATTGTGGCATCCCAAAGAGGAAGAGAACTAATGAGCAGTGCCCTAGTAATTCAGAAGGAAACCACAGAGGGAAAAATGAAGCATTGCTGCTAGCTAATTACCAAAGCCAGGCAGCCAGCCATGTTTGTGATTGTCTGTGGGTTCAGGCATAGAGCTCATAAACCCATCCAAGCTCTGCTCACGAGCTCAAGCCAAATAAACATTGCTTCTTTGAAGGGTGGGAAGGAAAAAAAATTGAACGAGAAAGGGAATGTGGGATGTTCCTGTGGGAAGAACAGTGGAGTCTGCAATGGGGAGAACTGATATTTAGTGGGGAGAACCAAAGGTACCAGGCCAGTTGTGGTACCTGGGACGTGCTTCTGTATCACAGGCATCTTTTATGAAAAATCCTTTCCTTAGGATTTTTTCTTCTGAGAAGCTGAGAAGCCTCAAGAACAAAATTTAAACAATGATTATCTGCTGCTGTGGAATGAAGCAGGTGGATCTATGATTGGTCTCATGTGGTTGTTTCTAATTAATGGCCAATCACAGTCAGCTGGCTCGGACTCTCTATCTGGAAAACAAGCTTTTGTTATTCATTCATTCTTTTTCTATTCTTAGCTAGCCTTCTGATGAAATCCTTTCTTCTATTCTTTGAGTATAGCTTTAATATAATATATATATAAAATAATAAATCAAGCCTTCTGAAACATGGAGTCAGATCCTCATCTCTTCCCTTGTCCTCAGACCACTGTGAACACTGTAACACTCCTGCACTTGCTGTCGTGCCCATGTTATCCCAAACCTCACCTGGGTTGGCAGTGACCAGGCTCTGGATGTTTTAATTTTGCTCGTTGGGTCTCAGGGCTCTTCTGCCCTGCAGCCCTTGCTGGGGCTGGCACAGAGCTGCCAGACCTACCTGGCTGAGGGCTGGGCTGAGGACAACATTCTTCTTTAACCTGAGTAAATGGTGGCTCCCTGTGGTGCTCATTTCTCCCTGGACTTCCTGCCTGCTTTCTGATGGCAAATGAAGAATAAATGGCAGAAATGGAAAAAAAATACAGAAAAAGCTCAAGGTCTCAGCTGCCAATTCCTTAATCGTGTTGTTTCACTGAGCCCAATGTTTGCTTATTTTTATTCTGCTCTCTAAAGTAAAGCTCCCAGCTGGAGGCTCAGAGTGGAGCTTAGGGCACTTGCTAAGATCTGCCTCCTCTTCCCACTTCATCTTTCCATCCTCTCCCCATTCATCATGGTTACAGTCTGAAAGCAAACCCAGCTTCAGAACCCCTTTGGAAACTAGGAATAGACAAATATAAAACCAGCATGGTGAGCCCTCTCAAAAAGCCATAGCCAAAATAAATTCTTTATTCTAATAGCTAATGCATGATGATTTTTTTTTTTTTTTTTTTTTGCTTTTTGCATTGAGACATTCATGATAAGTCTCAGATTAAATGATGCTACATTCTGCCTCCTCACTGGAAGAACAGCTTTAATCAAGATGTCCATTTCCATGACTGAGCAAAGAAGAGTAAAAAGCAAATACAGATGGAATAAGGCCCCAGGAAAGCACAAAAGTAAACCATGCTCCAATATTCCTGTGGAGTAGCAAGGTTCCCTCCAGGCTGTTTTGGTTTTTTTTTTTCCTTCCTTCACTTTAAATCTATCTTTTGGGTCATTTTAAAGCAAGAAACAACTCTCAGAGCTGATGTGATTGCTCTTATCCTTGCTGGGAAAGGAATCCTTGCAGTGGTAACAGCTGTTGTCAATGTCCTGAGCTGCAGTTTGTGCTGAGCAGTTCCAGTAACTCGAACTGACATGTAATTTCCAGTGAGTATTTGGAACTTGCCTGCAGAAGATCCTGAGCACCTGCTCCCCACCACCTTGTTTGGGAGTACTCAAAGTGAGGTTAGTCCTTTACCCAAAAAACCAAACCCAGAGCAAAGCATGAACAAGGTAAATGCTCCACGTTCTGCTCTGAAACACCACAGGAAAAGAGTGCAGAGAGTCAGGAGCCCAGATTCTGGCTGTGCCAGCTCCTAGTTGACTTTTGTTCCCTGTAAATTCCCATTTGAATGTGCAGAAAGCAGGGATTTCAGGAGATTCTTTTGCCTGTACTTGGCTCCTTCATCATCAGAGCAATGCTGCCATCACAGGAGCCGTGGCACACACAGGGACACGTGGCCACCACAGGAGGCTGGCACATGATGCCAAAATTTGTCATCTATTAAGAAGTGTTGCAGAGCAAAGGGGGAATAAGCCCAGAAGTGGGATAGCCCATCCTGAGACACAGTCCCTCCTCTGACAAGGTTAGAGAAACAGAGAGACTCTCCAGACATTTTCAGTCTGTGCACTAAGGCAGGTGCCAAAAGGCAGATGAGAAAAGCAAGACTAACACATTAAACATAAATTTCCTAGCTATCAAGCCTCTGTGGGATATCTGTAGGAGTCTAGAAATCAATGTGAGCTGAAGACAGCTGAGATCTGGCTCCCAGCTCCTCCTTGGAGCTGCTCATCACAGCCAGCACCCTCAGAGCTGCCAGGAGCAAGAAGCTTATGCACTCATGATGATGTTGAGCACTGGAGGGTAACAGATATGGGCACATTCTCACCCAAAAGCCACCAGCCATGCCTGCAATTTTATTCTGCTCCTTGTGCTCATGGAAGTCAATGGTCACTGAGGAAATCAGCACTGGAATGTGAGCAGTAAGCACACGTCAGAGAGGGGCTGGAGCCATGGCAGGAGCAGAAATCACTGCTGCAGGACTATCAGCACCAGAGCTGGTGATAAGGTTTTTGTCAGATGATGGTGATGAAGGTGTTGTAAGGAACAGCAGCAAACAATGTCCCAGCTCTGAGTGAAAACAAAAGCCAGAGCTGCGGAATCATTTTTAATCCTTATCGTCTCTGCACAGTGGGCTGCTGTTCTTCTTGAAAAGGCATTTTTTGAAAGTAGAAGCCCCAGAAACATTTAATTCAAACATCATGTCTCTGCGATCCAGTAGACTTTTGTTTTTGCTGTGATGATTCTGATAATTATATCATTTACAAGGAAATTGGGATAGAAGAAAGTTTTTCACTTGTCTCTAGAGACAGGCTGTAAACAATTTATCTGCAACAGAGCAACAGCAGCCACAAACTCAGCCCAAGCTTCCTTAAAAGTATCTCTGCCTCAACCAAAAACAGTTGGAAAAATACAGTCTTTATGTACATCAGGATTTTAATGAGAAAATATCCTTCATCCCTTCACTCAGCATCTTCAGGAAAGAAATTAAAGAGGAATTAATGCCCATTTCATTAGATGGAAAGACCTCCCCTATCTGCAGTACCCCTGGTGTACCTCTTCTGGGAACACCTGTAGAAAGATGTTCTTAGGAAAAAGTTACAGTGCCACAGTTTTTCAGGACAGATGTCAGCCAGTTTTGTGGAGGGGTGTAGTAAAATGCAGATGTCATGGAACAACTACATGGAACATGTCTGCAGCTTGATGCCTCAGGTTTCAGCTTTTATATTTTTCAGATTCTGTGCTGCTTTAATGTGTAGGTTTGAGCTTCATATGAGGGGATGGAGAGCTCTCTTCACAGAGTAGGGAGACAAAACAATTCCTTTCCTTCTCTAGCTGGGGACCAAGGACAAATGATTCAAATTGCAGGCCCAAGAACATGAACAATGGCAGAATGAAGAGAGAAAAACAAGAAAGGACTTCATAACCTAAAGCTGTAATTGGACAGTTAACTCCAATATGCAAATGGACCAGAATTTATAAAAGTGAGAGACCCTGTGACCAGTTGTGCATTTTGTGACCATTTTGGTTCATCTTGGGTGTAGCCCTTGCTGGGCTCTTGTGCTGCCCAAGGTGGATCCACTGAGGCCTTTTAATAAATCCCTACTTTAACTCTTTTAGTCTCTGTTCTAGGTCAGCCTTTGCAAGGCATCAGCTGAGACAGCCAATCTGGACTTTGTAACTTTTCATTCAGACTAACAGGCACTTTATGGCACAATTCCACAGAATCCTGGTTTGGATTGTGTCCTAGGGTGTCTTCATGATGCTTGTAGCCCCAGAGGTCTGTCCTGTTTGTGCTGGATATTGAGTTTTGCACATTTAAGACTGGTTCCAAGAGCAAAGGGGGAGAAGAAGAGCACAGTTTGTTTTCAGAAGCTGCACATGCTCCCCCACATCCTGCTCCTGGACTGTGCTGCCTGCAGCACAGACAAGCAGAGGAGAGCTCTCCTTTCTTTTTCAGTTAGTCTGTTTTTAGCTAGCTGAGGAAGAGAAGTTCCCTGGACTGTGGTTTTGCTTTTTTGTGGAACTATTCAGCCCTTCTCTGGACTGAAAACCCAATAAAACACCAGGAGCTCACACCTGGGGCCCACTGGGGCCCAGGACGTGGCATTTCCAGCACAGGAGGGACTGATAAGAGACAGTGAGCTGAGCTACACCCCACAACAAGGCCTTTCTGGATTTTCCATCACTTCAGAACAGTAAGAGGTTTTATTGTTTAAAATTATTCAATTTTTATGCTTGTGAACACTTTGCTTGTTAAATAAACAGGTTGTTTCCACTTTTCTCCAAGGAAATCTTTTCCCGAACCAGTTGGAGGAAGGGCTGCTTGAATCTGCTTTTTAGAGGGACACATTTGGAAGTTTCCTCCCAGATTTGCCCTGAGCCAGAACAGGCTGTAAGGGACCTTAAAGATTACCTAGTTCCAACCCAAATTTATCCAGCCAGCTCCCTGTGCCCTCTTCCTGAGGGCACACTCTGTGGGCTGCATGGGCCAGGCAGATCAGGGTGAGCAGACCGCTGCAGAAATCTCTTTTCATCCCAGAAAACAGGGACAACAAACAGAGAAAGTATTTTATTTGTAAGGGAATGATTCCTAACCCCTCAGTTTTCTAGCAAGTTGCTGAGCAGAGCACAGGCACTTGCTATTTTGTATTTATTACACTTTGCAGTGCTGGGAAGCTTTGGAGGGGTAGGATGCCATCTGCTGCTCCAGTGGGTTACTTGCTCCCTCCTCATCCCTTCACAGTGGGCAGCTCCCACTAATAGGAGGAATTTGAAATACATTCAGAACATTTGTGAAGTGAAAATTTTTTCATCCATAAAAAAACCCCACACTCTCAGATAATAGAAAATGGAATGAAGGGTTTAATCTCACAAGCGCTGGCTCAGTTATGGAGAAAAGTTTGCGCAATGAACAAGGCATCCTAGAGAAGACACACAATATTTACCCACAGACCAGCTTGCCAAGAAGATTTGATTTTGTATAATTTCCAGTTTAGTGCCAAGAACTGCTGCTAATTCTGCCAGCACCCATCCCCATTACCACAGAAACAATCACCTCCACCTCTGTGATGGCCTGTGACCCTGAGATATGGCCCCAGCACAGCTTCCTAAAGCCTGTAGAGTGAAGAACAAATTAAAACACCCCATCAGCTCTCAGACACTGGAACTTAAACCTGCAAGCAAGCTCTATTAAGTCCAGTAATAGACACCAGTCATACTCAGCCACACAATGGAAGTAAAAGGGGATGAATAGCACTCCATCAGCTCCGGCACTCCAGAAGTAATAAGCATCATGCTGGGCTCACTGCACTGACTAATCCATAATTTATTTGGCTTCATAAATATCAAAACATACCACAGCTGTTAGTACTTCAGTGCAAACCCTGCAAATATTGCTTCAATTATTCAAGAGCTCATTGCAGGAGCCAGTCGAGTGCTCCGAAGGTGCAATTACAGAAGGTATCTATTGCTTGGGAGCCTCAGCAGAGCAGTTGCCACCCAGGCCCCTGAGGCAGTTGGTACAGGGAGTGCTGGGAGCACCAACAATAAGAGAACAAAATTGCCTTTCCCTCAAAAATAGCCTAAAGCCTGGAGCCCCCCACAGGAAGGGATGCAGGAGCTTGGTGGCAGCACTCAGAGGGGTTGTGTGTGGTCCCTGAGAGCCTTCAGAGACAGGTCAGCTTTAGCATCTCCCTCTGAGGGCTGCCCAAATGGTCATTAAACCAACAATCCCAAAGCTTGCACTCCCAAATTTACCCTTCATGCAGGACAGAACCCTCCATGCAGACAGAGCCAGACTTGAATGATCAAGTCCAGCAGACCAAGTCAAGTCTCCACCAAGGAGCCTTGTGATGGTGTTCACAGGGGTCTTAGGGGGAGAGAAGAGACGAGGATCTGACTCCATCTGTTTCAGAAGGCTTGATTTATTTTTTTATGATATATATTACATTAAAAATATACTAAAAGAATAGAAGAAAAGGTTTCATCAGAAGGCTGGCTAAGAATAGAATAGCAAAGAATGATAACAAAGGCTTATGGCTCAGCTCTCTGTCTGAGCCAGCTGACTGTGATTGGCCATCAGTCACAAACACCCAACATGGGCCAATCACAGATGCACCTGTTGCATTCCACAGCAGCAGATAATCATTGTTTACATTTTGTTTCTGGGGCCTCTTAGCTTCTCAGGAGGAAAAATCCTAAGGAAAGGATTTTTCATAAAAAATGTCTGTGACAGAACCCCCACCTGAAGCCACCCTAGCCTTTCCTCCTGAAGATATCTCCCTCTCCCAATGGAGTTTGAGTGCCAGAGACAGGACCAGAGGCTGTGTCCAGCTGCTGGTGGGTTTGAGGTCAGGGTTACAGTGGCATCAGTTCCCACACACATCATCCCTGTCCATGCCCCCCTCCTCTGGGGTCCATAAATCAAACCCCCTCTGTTTAAAGCCAGGTTTCCAGGCTGGATCATGTGGAAGTTGCTGGTTATGTTTTGTGGCCCAATACGTTTCTCCTCTGAAAAGAAAAAATAAAATATTGGTTTAATTTTTTATCTCTTTTCTGTTCCTTCCTCCTGCAAAGAAATGGGGAAAGGGAAATCCCAGGGGCCAGAAGCTATCAGGGATCAGCCCAGCACAGAGCAGCACAAAGCCTGGGTACATACACAGGTTTGGAATCCCCACATCTTTCATGAAACAAAGAATTTTATCTGGATTTGACATTAAATAGCCTGGCCAATGCCTGAAATGCCTTCAGTTAAGCAAGCAGGACAAAGTCAAAATGCAAGCGTGACCAGACTTACAGAAAATCCCATTTAAGGATATGAAGCCTGGCTTCTAAAATAAACTCAAATTTAATTTCAAGTCCAGATACTGGAGACCTGCCAACCCAATTTGGTCCACCCCTTTGCTCCAGAAGTGGGAAGCTGCTTTCCTGCATGTCCAAAGGTTTTAATGGGGTTGTTTTTCTGATCTTTAATGGGACCAGAGCAAACTTCTGATGTTTCAACATGGCCAGAGCTGTCAAAAAGCCACCCACGACTCCAAAGCCCAACTCTGCTTTATTTTTTTTAACAGACAACATTCTTGTCCCACCACTTTTTCAAAACAACAACAATTACAGAAAAACCCGTTTGAACTCAGTATTTCTACTAAAGGGTTTGCTGGAGCACAGCAGGACCTTTTCCTGCAGTGAGGGGAAGGGCAGCACAGCAGGGAAGGGCTCCTGCAAGTGAACAGCATGAAATTTTCATGCAAATTTCCCACCAGGGCCTCTGGAATAAAGCTCCAGATTTCCCTGCCCTTAATGAATAAATCACTCAGCTCATTAGTGGAGTCTCTGGCAAGAGGGCAGCAAGCATCACCTTTGTTGCTGAGCTGACCAAAGGATTGACATGACCAAGGATAAATATTGCTCTTAAATGGTGCTGATGAAGCCATGAAAACCGTGTTAGCTCATAATCTCACACACAGAGAAGCAATGTGCAGATAATTGAGATATAAGTGCTGCTCAGGCACCAACTTCAGAGATGGTTTTCCCTCTCTTAGTAGGCAAACAAGCCATTTCAAAAGCAGTGAAGTTCTTTAATGTATGTCTGGAGGGGCTTTTGCAAAGCAGCAGAAACAAAGGAGCTCTGAAAAGGGTCCCTTTATAGAAATATGTATCTGTCAATGTGTATGAGCTGCTGGGGCAGATGTGCTGCAGGAGAGGTGCTTTGGTCAGTGTCCTGTGCACAGATGTGTCCTGGGGAGCTGTGCAAGGCCAGGAGCTCAAGCATTTCCCATAAAACACAGCCCAAGAATGTCACACAGCCCAGTCTGAGCTGGGGCCATGCTGCAGGAAGCTCCACAAGCAAGGCCAGAGATGCTGCACAGAGCAGGAATCACTGAAAGAGGAATTCTGTCACCCCTCTGATGCCCATTAGGGTATCCGATTACATCTGGCTCTCCCTTCAGCTCTGCCTTCTCCCTCCTTTCTCTTTAATAAAGTAACAAGTAAACTTTCTGGAGCTCTGTTGTCATCTTATTGCAGAGCTCACCCACATTACAGAGCATCTGGGTGTCTTATTCTCCTAATCAGGCAATTTGGATGTGACAGCAAGAGTTCCAGCTCCAAATCCAGCCTTGGCTCCACGCATGTCACATGAGCTCAGTCCTTGCATGGGTCTGTAAGCAGAGGGAGGAGCAGCATCAGTGGTGCTGGTTCAATGTCACCATCACATTCTCTGAAAAATCCCTTCCCCAGGATTTCTCCTCCTGGGAAGCTGAGAAGCCTCAGAGAAAAATGAAAACAATAATTATCTGATTTGCTTCTCCTGTGTTTTGCTGCTTTGGAATGTGGTTTGGACATTGTTTACCAGCTGGTCATTGTTTCATTGGTTCCATGTGAATTGTTTGACTTAACGAGCAATCACAGCCAGCTGCGTCAAGGCTCTGGAAGCAGTCACGAGTTTTTCATTATCTTTTAGCCTTCTGTCTGTATCCTTTGTCTATTCTTTAGTATAGTTTAATATAAAATATAAAATATAGTATATAATATAAAAATATAATATAATAAATATAAAAATATAATATAATAAATATAAAAATATAATATAATATAATATAATATAATATAATATAATATAATATAATATAATATCCCTTTAAGAACATGGAGTCACATTCTTAATTCCTCCTTTGACCCAGCAAATACCACAGTTCAAGAGCAGAGCTCTGGTGCTCCTGGATGTGAATGTGCCTGGCTCTCCCAAAGAGTGGGCAGACATGTGAAGTGTCCAAGAAACCATCCAGCACATTCCTGGCCAGCAAGGAAGTACCAGTGTTGAAGCAAAAATCTTCTTGCGCAGCCTTCCCCTTCCCACACACCCCAGGGAAAGGCAGGTCAGTGCTCCAGAATAGCATTTGCAGAGGAAACCAGCCTGCTTTAAGGCATGAGTATTGCCAGGGAAATTCTTGCTGGAATTTCAAATCCTCCAAATGAATTCACTGTCACTGAGAGGACAGCTTAAAATTTTCTCATATTTTGTATACTGGGCACTCCCAGGTGCCCACAGAAGCCATGAGGAAGAGTCTTGTTGTGTTTGTGCTGTAGGTTATTTAATTTACCAGTAATAATGTTATTGGAAAACACAGAAAAACAAGCCTACCTGCCTGTCCCCACCCTTGCTCGCATTTACAGAGGGACATTCACTGTCACCTGCCACGCTGTCTCTGCCACACACTTTAAACCCCACAAATCTGAGCCAGAGGTTCTCAGCACCTTCCTTGCTGCACAAACCTGGTAAATCCAATGCATATCCACAGTGTCTAGCTGCTGGTGAGGAAAACACAACTCTGGAAAGCAAATACAGACTGGCAGTCCCAGGCTTTCAGTCGGTATATGAACATATGGCAGTTGTCTGCTGTTTAAACCTCATCACTTTCTCACTCTGCAGAGTGGCATAAACAGACACATTTCTGTGCAAACCTCTGACAGCTTTAACTTCAACAGGGTACACAGGGAAAGAGGCTGATCCCTGACTGCTGGATTGTACTTGTTTCAGAGCATCTCATGGATATCTGGGGATGTGTCCCTGTGCTGGGACAAGCCTTGCTCAGTATTAATTAATTAATTTGCTTGTCCAGCATTCCACAGTGCTGCTGTAGTTTGTGCTGCTCACACTCTGCTTTCCAATGTGTCCCAACAATGCTTTCTTCAGGACAGGAACATTTGGAGTTTGTGGCGGTGTTCACAGGGGTCTAAGGATGAGGGAAGAGATGAGAATGTTGACTCCATATTTTAGAAGGTTTGATTTATTATTTTATAATATATATGATATTAAAACTACATTAAAAGAATAGAAGAAAGGATTTCATCAGAAGGCTAGCTAAGAATAGAAAAAGAAAGAATGATAACAAAGGCTTCTGTCTTGGACAGAGAGTCTGAGCCAGCTGATTGTGATTGGCCATTAATTAGAAACAACCACATGAGGCCAATCACAGACGCACCTGTTGCATTCCCCAGCAGCAGATAACCATTGTTTACATTTTGTTCCAGAGGCCTGTCAGCTTCTCAGGAGGAAAAAATGCTAAAGGAAGGATTTTTCAGAAAATGCGTCTGTGACAGGAGTTAGCAAAAAGTCCCCAAAATATTACAGATTCAGGCACTGTTACTGCTTTTGCAAAAACATCACACTGTCTTATCTCGTTGTGCTGTGGTGCAGAACTCGTGACTCAAACACTGGAAAAAGTTGAGTTGTGTGAGTACAATCTCTCAAACAGCTAATGGAGCCCTCAGGAGCTGCTGAAGAGGAACACTGGGTGTTTAGATGGACACTGAGTTTATTCAAAGGACGGAAGAAAGACAGATACCAGCTCTGCCTGCTTTCATGACGTTTCACCTCTGGAATTACTCCCTCCAGGACCTTAAGCCCTGAGAAGCCACAAAGAGCAGAACCCCGAAACATTGCACAGGGAGATCTGGCTCTGCCAGGGGCAAAAAGGAATGCTGAAGTTGTCTCCTACATTTTGCACTTTCCCTGCTGCTCACTTCCACCAGCCTGCAGAGGTGGCACACACAGATGTGGCCCATGAGGTCCTGGGGACATCTGCACGAGGACAGAAACCAAATCCAGCTGGATTTGCAGTAGGAATGGTGTTCTGGCTTCTGGGCATCCTTTCCTCCAGGCAAAACAATTTCACCTTGCTTTCCAAGAGAGGAACTGAATGAGGTGCTCATCCAGAAGTTAAAGAGCATTTTACAGCTGTGAATCACAATAGTGTGAGACAGGTAATTAGGCAATTAGAACAATCAGGTGTGAAAAAGATTCTATGTCTAGAAATGAGGGTAAAGAACAAGGAAAGACAGGAAAATTCTTGCTAGAAATTTTTCAAATGTCAGTGATCCAGAGATGCTGGAGAGAAGGAAAGAAGGCAGAGGCCAAGGTAAGTTGTCTTGGGCAAGGCATATAAAAATTAATATTTGCCCCTGTGAATTAATGGGATTTCTGAGGTGTTTGTATTTGCTTATCAGAATCAACAATCAAAAACCTATGGAGGACACCAATTATCCATTATTTGGGCTGTGGAGCCATTAAAACTTTTGGCAATCTTTGCATTTTGATGCTGGGGTAAGCCAGACCCACCACTTGGAGACCAGTCCTGCCCCCAGGCATCTCCCTGGAGAGCCACATTTCCTATCAGGCTGAAACAGCCTGCTCTTCTTCTGGGTATTACAGTTTGCTTTCTCTGCCTGGGACTTTTGAGTCTGTCATGTCTCATACAGGGCTGACCAGAATGTGGTCATGCCAGAATTGGGTAAAACTGATTGCAGACTCATTTCAGGGCTTTGCTTTTTTCCAGGCTGTCAATTTGGTCATTTGTTCAGGATGTTCAAGGTGAAACCTTGGGCTGGAGCAAAGCTCAGAGCCCAGGCTGTCCCCACCTCTGGCACTGTTTGTGTGGCTGTGGCTGAGAGCCCTTTGGAAAAAAGAAAAAATCGCTTCTTCCTTAGAGAGGAGTCAATATCTTGGGTACACCAGGCAAGAGAAAGGGCATTTGCAGGGCTAAAGAATTCATGAAGATGAACACAGCAAATCCCACAGCTGTTCCCCCAGGAGCTGCTCTGGTTCTCACGGCCAGGAGCAGGTCTGGAGCCAGGGTGGAGAAGGGACCGTGGCTCTCCAGACTGGGACTGGGACTTTGACAGGTGCTCAAAGATTGCCTCATTATCTGCTTGGGAACAGGGTTTGTTTGCTGTCTGAAAAGCTCCAAAAACATGAAGAAAAAAGTTTGGTTTGGTTTCTTTTGGACTGTAATTCAGGTAACCAGGTGAAGCTTATAGCTTTGCTCCTGAATTTTTGAGGTTCCATTGTGGCCGCATTTCTCTTCACAGAGAAAAGCAAAGCACAACTCTGCAAAGCACAACTTCCCAAGGATTTTCTAAAATTCACATTCCCTGAACATCAGAGAAAGAAAAAACAATTCTTATCTCATTTACTGTTCCTGTGTTTTAGAACAAGTGGAATGCATTGTGGAAGATTGTTTACCTAAAGGGAATTGGTGATTGGATTTTGGTGTGAGTGTTTTGATTTATTGACCAATTGAATCCATGTGTGTGAGCCAGGACTGTCAGCTGACAATCACAAGATTCTGAGCAGTTGAGTTGAATGCTTGTGCAAATTCAGTGCAATATATAATATAATATAATATAATATAATATAATATAATATAATATAATATAATATGATATAATATGATATAATATGATATGATATAATATAATATAATATAATATAATATAATATAATATAATATAATATAATATAATATCTAATTATCCTTCTGATATCAATACTGTCAGATGCATCATTCCTCCCTTCATCAGGGTTGCCATGCTTTTCCCATATTCCATGGTCACTTTCTGTTGCCCATAAATATGGAGAGCTGATTCTCCGTGTCAAAGCCACCTCATGAAACCACTTTGGCACAGGTAGATTTTCCTCTCCTCTTGTAGCAACAGCACAAAAAGCTCAAATTGCTGACTGTGACAGCCCAGGGTTTTTCCAGCATTTATTCCTGCCTCACGCAGGGCTCTCCAGCCCCCATCACCCAGCACAGGATCTGGGCACCCCCTGCACCCCCACATCCCCACTGTGCCTGCTGAGGCTGCCATCCTTCTCTCTGCCTCCCCAGCCTCAGCTCATCTCTGCCCTGTCCCCTTCACTTGTAGAACCACACAGCTTTGTGCTGCTTTCCATGTGAGGCAAAAAAATAAAGCACAATTTAAAGTGCAAAAGGCATTTTCTGCATTTCACAGGCTGTGCTTTGCCCTGATGTTTGGGAAGGGGCTGGGTACAGCAGATCAGTGCTGAGGTGCAAGGTGCCATGGCATTTTTCTGTCCTGCCATCACACCAGCCTATGTGCTCAGCTGAAACAATCCCTTCTTAACCCAACAAGCAGCTGGAAAACTAATATAAATATTTTCTTCTCACTTTCTACACATGCCAGCAGGACAAAGAGTGCACACAGGGTGACTCCTGCTCCTCTGTCCCACTGTGCTGCCTCATAGCCCTCCTGTGACTGGCACTGTTTTACATTTTACCCACCCTCTCTTGCATTTGTTTTATATTTCACCTTCACTCTCTTGCATTTATCCCAGCCAAAAATCACTTTTTGCTCTGATTTCCAAAAATTCCTCAATGTCTTTTTGGGAGTGTTGCTTGCCAGCATTTCTGGGCTACAACATCTTCCCAGGCACATCTGTTCATCCCTTTCTTTGCCTCACAGGATCCTGTCCAAATCTCACTACACAGGATTAGGCACACACCCCTATTCAACACATGCCCTTCTGCTGCTGTTGCTGTGCATGAGTGCCAGCTACGTCCAAGTTTTTTGGGGGGGATTTCTTGCCACAATCAGATTTTACAATAAAGTTTCACACTTCTCACCAGCTCACTGACACTCTTCTCTAAGTGGCTGAGGTACCTGTGCTTTAAAACCCTTTAACACACAGCTTTATCTATTTAAAGGAAGCATTTCATGGCATGAAAAGGAAAAAAAAAAAGTGGATTAGATATCAAACTTATTGAAGCAAATGGGAGTTTTGTCCCTGATGTCAGCCAAGCTGGGGTTTTACACAGAATCTGAGAGAGCACAGATGAGCAGATAATAGAAATGAGCCAGCTGTGAAAGCTGGATCTGCAGTCTCAGCCTGAACTCTCCTGCCCCGTGTGAGGGGTACAGCAGGGCTCTGCCTCTCATTGCTGTAGGAATTGCCATGCTGTTGGATTTTCTGCTGTTCCATCACTGAAACAACACCTCTGATACAAATGGCAGGGGAAAAGAAAAGGAGGAAAGAAAGGAAAAAGGAAAGGAAAAAGGAAAGGAAAAAGGAAAGGAAAAAGGAAAGGAAAGGAAAGGAACCCATAGGTATTATCCTGCCTTATGCACTTATGAAATGAGAAGGTTATCACCACAGAGACGAATTAAGCTACAATGCTGGTGCTGTGTCTCACTGAGGGTTTACAGAGTGGTAATTAAGAGAAGCACTTTCTGCATAAGAGAGCTCTTCTGCTGCAGAGAAAGAAGAAACATTTCTGCTTGTTTCAATCAGGCACTGATGGATGGTGTTACTCAGGATGAGGTGTCAGTGTCCCCCTTGTCCTCTGCAGAGCTCCTGGAGCGCTGGATAACCCCAGCATGGCCCTTCCTGGCTGGAGCACAGCCCACAGGGCTGGAGAAGCACACGGAGGGGCTGGTTTTATTGGGGCAAGGAAAACACCAACCCTGCTGCTTATTGTTTCAACATTTCCAGCATTGTTTTGGAGCATCTGCAGCTTCACAGACGCTGAACCCCTAAATCCCTATGTGAATGAAAAACCCCTTTCTCCAGGTCAGGCTGCTCCTGCCCATGGTCAGAAATCACTGGAACAAGCTCCAGAGCCAGTGACACAGGATGGACACATCTCTGGGGCAGAGGTGGATTCTCTGTGAGTCTCTGTGAGTGCCTCTTTCCTAGGTGGCCCCCATGGACCTCCCTGAGCAGCCTGGTTTGGAGGCTGCAGGAGGACACTGTGGGTCCTGTGGTGCTGTGAAGGTCTCTGCACACTCATCCCACAGCACTGGGAGCTCCCATCCCTGGGAGCTGAGAATCTCCCTGGTAGGGGCAGGGGAGCAGCATGGCAAGGTTAAAGCATTCCTGTGCTGTGTTCAAAGGCAGGAGTACCTCGGGAAGTTTGGGGTGAGCAGGTAACAGCAGGACCATGTTCAAAACAGTCTCCAGTGCTACAGCCCATGATGGGCACAACCCAAAACCTCTTCAGGGTCATTGAATCCTTCAGAGCTTTCCATCTGCTTGGCAGCTTTTGAGACTGGCTGAAAGAAGTGCAGAAGGCAGATAAATGTGGCTGATAGGAATGATCTTCACTATCCTGGAGAGCAAGGGGTGAGAGAGGGGAGAGAAAAATGCAGGAGCCTGAAATTCAGACATCCAATGTTGCTCCTCTGTTCATCCACTGCCCTTGCCAGGTTTGAGGGGTTTTGGTCCAAGGAAAGCTGTGAAAATGAGCAGACTGTGAGAGGGAGCTGAGCCTCCCTCCTCAGAAAATCCTTCTTTTGGATCTTTTGCTTCTGGAAAAGTTGGAAACAATTTTTCATGTCCTCCTGCTTGCCCTAAATCAGCAGGGGACTTTCACCAGCATCTGTCTCTCTGGAACATCACAGGCAGTGTTTGTTTTATTTTCAAGCACATCTTTAAAGTGCAGGGAGAGAGAGCAGCCCCTGGATGTGCCTCAGCAGAGGGTCCAGCTGTGTGCCAGGGGCAGAGCACTGGGTGCAAACATTCCTGCCCTGTGGTCCTGCTCTGTTGCCATGATATTTTATGAAAAATCTCTTCACCACGATTTTTCTCCTGACAAGACTCAGAAAAGAAATGTAAACAATAATTATCTGATTGCTTGGAATGGGGTTTGGAGGTTGCTTACCAACAGGTGAATGTTTGCTTGGTTCCGTGTGAATTGTTTTTACTTAATGAACAATCCCAGCCCAGCTATGTCAGACTCTCTGGTCAGTCACGAGTTTTTATTATCATTCTTTGCTAGCCTTCTGATGTATAATTTCTCTTTTTTTAGTATAGTTTTAGTATATTAATATAATATAATATAATATAATATAATATAATATAATATAATATATAATTAATATCAGCCTTCTGAGAACTTGGAGTCTATTCTCATCTCTCACCTCATCCTGGGGACCCTCACAACACCACAACACTGCTCAGTCCTGCAGCTGCCAGAGCTCAAAGTGCAGCTGTGGGGGAGCAAAAGAGGATGAAATGGTGTTTCTTTGAGTGAGAAAGACCTTCCAAGGACACAGCTGTTATTTTGAAGAATGGAGCAGGAAAAGCCATGGAGGTCCTGCTTTAGAGTGCTGCTCATTGCCAAAGGCACTGGCTGAAGGAAGAGAAAAGACCATTGGGAAGCACAGGTAGGGCAGCCCTGGCTCCAGGTGAGCACCCCGAGCATCTCTGTGGTGTCTCCCTGTGCAAGAGAAGGTGCTGACCATGAGCTAAGGGAGTGCACAAATGCCTGGGCAGTTTGTAGAGCAGTCTATGAGCCTGTTCCTGCAGAGGCAGTGTCCAGCTAGAAGTCCATGGAAGAACTGTGGCAGTTTCACGAGCAAGGCTTGGAATCAAGACCCTGGTGCTGAGCCCATCACAGGATTCCTGTCCCACTGGAGCAAGGGGAAGGTGATGGACAGAGACATCCCCCAAATCTCTCTGGACAGAAAGAGAAATTTCCAGTGTGTGGTTACAGCCATGGCCTCATCAGCACTGTGAGTGTGGCTGGGACTGGAAAAATGCAGATAAACAGCAGAGTTGGTGCCTCAAAGAGGATGGATTTTTGACTTCTTGGTTAAACTTTGTGAGCAGAAGTCAAGCAGAGAGGCATAAGGGTGAGGAAAAATTCCAATGCTCATGCAGGTTGGGTTTTGGCTGGTCTAGACCTGCCTTCGATGGGATAGATTCTAGTTACCATGAAGGAAAGGTGTTGGGGAAGATGAAACAGGAAAGCCTTATGATTGTCTGGGAAAAGATTTTGAGAATATAGAAACTATTAGTGAGATTGACATGAAAGCAAGCTTTGAGATACCTGAGTTACTGAACAACTGGAAAACAATGGTGTAACCAGCTGAAGGTGATCCTCTTTTGATGAAACAACACCCTCTGCTTGCAGACAGCTCCACGGGTCAGAGCAGACCCTGCCAGCTTGGCAGAAGGGGCCCAAAGAGGAGTTTGTAAGGTTAAAAATGTAACACAGTATGGTAATGTAGTGATTCTTATAGGCTGCATGTAAATGCTATAGGATTTGTATATTGTTCTAGATTGGTTAGTGAGAATTAGAATATTCAACATAGAAAAAGATTCATTGTATTGTAACGGGAACCTCGCTCTCTTACACCTTTTCTTCTCTTACACCTTTTCTTCTCTTACCCCTTTTTACTCTCTTACACTTTTACTCTCTTACCCTCTCATCCCCTCTCCCCCTCTCTTCTCTCGAGCCTGCTCTGAGCTGTGGCTGGCAGCTCCCAGCAGGGCCCTGCACCCAGGCCCTTTGCAATAAACCCCAAATTCCACAACCTGGCTTCAGAGATCTCTCATCTCTGTCCATCCTGACCATCTTACCTCCCAACACTCTTACAGAAAGGGGAAAAAAAATTCACAAACCTCATTGTGGTTTTGGCTTTTAACCAGGCCTTAGTGCAGCCATGGGCCACACTTTCATCATGCTGGCTTTTTTAAGCCCACAAGGATTCGCAAATGGCCTCTCCCACTGGGCCTCAGGCAGCAGAGGCTGCAGCTCCTCTCCTTTTCCCCAGCCTGGGACAGGAGATCAGCCAAAGCCCTGGGACAGAGAAGGCTGATGCTAAAAGCATCCCCAAGGACTTTCTGTCCAGCCCCTGTTGTGTGACAAAGGAGCCAGCACTGTCCCCAGCCTGCACAGCAAAATGGAGCTTGGTGGAGGGGAGCTGAGCTGTCAGTACTGCACTTCTCCTTCCCAGGGACGAGAGGAAGAGGGACTCACCTTTCCCAGATTTTTAATCATCTGCCGTAAATTGCCCCAATGCAAGAGCGACAGAGACTACAGCCTTGGAGAATGGGAATAACTGAGAACAGCCTTTACTGTAAAGTGTAAACAAACAAACAAACCAACAAAAACTTCAAAAAAGCAACAGCAAACAAGTCCAAGGTCACTGGCCTACACATGTGATTTCAAAGGCTGAATTACTTTTCTTAAAAGCAAAGTTGACTCTCCTAGAGTTATTGTTTGGATTACAGTCTTGCTCTGAAGAGGATGAATCTGCCTCTCTGTGCCAGCAAGGAAAAATGTTGCTATTCACATCTCACTGGAGGTGCTAGACAAAAGTCAGCACTGCCTGTAAATAAGCTGCCTTAATAATTGATTGCCAGCACAGACAGCACAATAGAAAAGCTCCAGAAATAAGTTATTGCAAGTACAATTTCAAGCTAACAGTGCATGAACAGCTTCTGAAAAAGCCCCAAAAAGCAAACCCTGAGTTTCAGAGAGAGGTAAAACACCACTTATCAACTTGTCTCTGCCCTCTGAGTAAGAGGCCTCTTATTCCACTGAGGTGAAGCAGCACAGAGCCCACAGGTGAGCCCCCATCAGCAGCCCCTGGCTGCTAAACAGGAAAATAAGAAATATTTCAAAGCAGCAGTGATGAGGAAGCAATGGCATGGTGGCAGGGAGCAGGGGAGAGGAAGGAGGAGGAAATGTATTACTGCACCCTGAGTGGGGTTGCTGAGGTGAGAGAAGGATCAGAATCTTAGTTGATGATCAGAAGGCTGGATTTATTGATATATGACATATAATACATTATTACTATACTAATAGGAATAAAGACAGAAGCTGCAGAGGCTTGCTAAGCTAAGAATAGAAAGCAAAGAATGAATAACAAACTTCTGTCTTCAGGGAATCTGCCCCCGTGAGCCAATCACAGGGCACCTGCTACATTTCACACCAGCAGATAACAGCTGTTTACATTTTTCTTCTGGGGCCTCAGCTCCCAGCAGAGGAAAAAATCCCAAAGAGAGGATTTTATGAAAAAATGTCTGCGACAGAAATGGAGAGGGATGGATGGATGGATGGATGGATGGATGGATGGATGGATGGATGGATGGATGGATGGATGGATGTGTTCTGTGAACGTGGTCAATAAGAAATATCATCATATGGAGAGAGCAGCCACATGCATCCTCAGGGATGTTTCATCCAGCAACAGAGGGAAGAAGAGGAGGGTGAGGAAGGCAGGACCACTTTAGGCCCTGTCAGGGAACACAGACTTTACCTGTACCTTTTCCTGAAATGCAAGGGATGAGACACATGGAGAGGACAAGTTTTATCAAAACAAGGTACAAAAGGGAAGAATATGGAAGTGCTCCATGGCCCAAGATGGTCAGTGCTTTAGAGAGATAATGCCCTCAATATCATGCTTTAAGCTCTTAATAAGTTCTCTTCTCTCTTCTCTTCTCTTCTCTTCTCTTCTCTTCTCTTCTCTTCTCTTCTCTTCTCTTCTCTTCTCTTCTCTTCTCTTCTCTTCTCTTCTCTTCTCTTCTCTCCTCTCCTCTCCTCTCCTCTCCTCTCCCTTATTCTTCCCTACTCTATCTTAGTCTATCATATGATTTAGTACAATTCAAAGATTGCTTTAAGCTCTCATTAGCAAGTAGGGCAGAGATGGCAGTGACAGGAAGAAGGGCGAAGAAATTGTAAATAGAAGAAAAAAAAATCTAACAAAAAAAACCCCACATGGAAGCAGATTTTTAAATTCCCATACAAAGGAAAGAAGTGTTAATGATGCACATCAAACCAAGCAAATTATCCTTCAGACTGACTGCTGGCTAATTAAATTTCTTACTTAGCATACATTAACTGAGCTGCAAGTGGCACCTCCCTGCACTGGCATTGGCCAAAGCTCTGTCCCTCAGCAGAGAGAGAAATGCCACGGGAGCAGAGCAAGGCAGCTTTGTTTTACACAAGGCAGCTTTATTTTACCCACCCAGAAGTGCAGCCAGAGCCAGAGCATGGCTGAGGCACGGGGGCTGCTCTGAGTGACCCTTGGGCAGGAGCACAGCCTGGCACGGAGCTGCAAAAGGCCTCAGCCTGCCCATGGCAGGGCAGGGGGTCACTCTGGTGGCTTTTCAGTTCAGGTGTGCTCTGACTATGAGCCAGGAGGATGCTCTGATCCAACAACCCTGCTCGTGAGAGCTGCACCACAGGGATCAAATCAGATTTCTTCTGGTGCAGGGTCTGGTTTGTGGCTGGAGATTCATTATTTAGTGTGACAGTGTTCACAGGGGTCCAAAGATGAGGGAAGAGACGAGGATCTGACTCCATGTTTCAGAAGAACTGATTTATTATTTTATGATATATATTATATTAAAACTATACTAAAAAGAATAGAAGAAAGGATTTCATCAGAAGGCTAGCTAAGAATAGAAAAAGAAGGAATGATAACAAAGGCTTCTGTCTTGGACAGGGAGTCTGAGCCAGCTGACTGTGATTGGCCATTAATTAGAAACAACCACATGAGACCAATCACAGATGCACCTGTTGCATTCCACAGCAGCAGATAACCATTGTTTACATTTTCTTCCTGAGGCTTTTCAGCTTCTCAGGAGGAAAAATCCTAAGGAAAGGATTTTTCAGAAAAGATGTCTGTGACAATTTAGCAGTTTTGCTGAGGACAGGAGGGTTGTACCAGGACACAGTGACTGGGACAACAGATCAATACACCCACACCCTGAAAGTCTGATGGGCTTTGGGTGAAAAGTTCAGCTATTTCAGGTTGGGTTGGGTTTTTTTTCTGGAAACACAGTGGCATCATGAGCAGAGCCCACCAAAGACCCCCAAACAGTCTGAGCCAGGAACAGGAGAGCAGGCAACCATGCTGGGTAGCCCAAAGATGAGATATGAAAGCTGTCCTGTCACCCTTCCATGTTTCCAACCTGCCAGTGCAGCCCTGATCCCCCATGCCACTGAGGTGGGTCTAAAAACAAAAGTGCTGAGTGCAGACACATCTGTGTTTTCACCTTTCTAGGGCATTTCACAGCCCCTGTCACTCAGCACTCCCTGGGCACACCTGAACAGCACCAGGCACAGCCTGCCAGCAGCAGATGGGCAGGAGGGCATTCCCAGAGAGCCACCCCAGCTGGCAGCTACTGCTCTGGAAGGGATTGGTGGGTGATGGTGGGAAAATACCCACTGGGGAGCTGGCAGCTGTTCTGATGGAAAACTCTCCCTCTTGGATTGCTTCAGGTTGGTTTCAGGGAGCCTTTGGGAGCCGGATAATGTCATGATGCTGGAGTTCAGGCTCAGATAAGTGCTGAATCACAGCAAACATTTCACTTAAAAGTGAGCTTCATTCTAAATGTAACAGAGAGTTAGGAATTTTTTTCTGAATTTTAATCAGATAATATACACATTCCCTTATTAAACCATATAAATCTTAATCGATATTTAAATACTTAAAGCATGTAAATTTATTATAATTGTTTGCTGGTTTTTTTCATCCTTTGCAACCAAATGACCAGAAAACTTGGCTGCAAAACTCTCTATCTTGCATTTTCACCCCCCTGCATTAGGATTAAAGGTGAAACACTCAGCAAAGTTCAGCTGGGTCTGCAACTCAGTGACAGAGAGGGATCAATCCACGAGGGTTCAGAGGGTGTATCTCCAGAAGAGAGGGCAGGAAGGATCAGCCCAGAATGCCAGGCATGTTCTTCCACCTGTCTGTCTGCACTGACAGAATGATCTTTTGTGTGCTACACAATCTTTGTTGAATAATTACCCCAAATCTACTGTGGTTTCCTGGTGGGTAAAACAATTCCCATCCCTAACACCCATGAAAGTCTCTGGGACAAGAAGAGCCATCAAACTGAAATTCAGGCCCCCGAGTGGAAGCTCTGTGAGGATCAGCTGAAGCCTTTCAGTGAGAGAATCATTTGCCATTTCCCACAGATCAGTGTTCCTCCAACCCCAAACTTCAAGGTCAGGTAAAGTTTTCAGAATGTGCTTGACAGAAGTTGTGCAGGGCTCACCTGGAGAGCAGCCACATCCCCAGAGCCATCTCCAACAGAGAGCATGTGGTGACCTTCAGCCTGCCTGGATGTCTGATTCCCTGCTTGGATCCTCATCATCACTCACTGGGGACACCAGGTATGCTTGGAGGAAGCCGAGCCTTCCAGCCTTGTCACACTGAAATGTGTTGCCTGAGGCTGCCCAGGCTGTGGTTATTCCTTATTCTCTGTGTGGGCAGAGGGTTCCTGCAGCTCCCACCCTCCTGCTGTGCAGATGGATTTATCCTTGGGCTGCTGCAAAGAGGGGAGATTGTCTGCAGCATCAGCCAGGAGCAGCCTCTGCCCTTGTGAAACACAACATTACCTGGAGCTGCAAAAGGACGGAGGTTCCACTGCCCATCAGTGAAACCCATCAGTGAGGCCAGCCTAGGCTGGCTGCTGGTCTGATGCTTCTCTGATTCCCCTGTGTGCTTCTCACCTTTTATAGCTTGTGTACTTCTCCCCTTTTATCATCCATGTGCCACTCTCTGCCTGCTTCCTCCCACAGAGCATCATCTCCAAGGAAGGAGGGGTTGCTGACAGATGGAAGCACCCTCAACCACATCCTCCCTCTGGGACAGCACCCTGGGATTCAGCACCTCTACCACAGCCCAATTCCTGCAGAACAGCCAGAACTGCAGCTCCTGGAGCATATGCCTGCACCACAGGATGCCTGGGAGTGTGGACGTGGCAGGATTTCAGAGCACCATGCCAGGTCAGGAGATGCAGCCAGGTGATTCCTGAGTGCAGCCAGCACAGAGCACCCTCCTCCAGAGCCACTGGAATTGGGCATCCTGTGGGAATCTATAAAATCAGAGGGTTTGGGGAAAGCTGCAAAAGGCAGGCCTCAAAGACAGCTGAACTGTGATTAGAGCTAAGCAGCAGCCATGAGATTGGTCAG
>JAHXMQ010000807.1:134036027-134087333 GCA_020466415.1 Ammodramus savannarum pratensis | reverse complement strand
CCTCTGCTTGCAGACAGGCCCAAGGGTCAGAACAGACCCTACTAACTTTGCAGAAGGGCTCCAAAGAGGAGTTTTTAGGGTTTAAAATGTAACATGGTATGGTAATGTAATGATTCTTATAAGCTGCATGTAAATGCTATAGGATTTGTATATTTGTCCTGGTTCATGGCAAATTTTGGAGAGAACCCTCAAAGGGGTTCTCTCCCCACTTCACTCTTTGGAACAAGTCTTAAAGGTGCAAAAGTTATCATTCAGCATAAACAAAACAAGACAACTGGGGACAAAAGCATCATATAGTCAACCTAGAGCATTCTTGTACTAGATTGGATTAGTGAAAATTAGAATATTCATCACAGAAGATTTATTGTATTGTAACGGGAACTTCGCGCTCTTTTGTCCTCTCTTTCCTCCTCTCTTTTCCTCTTGCTCTCTTTCTCTTGGGTTCCTCTTTTGGGCTCCTCTTTAGGGCCTGCTCTGAGCTGTGTCTGGCAGCTCCCAGCAGGGCCCCGCACCCAGGCCCTTTGCAATAAACCCCAAATTCCATGACCTGGCTGCAGAGATCTCTCATCTCCATCTGTCCCAACTGTCCTACCCCCCGATGCTCCTGCAGGGTGGGCAACAAACAGCACCAGGGCACAGGCAGGTGGGAGCAGGAGTTCATCCCTTGGACCATCTGAAGGCAGGAATTAGGCCTAAAGAAAAGTGTTCTGGTAGACAGGAATAATTCTCTGTTATGCTGACACCACATCTACTCCAACTTTCAGCTCATTCCACTTTTAATAACATTAAACCAGGGGTAAATATGTGCAAGTGGCTTCCACAAAGTGCCACCAAGGAGATAAGGACCAGAGCTGTAAAGTGTGAGCATCTGTCCCTACTGTCACCCAGAGGGTTCCTCTAGGGCAAGGAGAATCCCACAGACCCTGAGAGGAGGCTGCTCCTCACTCCCCATCTCCCACACCTCTGGTGGGAGCAGTGGCCTTCCCTGGCTCCATCCCCTCTAACAAAGGGACTAAAATCAATCCTACTGGAAAAAGGAACACAAATGAAGGCAGTCTATATTAATGTGCTGCTCATTAAACAGAGGGGAAAGGCTTTTCACAGCCCCCTACGCAGATGCACACATCCACAATTATCTTTGTAAATTCTAAATCAAAGCAAATTAACAGCCTAGCACTGAGCAATAAACATGATTTAATTAGGTATTCCATACCCAGGGCACAACAGGATTTTTTGGTGTTTTAAGTACTCAATTACCACCATGATCCTGTGCTCTGTGTGTTACAAAGAGCTCAGTGCCCTGTGTGACAGCTCAGCACACAGGGACAGCACTCACAGCTCCCCTTTGGCCCTGGAACTCTGAGCAGATCACAAGAGCTGGCAGCTCTGCACCTCACTGTGCTTTGGGTGGCACTGTCAGCTCCAGCTCCTGCAGTCACCAGGGGCAGATCCTGCTACTGAGCCAGGGAAAACCCCAGAACCAACACAGAGCCAATGAAGGGACTGAGAGCAGCTCTGCCAAGAAGGACCTGGGGGATGAAATATTGGACGTGACAATGGCAATGTGCACTGGCAGCCCAGAAAACCAACACAGCCTGGGCTGCACCACAAGCAGCATGGGGAGCACAGGGAGGGAAGGGATTGTCTGTAGAGGGATAGAATATAAGAAAATAAAGATAGTGTAGAAAGTAATCTCACCCCTAAGGAGTTGCAGCTGGGCCAATTACCAAAGATTTGGAACAGGCCTGACTTTAACAGGCCACAGCTGCAACCAGTGAGAAGAAGATGCTATAAAAGCGTGGGGTGGTGCTGAGAAGAAAACTAGAGTCAGTTGGCTGCTTTGTGAAGAAGAAAGAGTCAGTGCTTGGAGGAGCTGACCACAAGAAACACCAAGAAGGTATGAACTTTTGTGATAAGGAGATAACAGTATGGAACCCCTACAATCTGATGATAACAATTGTTCCTCTCTGCTCTGTCCTCCTGAGGTCCCACCTGCAGTGCTGCATCCACTCTGGGGCCCCCAGCATGAAACCTAGACCTCAAGATCAGGTTGGATGAGGTTTGGAGCAACCTCATCTCTTCCAACTCAAACCATTCTATGATTCACAAAATCCTTTGCTCTTCTGGGAGCAGGTGGCTGTGGTTCTGCCTGGGTTGCTCATTTTCAGGCTGGGTCTGCTCTGGGTAACCCCAGCTCTGGTGCTTTAGGGATGGGTGTAAATTTGGTGAATTTGGTATAAATCATGAGAGGTCAGTACAGCCACTTCCACACTTCATGTTAAACACATTTTCATTCAGGGAAAATCCATTACCTGGATTTTCTTCACTGGATTCAGCAGCTAAAGGGTAAACCCCAGAGAGAGCAACTCAGGTTTTTTTGATCCATTAACTTCTCTCCATGGGGCCTAAAGATGTAGTATTGCCTTCCTAAAAATCCAGGGAGCCATACTCACCACAGTAAAGCAAACCAGACTTTCTGCAGAAAAAGGGAAAGCAAAGAGGCACTGACTGCAACAGCTCCTTGAACCTCTGTTCTCATTGCCAAGTTTGAAAAGCAGAGAAGCCCAGGAATCATGTTTTTCCACTGTGAAATATAACCCAGTGCCAGCTGGTGTTTGGTTTGGCAGTTTCTCAAAGGAGAAGAAATTGATTTAAATCTTTATAGGTGAAAAAGACCTGTTTCTGCTTTTATATTTCCCATGATAAGCTTAAAAGTTTTATGGGATGGTGCTATCAAACCTGCAATTTTCCTGACAGTCCTTTGAAGGATGTACTTCTCCTTCCACTTCTGCCCCTCTTTTTTCTTACCCCTCAGAGAATGCTCAGGACAGAAACTTCCCCTGGGCTCAGAAAGGGCTCCATGGCTGTTTACAGCTCGTGTGTGGAGGGAGGGTGGTGAATTCTGGAGGTCTGTGTAACTGAAGGTTAAACAATTAATAACATCAGCTAAATAAATGACTGAACCACCCTGAAGAGCTGCATGATGTGCTCCTGCTGTTAGGAGGTGGTAAGTTAGCACTTATGCCTAGTGTGCTGCTTGAGGAAAAGTTCAAAAATTTCTCTCCTTGTTTGTTCAGAGTTTGAATAAACTGCACTACTTTTTCAGCAGTTATGAAGTGTTGCTGCTGCAAAACTGGAAATGAGAATTCCAGTCTCCCCACACTCAGCATGTTTAATTACGGTGGTTTTGTTTCCATTTCATTTTATCAATTAGTTTAGTATCAGTTATTTTATTATTTGATACTTTAATAATTCATTTTGCCTTCCTAGTCAAGAAGCCCCAAACTAGTTTCATTAAAATCGAGTTTCTTGCAATATACATCAATTTAAATGGAATAATTTACTAATTTGTCAGCTCCCAGAGGCTCATATCCTTACAAAATTCCACTCACACCCCATTTTTTGGGCAGGGTACATTATCTTTCATTGTTCTGAGGCACTAACGTGAATTTTCCGTTCTTGCTTGCTGTTATCCCTGCATCTTTCAAAGCAAGCAAGACCACACCTGCATGGGATGCTGAGCTCCCATCACATCTCCTGCATTCCCTTGCCATTGAGTTCAGCATTCGTTCAGCTCTTATAACTTTCCTGGTTCTCAGGAAGTCCCTGTGTCTCACATCCATGTGAGAATGGGGTTTAAAATGGCTCTGTAAATAGTTCATCATCCAAAATGATCTGCAGAGAGAGGCACAGCAGCTCCAGCCCCCAGGCAGGGTTTGTTCTCTCTGTATTGCTGGTGAGTGACTGATGCTCCCAGGGCTTCCCACAGCCCCAGCTCACCCTGTGCTGAGGGATGATGTCACTTAATCAGATGATGTCACCAGATAAAATTAACAAGTTTCCAATCACAAAACCTTTCCTCCAGGTGCACACATTACTCAGAGCTTGGCCATCTCTTCTAGGAATACATTCTCTCTCCTTGTAAAGCATTTTACAAACATTCTTTTCTTCTACCAAGATGAAGAGAGATACTTCTTTAATAACTGGACTTCATTATATTGTCTGTTCCATGGGAGTAGCAATGCAATTCACAATACAAAGTTGCATCTTTTCCAAGAGAAAAAGTCTCTATAAACCCAACACGTTGAGATACACATTGCAAAGAAACTGTGGAGAATCTGCTTGACAGCAAACTGCTCGATTTCCACTCCAGAGGCCTGCTGTGAGCCCATGCTCACGTGAGGAACAGCCAAGCTGAAGAGCACAGATGGAAATGAGAGCTGCTACTTGTGCTGCAGACAGCAGCCTGGAGGGGTTTAGAGACTGTTCAGAGGACAAGAACACAAAATATATTGCTTTTAATGCCCTAAATAGCACTTTTAATATGCTGGATAGCTTTCATACTGTGCTGGGTGCTCTGTCAGAAAGATGGTAGAATTGGGGAGGCCAGGTAAAGAACTCTAGAGCCCAGCAGCAGCTAGAGAGCCTGGAAAGTTTAATTCACGGCTGGCTACTGCAGCCTTCTCTAGGCAGAGAGGGAAAAAGGAGCAAGGGACAAAAGCAGTGTGAAATGTGGGAGTAGGAAGCATTGGACTGACCAACACAGTGCATGAGAAGCAAGGTGCTGGTTTTGGCAGGGAAGTGGGAGTCTCACTCTGTCCAGGTGGAGTTGCATGGGTTTGCTGTGATTGAAACATTGCTGGAGAGGTGACTTCAATATGCCTTGGAGCACAGCTGAGTGATAATCAGGAGAGGCCAGTACAGTCTGAGCTCTCCCCTGAGGTGGTGTGAGCTGTAACTGTGCAGCCCCTCAGCTAAAGGATGCTGGAAGTGTGACTGTGTTCACAGGGGTCTTAGGATGAGGGAAGAGACAAGGATCTGACTCCATGTTTCAGAAGGCTTGATTTATTATTTTATGATATATTTATATTAAAACTATACTAAAAGAATAGAAGAAAGGATTTCATCAGAAGGCCAGCTAAGAATAGAAAAGGAAAGAATGAATAACAAAGGTTTGTGTCTTGGACAGAGACTCTGAGCCAGCTGGGCTGCGATTGGCCATTAATTAGAAACAACCACATGAGACCAATCACAGATCCACCTGTTGCATTCCACAGCAGCAGATAATCATTGTTTACATTTTGTTCTTGAGGTCTCTCAGCTTCTCAGGAGGAAAAATCCTAAGGAAAAGATTTTTCAGAAAATATCCTGGCTACACTTGAAGAGCATGTGCCTGTTTTTGATCCCTCCCTGTTTTCTTCCAGCACATTCCAGTCACATCTGCAGTCTCTGCACAAACCTGCACCTGCCTGCAGGATCTGTGTAGCTACAGCCACACCCAGGTTTGAAGGATGCTGAGTCACCACCCAAGGGTTCTGTGGCTGCACTGGCCCAGCTGAGCAGCATAAACAAAGTTGGTTTGTGTCACATCTGTCACAGCCTTGCAGCTCCAAGCCCAGACACAGCTCAGTAACTTTTTAACCCCTCCTGACTTATCTGCAATTCAGATTTCTCCAGACTGGCCTGGTGGCTCCAGTCTGCCTCTCTCCATGCTGGGCTGGAAGCCACAATTGTCACATGAAAAATCACACTTCTCTCCCTTTCTCCTTTGAAAATATTTCATTGCTTTAACAGAATATGGAAAATTCTCAGCTGCTTTGAAGTACATTTGTTTTTTTCAGAGGGTTCCTCTGGCTGACTGACTTTGCCTGCTCTTATCACTGAGCTCATCTTCCTTCCCTCTGCTCCAGCCTGGCCTCTGGAAGGCTGGTGGGCTCCATTCTTGTGGGCCCCAGGGGCTAATCCAGCCTTCACAAATACAGTTAAAATAGGTTTAGTTTTTTTTCTGACAAAGACATTTCTCTATCTTCTCTCACAAAGTCAGGAAGGGACTGTATGACATAGCTGTGAGTTTATAAAATTTAAGTATCAAATCCCAAAAGCCATGAAAATGGTGAGGTTTTCTATTTGCTTATTGAGATATGTAAGGAAAAAATTCCTGTCACCAGAAAGGGCTGTGTAATTACCCACAACACTCCAAGCTAAACAGGATTAAGTGAGGATCTATCCTATGAAGACACAAAAAGCAGGGAGGGAAACTTCTGTTCCATCTCTTTCATAGAGCTGTCTCATTAAAAGTCTTTTGGGTGACAAACTAATAAAATTTGGCCTCTTGAAAGCTGTCTGATCTGGAGTGATCCCTGTTACTGGTGCTTCCTCCCTGGCAGACCCAGCCTGATCTCTTTCTGACAAAACACTGCTCAAGGATCAGAAAAATTTATCCTTTTGATGAAGGTGGTAGCATTTTCCCATTCATCCCTCACTCTTCACACTTGTCTGCATACACAGTATGCAGGTTAAAATTCCCTTTGAAGTGCTCATCCCCTGAGGGCTCAGTCCTCCAGGGAAAGCTCCTCTGTCCCACTGAGGAATCTTCTCAACCATGCCTGTCCCTTGGGAAGAGCCTCTTGTGCTTCACAAAAAGAAGGTGAGAGCCAGACTCTGATGGAAGGAGTGTGGGGATGAAATCAGCATCACCAGGCACTTGTGGAACAAGGGATTTTCTGACTAAATAGAGAGAATATTTATTATTTATTTATTTCCTTGAGGGTAGCAAAATACAGAAACAAAATGCCCACAGAGGTGGTGGCACCTCCATCCTTTGAGATACTGAGCACTTAACCTCCAGAGCTCTACTCCAGATGTATTCTGGAAATCAATTCCACAATTCTACTTGATAACTCACAGCAAGGAAAGCTGCACAGTGGAGGCCATGTGTGCTTGACTTCCAACCTATCCCTAACTGATGGAATGTCTTTGCTATTAGACATGTTCTAATTTACCTTTAATAACTACTTTATCAGAACAGGTTTTCTACACAACTCAAGTTTTCTAGTTTGTATTATAGATCTTTTGCAACAACATGAAAAGGTACTTTTTCTTTTTTCCCTGATACAGAGGACAGGATCACATGAATATTTGAGTATTACACTTGAGTATGTTCCTAACAGCAATGCTGTACCAGAATACTCCATCAAAACCCTTTCTCTATCACTAATCACACACAGAGTAACATCTGTGCAAGCCAGTTGGCTCTGGACAGCTCCTGTGGTTCTTGAAAGACTATTTCTTGGCAGGTTGTGTTTTTCACTCTAATTGAAAGGTTAATCAAATCAGTCATACTTGTATGTTGGCTAAATAAACACACTGTCTTCACTGATCATGAGACAGATGCACTTCCACTCATGTTTCCCATGGGGTTCATTTGTTCCATGATCACATTTGGTTTTCTTCAAGCTTCTCTATGCAGGATCTGACAGCATTTTGGATAGTTTTCATAAGGAAATTTACCTTGCAGATGCTACTGCATTCACATGTCTTAACTCTTAACAGCTTTTGGCAAAGGTATTACATATCCTCAACATTGCTTCATTGTAGAAAATGTGGAGGAAGCCAATCCTGCAAGAGGCTGAGAATTCCTCACTAGCATAAATGGAGTTGAGCAGTCTATGGTGCTGAGGCTGACACTGCCCACAAACCAAACCTGTTTTCCCTCAGTGAGGCTCTCATCCTCACCCAGCTGTTGTAGCAGATCTCTTTATCTGCTAGGACCCAGTGGGGCAATGTCTTGTGCCTTGGGCCTGACTTTGTGCACAACTGAGCTGACTCCTGACACTCTGACAACACTCCTGTCTCTGAAAGCAGTATTTACTGTTTGCTGGATATATATAATAGGACAACACATCTCTGGGAAGGCAAACTTGCTGAATGCATGACAGGTACAGATATGCATTCAAGTTAAGATCCGTGTCCCACCAAACTGCTAAGCATTCAAAGCTGAAACAGCTGATAATGATTTTAAAGGAAAAGGCACTCAAAAATCTTCCTGTCCCTTGGTAATGAGTACAATGAAGAAAATCTCTTCATTCAAAGGCATGAACACAGATTTAGATCATTTCAGTATTACATTCTTAAGTGGGAAAACAGGTGCATTTATTTCTCTAGTAAAAATGGTATTCATGCAATGTATTATGACACTCTTTAGGGTGGGACTAACTTATTTTCTGTGTTCTGAAAGATTCAGATAACTAAACTACTTTGTTGAACTGCTGAGAGATGTGTCTCTGCAGGGCTCTTTAAGTCAGGTTTCAGAGATGTTCTCTCCTCCACTGACAGGGAAATCAGACTTGCCAGGTCCACGTGTCCGAACAATTTAAGTAATTTGTACCACAACTCATCAACCAACAGTTACCTCCCACTGCAGTCCCTCCTTGTTTTTTTACTATTTTTAAAGTTAAAGCACAAAATCATATCATCAATTTCCAACCTTAGGTCTCCACATTAGACTTTTCCTTCATCTGTCTCATAATGAAAAGGAAGCTGCACTTCACAGAGCTGAACATCACACTAAGAATAAACTCAGAACCCTCACATAAATAAACGGCATTTGTGAAAAATTACCATTTCCTCCCATCCTTACCACACCTTCTTAACCTTTCATTCACTTAAAACCATTGTGACCAAAGTGTAACATTCTCATTTATCCCACTTTGCCACCTTACTAAAGTCACACTGGTAGAAATGTTCCCATTCCTGTGATCCCCACTCAGCCCCTACTGCTCCCAAAAGAAAAGCCAAGCACAGGAGCAGATCAGGACAAGGATACAGGAGAGGAACCAGAGGCAGCAATAAAAGGCAACAGGCACACAGTGACCTCTGTGGGACCTCACTCATCTTGACATTTACTACCACTGTGTTCTTAGAGCAGCAATTTGTCATTCACTCAAGCACTTTGTGTAACTAAGGCACTGGGAGAAAGACAACAGAATCAGTAAATCCAAGCACCAGCTGGATTTAAGCCACAGCACAAAAGAGATTTGAAATCAGTAATTTCCTTCTGGGGGAGTGCAGATATTCACTTGTTTACACAGCATCAGAGCTGAATTGCCTTGATGATCAGAAAGAAAAAAAATGCTTTTAGGATCACTTTTTCATCTACTGGAATCTAAACTGATAAAAATGGTCAAATCAGATTATTAGCACTGTGTGTGTTTTAGGAAATATCATTGAATATAGATTCAGGAGACTGGTTTTTTAATATTTATTTAGTAAAACTCACTATACAAACAAAAGGTTATCACAACAGTGGAATATGCAGGGTTATAGTTTCTCCTTCAAGCTGCTTCTCTGCTTCAGTAAAAACACATATATACATTTACAATTATTTCCCTTTAAACACTGGGATTCATATATTAAAACATACCTGGTAAAATAAGCTTAAAATAATTTCACATTGCTTGGAAAAAGATTTGAGTAATTTACTCTTACCAGAGTGCCATTGTTGCACAGTATTCAAAAAAATGAACGACCACTAAAATATAGAGTAAAACATTTAAAAGTACATTTATTTCAAATGTGGGCAAAATATCAATATAAAAGAAAATAGAGTATAAGAAATAAAAATAAAGTACAAAACATTTTCATCTTTGACATCCATAATTTAATAGATAGCAAGCCCTTTTATTTTTACATCCAAATTACACTTTTGGCTGAAGTACCATAATTTATTTTAAAATGCTTAAAAATGGGCTCATCACGATACCTAAAGTGGGCTCTTTTAAAATGGTAGTATAATACAAAACATAGTAAATTATGTTTCAGCATAATAAAATTACACATCCTAAAAAAGATGCAGTTTATTTTTGCTTTCCTGCTTTAAACTGCTCATCATCCCTAGGAAAACAGCTGGAAAACAGCATCCACAGGAAGTTCTAGTTGCTTTGTACAATGGCTGAACAGCTAGATATAATGCTCCAAGGATCCTGGAGCAGTAAGGCATTTTACTATCCATCAAGTAAATTTATATGTAAGCTTGTTAAGGAAGAACAACTGTAAGAAATGACAGCAAAATACAAATTCTAAAAAACATGCATAAAGACACAGAGGCCTTACTGGTTCCTCCACTGCATTTATCAAACAGGGTCTATAATCTTCAGAAATAGCTTTCTTCATCTGAAAGTAACTTGTGTCAAATATTTCCCTTAGGGGCAAGTTCTTTTCCCATTGCCTAATATTCTACTATTTGCTAATTTATTCTACTATTTAATAATATTTACTACTCCTTTGTGGCCACCCTGCCTTCCTTCTCCTTTGAAGCATTTCCCATCAAAAAGTAATTCCATACTGAATTTAAGCTACTTTCCTGGATGTTAAACTACCTTACCAAGTAAATATTACATACCCTAAAAAGCTACAATTAATTAGTTCCTAATTAAGAAAAAACTTTTAGTAAACCATACTCCCCTAAGCAGCAGAATGTCTTTACACAAAAAGGATATGATTCATAATCCAGTGTTTGAGTAAGCACTCCAGTCAGGACAAACTCAGCATTGTGGACATCTGGAAATATCAAAATTCATACAGTTCACACAGAAATCCTGCCTCATTCTGCAGGTGTCTCACACCTGGCACTGTTACTAAATACAGCATTTCTTGGGGCTCTACACTAAAGTGAAAATAACTAAAGTGAAAACCCCTAACTCACTTGATGAATACTGAGATGGTACCCTGGTTTCAGTTAATTTTCTTCTTAGTAGCTGGTACAGGGCTGTGCTTTGAATTTAGGATGAGAATAATGTTGGTAACACAGTGATTTTCAGTTGTTGCTAAATGCAATAATTTATGGTGATCTGTCTATAAAGTAACTATTAGATATTTCCAGCAAACAGCTGGCTTGGATTTCTCCATGGTTTGCAGGATAGTCCATGTATTCCTCTATTGGTATATCTGAAAGCTTCAAAAGATCTCTGTATAATAATAATAATTGGGAAATAGAAAAAAAAATAAAGTAACAGTTATACTGTTCAATTACAACAAAAGCTTATACCTACCTATGCCTCGTGCAAAATATTCTCGACATAAATGAAGGTCATTTTCACAGGAAATCAAGATTATCTCTGGCAAACTCTAAAGGAAAAAAAGGAATGGTTAGCTTAGAAAAACATGGTAAGTTATTATAAATAAATTTTAGAGAGCAACACTCAACACACTTTGTTCTGCTTATGCTCCATGAGTTTTCTAAAGGAAGGTTGTTTGGACAATACTTTTCCTCCTGCACACTCCACAATGGCTTTCATGGTGGAAAGACTGGGACAAATTCCAGGTGTAATGTAAAAATATTTTCCCTAAAAAGAGAAAAGGAAGAACAAGAAAAAGCATTATTATGCTATTTGATTTCTGTAAAACATGAAGTTTTAATGTCATGTGACACTTTTATACAACAGGGCAGGCTTTGTAAGCTGGGGTTGGGCTTATGGACACAGATTTATCAGTTGATGAGTTGTCCTTAATTACTGCTGATGTTTCCCCTGATGGGGAAAATGCACAATTTTGATGAATTTGAACAGTTCAGGTGTGTCTATTTCTGCACCTGTAAAGTAACAACTGCAGCTTGGTGAGGTACATAAGAACAATGCTCCTCACTTTGAGCACAGGGATATCTCAAGTGTTGCAAAAGAACTTTTACATTTTAATTAACACTCAATTTATTACTTTCTGAAAAAAATTATTCTACTACTTGACTGAGATAGGTGACCAAATCACAAAGTAGATTATCTCTGTTTATCAGCCAGGAATAAAAACCTGAAAACACCTTGCTATTTAATCTGCAAAACTGAGAAAAATGTAGCATTTAGACATAATAGAAGACATAGATCCTTATTCATTACAGGTAGAAAAAATACCTGTTTTAGGTGGTTCACCTCCATAAACAGTCTGTAATTCAGTCAGGCTGAAGAATCTTTAGCAACTCAGATCTCCAGAAACCTCTATGCATTGTAATGTAATTTTAACCAGAGGCACAAAAACATCTCCCACCATCCTAGCAAACAGCCTGGAGGAAATGCAGTCTCCAGGGAGACTCACACTACAACTCCCTGAGGCTGAGGGGCAAACTCACTCTCACACTCCCATTTCTATGGGCAAGTGCTCTAGCTATGAGACTGGTAAAAAAAAAAAAGAGAAAACAAAGAAAAGAAAATCCCTTCCTTAAATGGCTTTTTGCAAGTAACAGAGCAATGTTCTAAATTTTAGAAGGGAACAAATATACTGAGACTGGTTAACATCTACAGGATCCAGTCATTCAAAGGGTTTACATCCACCCCAATGCTTAGGCAGAAAACAGGCATAAAGTCAAAACCAAAATTTACAACAAATGTTTCATGTTATATGCCAGCCCATTCTACTGTTTCAGATATAAAACCTGTGGTTCCAATGCTGAACAGTCAGGTTAAAAAACTCCCAAGTATTTAAATGCTGTGGTAAACTGCATACCTTGAACAGTGGAGCTACTTGTGCTCTCTTTAGAGACTCCTCTAAACTGAAGCAGAAAAGCACCTCAGCTTCAGCATCTCTGAGCACAAAGTTCTGCTCATCTGAAAAAGAAAGACTGATGATGTGGCACACAAAACACAGACATCTCCATGGCCCAGGACGGAATCTGAGCAGAACATCCTGGTGGCTCTGAATGGCAGACATCTGCTAGAATCTGACATGATTAAAACATCCCTCTTCATTAGGCTTATTACAAAGATGACTCCTAAATACTTGGAGAATTAAACTTTGTTTTACACTTGCATACCTAACAACAATCACTGTCCTATCAAGTCACTTTTTCTAACTTATTGCAGGTACTTGCAACTTTTTAGTTTTTGATTCTCTGCAAAGGAGAATAAACTTAATCCTTCTGATTGATCAAATTCAAATTATTGTGACCACCTATGGGAGCCCAGAAACTTTCTTCAAGTCCTCACGAAGTCCTCTTTTCTTAACAGAAAGAACTTTCCATTTGTTTTATTTGTCCTGTTATTCACCCAATTTTTCTTCTTTTATTAGGGAATGAATTCCAGTGTTTATCATTCCACAAAAACTATGTCAAACACATTTCTAAATCAAATCTAATCTAAAACCCCTAAGTCTAAAAACCAAAACCAAAAAATTATACCGAGAACAAACTGGTCTGTCCAAGGACAATTCTGACAACTTGCTAGAGACAGTGTTAATACTCTTCCAAGGGACAAAAGAAACATTTAGGACAGTTTTTGTAAACAATTGCTGTATTTTCCATCAGTACAGCAGGGACAAAATTGGAACCAGCCCATTAGCTACAAATCATCCTAATTTCAGTAAATAAGTAAAGTACTTCAAGTACTAGATCCATCCTAAATCCCCTGATTTTCCTCATCTTCTAAGAGTTTTCAAATTAATCACTTTCTCAGTTCACTGATGCTGAAATAAGCAAATTGCCTTCTTGAGATTTCTAAAAATGTTTGCTTGGTTTATTAGCTAATGATCCATAGATTCAAGTTTTTACAGTGATTAGCTAGTGATGTTATACATTTTTTTCTTACAATTATATATGCACAAAACAATCATCACCATAAACCAAATAATCACCCTCTCAGAAAGGGTGAATTAAAAAATTATGCAGCCACGAGTAAAAATCGACAAAATGGCTACACAAGAAAGAAATACAGTATTTAACAATATCCAATCATTTAATCACCCTAACAACTAACTTTTTAAGTGTGTTTTTCTTTCATTTAAGGGAAAAAAACAAATTAAAATTAAAACCAATGAAAATTAAATGAAACAAAATATTCTGCTGAAAGAGAACCTGATTAAAAAAAATCTCATAATTCTTGTGATAGCTTTGCTTAACCATACTAAGAAAACCTTCTAACTCAAGTGGAATACAAACTAGCTGCTAATATAATAATTTAAAAAACTTTGCAAATTATTCTTCAAGAGGTGTGAATGATGACAATCAGACTTGTTGTAGAATTAAAATTTCTCTTTTCAAAAGCTGAACTCCTTAGAAAACTGGCAAGAAACACTGAAGTCAGAAGACAAAACAACAAAATGTATTTAAATATGTCAATGAATATTTATTTTACTGTAGGAATTGACACTAATTTAACTTACCAACAAATTTCTGGCATTTGAAACACTCTTCTAACCACTCTGGAGTTACTATGTGCTTGACTACAGAAATTGCTGTCAGGAACTTGACAGTTCGGGTCACTTTACTGGCAATTAGATGGGTGCACTTCTGGGCAGAGTCTGCTACTTCACCCCCAAGGATATACAGCTTCTGAAAGTTGTACAAAACACAAACCAGAATGGAATAGTTGTTAAAAAATAGAGGGAAAAAAGAAACTTAATATTGTATCATTACATCAGCTAAAACTAAGCTCCTAATGAAATAGTAAATGTAGATTTATGTGTTACACTGATTCCTTTACTCAAGCTGATTAATTTTGATCAAATTTACAGCCACTGAAAATCCAGGTATTTCCACACATAAATATCACCTGGCAAGATTGAAAACAATTTCCCACTTCTGCAAGTTTTTGATTTTGGGTTGTGCTTTTTTAAAGCAAGGAACTAACTGTAAGACACAAATTAAATTTTTTTTCAGTGAAACGGGATATTAAATTAGAAGTAAGCAACAGTAAGAATATATAATAATTCTGCTCTCTTCTAGGGAAGGTGCAGTACACACAGTAGCTACAGCAAACTTAAGTTTGCTAGGCTTTTATTTAAAGAGAAAAGTATCTCATGAAAAACACATATTCCACATGTATTTTTGATGACACTGAGCAACTATTCCCTTTTTCTTGGTTAAGCCACCAAACTCAAACTAGCTCCTCACAGTTGCTACCTTATCAATTAAGCCAGTCATTATCTGAAGGCATGAGTGACACAATGAATAAACTGGTGAGGCATATCAGATTACCACAGGTGTTGGAGTAAAGAGTGCTCCCCTCATAAAAATTTCAAGGATGAAAAAATATTTGGACAGCTTTAGTAACCATGCACCCTGGACTTCTGATTAAGACAAACAGTTTGCACAAATAAATAAAACCCACACCAATATCTATATAAGTATAAATATTTAACAGACTAGAGTTTTTATTGCATGAATGCTTGAGAGTCCCAAAGCAAGAAGGCCTAAGGGTTGGTTGGGTTAGAAGGCCTAAGAGGTCTCTGTGCACTCTACTGCTCTGATAATGATGAGCACATAGGACACACAAGGACAGTGCTTTTAGCTCTATTTTACCATGCTCTGATGGTTTGCATAAAGATGACCCATGAAAGTATTATTTAATAACACTGAACCTCTCCAGTATTTACCTCCTTCCTGGTAACAAACACTCTGTGAACAGCACATTGCACCCCTCTGAAAGGCAAAGGCTGATTTTCCATGTTCACCTCAAGCACTCACACTCATGAGTGCAGACCTTGCAAGGCTTCCACCCTGATGTAGAAGGGACCCTTTGGCCATACAGGCACAAAGATTACTCCTCCATCTCAGTAAGATGAGGAATATCCAGCCCCAATTAGGTATCCAAACTCTGCAGGGTTTTGATAGTATCAGTGCTGCCAGGTTTACATTCAACTTCATAAGCTTTGAGGCTGAAGTTGATTTTTTTTTAATTTGTGAGCCATAATTGTTACCAAAACTGATTCTCTATATAATTAACCTGGAACCAACAGGACAGAAACAAGAAGTTGATACTGGAACTTTATGGGATACACTGAAAAACATTTTATGTCCTAAAATATTCAATATCAAGCTTCAAATGCACACACTGCAAGGGAAAAAAGACCTCTGAAGCTGAACCACTTTAAAAACAAGTATAGGTGTAATAAAGAAAATATTTTATATTGTTGAGGACATCAAAGTGGGTATTTCTAAGAAATGTAGTAACTTAAACTAGGCTTCAGTTACTTCTCATTATCTGAATGTTATAAATAATTTACATTTAAGTTTTAGCAGAGCTTTATTAGGGAACAGAACAAAACCTTCACAGGAACTTATCTCACACCTGCCATAAGCTTTGTCATCAGCTGTCTTTGAAGCATTTGGTACTACAGACAGCAACCCCACTAGAAGAGTCCTGGGTCTTATCCAGTACCACTATCACTCTTTTTCTCACCTAAATTTGGTTATGAAATTTGCTGATTTAAAAACAAATGTGTAGAGGGCTTTCTTGCTTTTTAAAGCAGTCCTACAGAAAGAAAAAGCAAGTAGCACAGTAGTGTAAAGTAGTTAACTAAAGGAGAACAGGTACCAAATGAAACTTATTTCACATAAACCTACCCTAACCTCAGGGCTGGTAGGTACTGGTTTTTATCCACTAGGTATATGCTTATTAAAAATTCAATATCCATAAAAACTGTCAGATGTTTCAATGTAGTTCACAAGAGATAAATCTGAAAGTCACCTTAATGTACTGTTGCACTTGCATAGGTTCAAATCCTGTGAAGAGCACCATTGGTGTCAGCTCAGGGGTGAGTTTCTTAGTCGGTGGAGGCAGGTCTTCAATCCTACAGAATATGGGAAATACAGCACAATGTGATGTTTGGGCACAAGGCTGTAGAACTGTAATTTTGAAATTTAGACATGCACACTTTTGCAAGTTTTACCAATGGAATGACACAGGTGAATGAGAATTAGGCACAACTTTTTCTGAAAGAAAAAATCACCATGCAGAGAACATGACATATTCTCTTTCTGCACTCTTCCAACCCTCTCAGTTACTTATCCCTGCCAGCTGAGGAACTGGCAACATCCAAAGCCCACTGACAGTTATTTCAGTGAGCAGGGCACAGGATGGTGCAGGCTGATGAGCAGCTGACACTTCTGAGGAACAGTCAACAAAGGGGCATTGACTGCTCACTGTTCTTACCTTGCTCTTTTGGAAGACGGCTGAAGACTGGCTTCATTCTGCTTTGGTTTCAAAGGCAACCTCACTCCCTGAAATCAGACCAGTCACATGTTTAGATTTGAATTAAACAGGGAAAATTACTTCTATCCTGAATTAATCACAAATGAAAATTACACCCTGCTGAGTACATGGGGTACCAACTACTGATTCACCAAGCCCAACAGCAAAGCTGAGGTTCAGCAAAAGCTTCCCCACAAACTGTAATTTTGAAATTAGACATGCACACTTTTGCAATTTAGGTAACCTTGAAAGTGCATACCAAATAAAATATTGTGGGACTTTTTTCCTTTAAATAACACTGCTAATTATCAATGGAAAAGCCAATTAATTAAATGAGAAAGAGACTAAAGCCTGTCCATTTGTTAAGTACATGAAAAATACAATATTCTTCCTGGTGCTAAATTTCATGGAATGGTAATATCCCAGAAAATCCTGTTATAAACTCAAGTTTCCTAACTACATAAACAGAAGCTGGATAGAAAGTGCCACCTCCCCAGTACCAGATCAGCCTCCAGAGCATGTGCCCAGGGGTGATCAAATGCAGCTTTTAGGTTCTCCTTGGTCTGAGTAACTTGAAACCACAGCTCTCAGGTGGAGGAGTCTGTGACATCTATTTCTTTTTAACCTTCAATACCTGAAATTTAATGAAGAATGCTAAGAGGCACATGACCAGAAAGGCAACATTGTACCAGCCTTGCTGTGAGAATGTTCCTCTGGGAGGAACAAGCCACAGGGGTTTGTTCCCTGCTCTCAGGCCAGGCATTTTTATGCCCATAGATGAGCAGCTGGAAAGAAAAGTGCACATATTCACATTTTGATAGACATCTCAACTATGAAAATGCAAGAGGTAGATGGCATCAACAGCATCTGACAAGACAGCTGTCCTCAGAAGAGGACCCCAAACCCCAAGACAAATAGAAATGCCTCCTGTGAAGGAGTGAAGTACCTTGTCCTCCCTGACACTTCCACATGCCCAGCATTTTCTATTACCAAACCATAATCCTGTGTGGGCACCCAGAGGGCAGCTGGATGAGATCTTCTCCAGAAGCTCTTTTCAATCTGATTTACAAAACTCCCACCTCACATGGGCCAGAAGGGTCCCCATATAAATACAGAAGGGGAGGTACTAAATTACCCATCAGACCCCTGAGGCCTCCCTCCATTTGCTACACAAGACAAAACATGGACAAAAATCTGCTGTGAGTGATCCACACAAAGAATGTATCCAGTTTTAAGATGAGCTCAACTGCCATGTGGATGCAAAGGGTGGTGATAAGAAAACCAAAACTGAGTTAGTTAAAAGCTATTTTAAATCCTAATACTGGTTGCTGAACCTTCTCAAGGACTTTTTTCTTTTGTAACAGCAGAATATTTTCCAACTTCAAGAAAATATGAAGATCACGAACTTTTAAAAGCATTTAGTTTTTTAATGGGAGTTTTCTACAGGCCCATGAAACAAATCCACAAGGGTCTATAAGAAGAATGTTTCAAACTTATGGTCAGGAAAACAGTAGAGCCTATTTCTAGAGCTGAAAGATATTGAAGCTACAGTGCTCAGAATCCCCATTTAAAACATTACTACAAATTGCATTTTGAGAGTTACTGAGCAGCTCTTTTCTGAAGAGTGTAAAAGTGACTGAGATACAAGTGATTCAAACACAAGAGGTGAGGCAAAACGTTTTTGTACAATATAAAATGTCATCTGAGAGTCCCCTGCAGTAGAAATTTGCCTACATCAAGACATACTGTGAAAAATTATTGAGTATAAATCTAAAATCGGAAGAAAATTTACAATACAAAAACATGAGACAGGTGTAAGAGCTGACAGGGAAACTGCAGCTTAATATGCAGAAATCTTACATTTTGCACAGTTCACAGCTAATATCATTAATGACAAAAACCTAGTTCTTGTACATTTTTCAAGGTACAATTTTCCATTATTCATTCCTGATGATATTTCAGGGATATTAATTACACTTTTTAGTATACAGGTATATTTTTAAATTTTAAAATACATGGCATATATGCCCATGGTTTTAGTTCTTAGCAGATATCAGAGAGATGATACGAAGTAGTAGCACCCTTAACTTACATTATGTATCATACTTAAAATTCAGTCAATATTTCAACACAATTCTTACTGATTTGGGGTGTTCTGTCTTAAAAACCCTTATGTGGTCTCACATACGGAGTGTTAGGTACTGATTTAAAAAGTACTAAGGTCTGATGTAGAAATTGAAGAGTGAAACATCTAGCCTAAGGTGTGTCAACAGTAACTTAATTTTGTGTATCTCAATAAAATTCCTTAATTCAGCAGAAGATTATTTCTCAGATTCCTCAAAGTAAAATAGAACATTAGCAAGAAGTACAACCAGTACAGGCAAGGAGTGATCTTACCAAAAGAGCTGTATATATACAATAATTCAACATACCATTAGAAGTTCTGGTGACACCTTTAACGGGACTCTCCAAGCATCTAGGGAATGGAGAATAGAACAAAAATGACACCATTGCCAAATTATTTCTACCAGAGGAAACACACTCCTGCTGATGAAACAGGCACATGAAACACTGCAGAGCAGAGGGGTCTGTGACTCTTACCCAGCAGGTTGAGCACCAGGTGCTGGCTGGGGGAGAGGGGGTCCTGGAGGTTGAAGACGGTGTAGCGGCTGTGCTGGATCTGCCGCAGTGCCTCGAAGTTGCCCAGCAGGATGTCACAGAGCCACTGCGCGTTCACGCACGGGATCCGCCACTCCTTGGCCTTCTCATACTTCAGCCCGCTGGCCCTTGGTGGGCAGAGAAGGAAAAAAGAATTTGTATTGCAAAGAAATTGGTGAAAATAGCAATTTCTAATAATAAACCTAAAATATCAGTGGTTTTTATCAGTCTATTGTTAATTTTAACCGTGACAGAGGAGATACTCCAAAAAATGGTTTTGTTCAACGTCTCAGAACAAGCCAGTCAGGGGAGAACTTCTGCTGCAAATGGAATCTTTAGACCTGGATTTAAACTTTCCCTCCTCCAATATTTTAGAACAAATTTTAAAAAAGGTATTTTTTTAATGGATGATCTAAGAGCATCACTTAGTAATATTATAAAATAGGAAAGTTAGAAATTACTTCTGTTTTGCCTGTGTTCAGAAGGCCAAATTATCACTTAATATATGCTGTAATTTAGTTCAAGAAACAACACCACTAAGTTTATTGATAACAAACTGCAGAACTGATTACAGTTAACAATTTTATAACAAGCCACACATAGCACCTCACTGTGGTGGTGTTTGAGGGTCCCCAGGATGAGGGAAGAGATGAGAAACTTGACTCCATGTTTCAGAAGGCTGATTTATTATTTTATTATATATATTATATTAAAGAAAATTATATATTAAAACTGTACTAAAGAAAGAAGACATCAGAAAGCTAGACAGGAATGAATAATAAAATCTTGTGACAGACTCAGAGTCCAACACAGCTGGCTGTCATTGGCCATGAACTAAAAACAATTCACATGCAACCAATCAAAGATGCACCTGTTGATAAACCATCTCCAGACCACATTCCACAGCCATCAGATAATTATTGTTTACATTTCTTTTCTGAGGCATCTCAGCTTCTCAGGAGAAAAATCCTAGCAAAAGGATTTTAATAAAATATCACAGTGACACCTCACATTCAGAGAGCCACTACCTGGCAAGAGGCTGCTGAGAAAGCAAGGACTGTGGAGTGCAGCACTTACTCTTTGCAGATGAGAACTGTATTGCTGCGACACAGGTAGCCCGTGTACTTGGCACCTGCTAGGTAGGCCATGAGCTTGAGGTCATCTCTGTCACTGTCAACAAATCCTGTCACTGAGATTATCTGCAGGCAGAAAGACAGTTTTAAGTAACTGAACATTGATGGCACTTACAAAACACTCCCATGCAAAATATGTTTCCATGAATAACTTTTTACATTACAATGAAATGCACAGCATGGTGTGTAAAGCACTCAATTAAAGCATGGCTTGTAGGATACAAACAGTACAATTTAAAAGTGATTTGTTTATACATAAAAATTTCAGGCTTCTGATTCAGGAAGAATCATTTTCATTCTTCTGGTCAGCTTCTTCTTATTTACAGAGACCACAGCATTATTATGGAAGAGCTCAGAGCTAATTTGCTTCTCACATCTACCATCTTCCTTCTGCTATTTACATAGAGCCACACACAAAAAAAATGCTTACACTTACTTACTCCACTCTAAAAATCTGAAAACTGTGCTCTACTCTGCAATTTAGCCAAATAAACTGTGCTAGCTGATCATAGGTGGTGAACTGTCTTCCATTATTATCTTTAATCCTGACAGGTTTTTGGTTTTGCCATTCTCACATTTTCTTTAGGGAAAGGCAACAGTACTTCTGTTTAAAACTGTGTTTATTACATTGCATATTATATTTACTACTAACCACTGAGTAGACACACATGTTGTTATACTCTGATTTTCCCAAATGTGTATTTCTTTTTGTGTCAGTCAGGACAGGCTATTAGCAAGGCCATCATCCCATATGTCTGCATCCAGCACAAAGAAATCCAATGCCAAGACATACTTTGGCACCTTGGTTTATACAGCATAGTACATTCCAAGATGCCTCTCAATGAACTGAAGTTTAATTCCACAAAATTCCACTTTCACAGCTCCTCACTGCACAAGCAATGGAACTGTGACCTCCTATCCTCTGATTAGCAGCACAGGCTTCCTTTTTAGGTATTTGCTAAGCACTGACTAAGAAAAACCCTCAAAAATCCTCTCAAAATCCTGGGTTATGGTGAGGAAGCACATGCTGTTCAATGTGCTGCTGCTATAAATGTGCAGCCTGGATTGCTGCTACCTTGCTGTGTGTAAGCCAGGCAATCTTTGCCCCTCAGTGTCTCAGAGTAACTCACAAAGGCAGGTGTTACTCCTCACCACTCTGAACTCAGGGAGACTTGCAAAGCACTGACAAACACCTGGCAGCAGCACCACATCAACACAGCACCTTAGGATTAACAGACGCTTTTCTTCCAAGGCAAAAGAAATGTGTAAAGCACTTTCTGGCTCTGTTTTAATACTGCTCAAGGAATGAAGCAAGCATTCTTTCAAAGTAAGCTTTTCATTCTTACATGTTGAGAACATGGCTTTCCTCCTGGTGGAAATGCCACTGGAAAATGAAGGGCTCGATGAGGTGGGACCATCTTCTTTTTCTTCAAGATTGCATTCAACCAGTGTGCTGTAATACATCTCTTCCTTTCTCTTAAAGCCTAGGAACACAGGCACAAACAGCTTTTAAAACCCAAAATACATGCTTTTTTTTTAATACTTTTTCTACAAATCAAAACTTAGATATTAATTGTTTTTCTCTACATTTCAGACTACTCTTTCTCATAGAATCTTCCTTAGTGCTCTCTGGAACAAGTCTACTACACACACTATGAAAGTTTGTACCCCAAAAAACCAAAAATCATAAAAAAAGAGAGAAACTTTATATTTGCTGTCTAAGCATGAAGCACACAGTACAAAGCCCTGCCTTCCCAGTGATAAAATGAAAGCATGCACCCAGCAGGTTCCCAGCTAGCTCACCTGAGCATACATGTTACTGACTTGGCTTTCACAGAGAAGGTGAGTACATCTGCTCGTGAGGGTTGGGTCCACTGTCCCACCATGTGCCTGGATGATCTGGCAAGAAAGTAAGTGCAGAACTTCTAGGATATAACTATTTTTACATGACATTAAGAAACAAAAAGTCTGAAATGAAAGTCCACCCTTTAGGACACTGCCATCATTAGCATCACTTCACTGAAGAGTTACCCCCCAAAACTAGGTTTGTTATCTAGCTTTAGAACAATTTTGAAAACAAAAAAGAAAATTAAATATGCAGCTTTTCACTGAACAAAAAGTCTATTTTTTAGAAGAAATGGAAAAAAATAAACAAAATAAAGATATAGAAACAAAAATAACCCTTCTCATGTTTTTCATGTTTTGCAGTATAACTATTAAACAATTTTTCATGAACTATTCAATTCTATCTCAGCAATAAACACAAGTGCTGTTAAAAATGTCAACAGCTTACTTGATTATGCAAAATTGTAGGGAAAATTCAACTATAAAATCCATCAGAGGTTTCTGAAGAACATCAAAGTCCTCTTATTTAGGAAAGGATACAATCAGATTTTTCTGAAAAATAGAAGTTGGCAAAAAAATAGAAACACTCTATTCTTCCATCTTATTCACTCAGGTGGATACCTCACAGGCTACTAAATGCCAAAATTATATGCAAAAAAGAATGTTTTTATACAATCAAGTTAAAGCTAGACAGCTATGCTATATTACATATGCTGTACTACAGCTGCCTGATTAAACCATAAATAACTGGGAAATAATTAAGGCTAAACTTATTTAGATCATGTTCTGATTGAAGACAATTAATTCAACCAGGCTGCACACCTAAAGTATTTCTATTACTTTTTCTGGGCAGCAGCAGTTGAAGAATTTTTTTTTTAGTTTGTAACAGAAGAATTACACAAAAGGATGCCTAAAGAAGAGTGAACAGTGCTGAAGTACTTCCAATGTTTTCTTTTAGAATTTAGGGAATATTTCATTATGTTCTATTATATTATGCACAATCTTACCCGTTTCCAGGTTGCTAGCAGCTGCTTGTCAGACATCTGCTCTGGGTAATCAGCAATTGCAAAGACACAGCCCAGTAGGAAATACTCTTCTGGAACTGCAATAGTTTGGCACATAAAGAACAAACAATTAAAAACTTCAAAGTCTGAAGAATTCATCTCAAAATACATTTGCTACACTGACCTCCTCCTATTACCAGGTTATAAACCTCTCTTAAGTTCCTTGGAAATAGTAGGATCCAAAATTCCAAAGCTGAAAGCCTTTAAGGCACAGCTCAACCCAGAGTCTGATTTTATTAAGAGTAGGTTTTTTTCCTGGATGAAGAGGGGCTAAAGGGTCACCAGAAAGAAAACATAAAACTACTTCATCTTTTATAGAGATCAGCTATGAACAGCCAAAACAATCAAAAAGCTTTCAGTTCTACTGTAATTCAAAGCAAGGTGTGACAACTTTCTGAAACTGAATCTTCAAAAATTTACTGGTATTTCTGAAATTGTAGCTGTTTGAAAGTTTCTCCCTCCCCCTCTTCCAAAGGAAAGTTTTTAAACAATTGTGCTATGCATTTACTAACACTGTTCTGAAAGTATAGGCTGTGTGCTTGTGGTATCAACTGTATATTTGGAAAGAGAACATTCTCAGCACTCTCATGCTTTTCAGATTGCTGGATCATCATTAGCTATTATTTGAATAAAAGAATAAGTATTATTATAATATTTTAATTATAGTATAATTTTTTGTAATATTATATGTAATTTTATATAAGTATTTGCCTAAAAATCAGAAAAAACAGTTCTGAGCCAGGAGTGGCATTTCTTACAATCCCATCCTGTAAACACAGCATTACTTCTTGATATTCTACCCCACTTTATGTCATTAGCTACTTTTTCCCAGGATCAGAAGGCAATGATTACTAACTCTCCACTGCTGGATCGTGCCCAAAAAGCGGCTGCTGCTGCAGTTGCTGCTGTTGCTGCTGGTGGTGTTGTGGCTGCTGGGCTGCAACTGGAAGCTGTAGTGCTTGAGGTGTCTGAGTTAAGTGCTGCGCTGCCTGATTCTGCATTTGCTGCTGCTGGTGCTGCTGGTGCAGTCGCTGTAAGTGCTGCTGCTGCAGTTGCTGCTGCTGATGTTGCAGCTGTTGCTGTTGCAGCTGCTGCTGTTGCAGGTTGTGCTGCTGTAGCTGTTGCAGCTGCTGCTGTTGCTGCTGCAGCTGTTGCAGCTGCTGTTGCAGCACATGCTGCTGCTGGAACTGGAGCTGCTGCGGAGGGCGGTGCAGCTGCTGCTGCGCGTGGAGCGGCTGCTGCGGGAACTGGAGCTGCTGCTGGGAGAACTGGTGCTGCTGATGGACTTGCTGCTGCTGCTGCTGCTGGGGAAACTGGTGAGGCTGCTGCTGTTGGAAAGGCTGCTGGGAGATCTGGGGTTGCTGCTGCTGCTGCTGCTGGAGCTGCATAAGTTGCTGAGGTTGAAGGTGTAAAAGAGGATGGTGCTGTTGCTGCTGTGCTTGATGTGACTGCTGCAATAAATGTGTCTCTGGTGTTAGTTTCACTTGACTAAACAGCACCACATTTGGATGTCCCTGTTGGCTATGATTTACTTGTTGTTCTAAACTTTTTGTAGGTGCTGAAAGTGATTGTAATATCTAGAAAACAAAGATTATTTTTGTGACCTTTTGGTTGTCATTCGGTTTTAAAAATATTTAAAGAACTACTGGGAAAATACAATTCCTAAAAGAAAAGAACCCTACACCTAAATACCTTGTGAGCTAAACAAAATCTTAAAGTGCCTAATAGCAAAATGAAAAGACAGGACTTACACAAAGAGAAGAGTGGAGCTGCAAGTGACTCCTAATAAACAGCAATGCACATTTTAGTTAAATTTAAGATTAAAGCCCCTCCTTGTATTATTAATATTTTTTCCAATAGCATTATGACTATTAACACTATATTAATAATTACATTGATCAACTGCAATATTAATTTTAAAATCCCGCTGGCCCATTAAATTCAGAGCTTAGTTCCATAGTCCTATTTTCACTTAAAAATTGCTAATGATACCTTCATTAATTAGTGCTGTTTGAAACCTTCATTAATTAGTGCTGTTTTGAACCAATTCAGGAATATATACCTTGTTTTTTTAATCTCAATACATAAAACAAAGAAACATTGATCTGCTGAGCACTAAGGGTTTCTTGGGAAAAAAACTCCACACAACCTAACCTCCCTACTTAAGAATACTAGATTTTAGGTTTATAGAGTACTGAAGTAATCTAGAATTTAATTTTATCTTTAAATGTATAACCCACCGTTAAGAGAAAAATCATTTCACACTAAGCAGAAACAAGTTAAGCAGCTAATTTTTATGCATCAGAAAAGGGAAAATTAGGCAAAGTTCTAATAGATTAGGATGAGTTCTACATATTTATTAAAATATTTTAATATAAACTACCTATTACAAATGAGAAGGAGCAAGAGGAAATTCTAGACTTGCCATTCATAAAGTCTTTTAAATATGAAATCAGCTTTGATGAACCCTGCAAAGCTTGTTTCCTTCACCCTCACTACTTCAACACACACAGTGTCACCTTCAGCAACGTGTATGCACGAGAGAGGAATCAAAGCCCATCACCAGAGCACAAAGCCAGTTACTGTATCCTCTCAGCCATTCATCAACCCTCCATCAGAGGTGGCTCAAGTGTTTTCACAATGCACATCAAAACATCTCAGGTGTCATTAAATAATTCTGATGTGGTCAGTATTGCACACGTGTGCAGCCATGATTATCAGTGCATCACCCATTGCTCGTGTCTCGGCAGCACCACAGTAGAAACATTCAGTAACTAAAATTAACACACACAAAAAATGTTTCCATGGCTCGCTGTGAGGAGCTTCTCCCCACAACAAGTTGCAAAAGCCAAGATTACAGAAGCTTCAAGACATGTATTTCAAAATAAATGGCTAAAACCTTCAAAAGCATTCTATGGCTACATTCAGAAAGTAACTATTATCTGTAAACACCTGATGATGACAGATTTTGCTACTTGGCAGAAATCTGAGATTCAAACTAAACACTAACTTTCCAATAATGTTCACTGAGGCTTGCACTCATCATTCAGGGCAGAAAGTAAAAGATAAGTTATAGAGGAAAAGGTAGAACAGCTATTCCTCCCTCCAGGAAGCAGATTCACAGTTCTAAGATGCAGAACCTTGGAGCTGGCCCAGCAGCCTGAGAGGGCACTTGGAACAGCCCTCACACATCATTATCCAGCCCCTGCTCCAGCAGCCTTTGGGTGAAGAGAGATAAACCAAAGCACATAAGCACCAGTGCCCTGTAGCTCTGCAAATATTGCTGACAGAGAAACACTTCCACAGGGACACCCCTGCTGTGTATTTGATGGCACAGTGACTGGGCTGGTATGTGCTGGCCAACTTACCCACGCTGGCCAACTGAGCAAATGGCTGGCAGCTCTGCTCAGGCCTTGCCCAGAAGTCTCAGCCCTTAAACAATTCAATGCACTGAGAAGAGGAATCTAATCAGATTTCAAATAAAGCCTGAATTTCCATTTTGTATTCATATGTCATATAATCAGCACAGAATGACTCCACACTGTGTGTTTAAGTACTGGCTGGAAGCCTCTATACTGCTCTGGCACCTTTCAAAGTTTTACCATCAGATGAATATCCAAAGAAAGGCACCAATGCAATTATTGAAGTGAAAGAAATGTCTAACATTTACCAGTGCCTACTTTACTCATGCTCCCTTCCCACAAACATCTAAGCATTTCAATGTTGCACGTGCAGCATGCTCACTTGCTTTTTATTATCTTGTAGAAAAACATTCAACACAAGAGCTGCAATTATTTCAACTACACAAGTGGCATAAGGAAGTGTAAGTTAGGACTTCTCCATCATAATATGCACACTATATAACAACCTAACAATGCCCAGCAGAACAATGCAGTATAGAACTGAACCTGCTGTGGGAATGATCAATTCCACAATTTCATGTGCTTATGGCATAAATAATTCCTTGCACTGACTGAGAATCTAGAAGGATAGGAAAGAGGTTTCCTGAACTAGCAATATATTTCTACATTAATGTTTTTCCCTCTTTTACCAAGAAGTCCTTACTGCAAACCTAAACCATGCTGCAGTTATGAAAGAGTAAAGCTGTGTATACGTTTTTTTCCAAATGCATTCTATGAACTTGCTAGAAATTAAGTTACTCATTACAAGGAAATTACGAATTTGGCTACAATTTTAAGTAATAAGGGAAAGTATTAACTTTGGGTATTTCAAGAACAGCAAAAGGAAACTGAAGTTCTTCGATACTATAGCTCCTAAGAAAAAGTCCAATAGCTTATAAATTAAAAATCCAACACTTACATGTGCTACATTTGATGGTCTATTAATCTGCTGAATATCAGCACTATTAGTAATATTCCTTAACGTCCGCACGGCTGGACTCCACGTGGCCATCATTTCCTGGCGGTCAGAGCTTTGGGCACCTTGCACTGAAGCCATGAGGTTGCCTCTCATATCAGGAGGCAAAATGTTACCTGGCACTGGTGGGACATTGGCACACAAATTAATCAACCCGGAGTCCTTCCCTTGAGGCAACCTACGCTTTGCTGCAGATGCCTGTGGGACTTCAGCTGGTGTCCAGTTCAAATTCCTTTCTTGCTTTTCTGGAGAGGAATCGGAAGAATCATCGAACATCAGTTCCCCTTTTGCCTTATCAGCAGTAGTAGATTTTGGTGAAAAAGCTTGATCACCCAAAGGTGATCCTTCTCGAGAAGATGCTGGGCTTGATAATTTTTCATCAGTACTAGCCTCATTTTGTGAATCTTGTTCTTCATTTTCTGCTTCTTCCTCCTCTTCCTCCTCCTCCTCCTCTTCCTCCTCGTATATAATTAAACGAGGATGATAAGGAGTCTCTTCTTTTTTACTCTTATCAGCTATAGAATCCAGTACCCAGTCTGGGGTCACAATTTTAATGCTGTCCCGTTTATAAGCACATTCATATTTTTCCTGGGGGGGAAAAAAAAAATTATTTAAAGACAAAAACAATCACAAGTTCTTTGAGATCAGGGCTAGAGCATGGAGAGGGAGATTACAAGGACACTGTCCAATACCAGAGAGTGATCTCACCCAGATCCAACAGGACTTAACACTGTGCAGAACTGCAAGTTCCAAGAGATTAAAATGAAAAAAAAAACAAAATTCTCCACATTTACACTATAAAGGACTCAGAAGGCACAACTGCAGAAGATGAATGTCTTCACTTGCAAAATTCTTCTCTAACCCAATCATCAAAATATTCCAACCCAGCAGCAAGGAACATCATGGTCAATACAAAATGCACATGATTTTAGGAGGACATTAAGGCAAGTCAAAATACAGTTTATGTTTTATCCACTATAAAAAAAAAGTGAAAAAACCCAGTCCCACTACGAAAGAGCATTTGGGGAAAAAGTCAGAATCTCACAACAGAGACAAATATTTAAAAGTTGATCACTAAAAAAAAAAGCACTTCAGTAGGAATACATCTTAAATCTTAAAGCTTCACTGTTTCCTTTCCTAATAAATAGAATAGACACAGAATCAGTGTCCTATTTATTCAAATATCCTCTTTAATGGAAACTCCTCACATACACCAAAACAGCAAAGAAAAAAACTTTCTTTCACAAATTTGAAACTTATTTCAGGATCTAAAATTTAGAAATGGCTGAGCTTTTATGTCAAACAACATAAATTAACAACAAGCACATTCAGTGTAAATTGATATAGTGATTCTCTGAAATTATTTCCTACAATGAAAGTGTCATTCATGCACAATAAAGAGATTGGAGTTATAATCAATTTTATTTGCCAACACAAGATTTTATTCTTTCATTCTGGTGAGAATTATTAACAATCTTGTTTTCTCATCCTGTATCTATTCAGAGCAATCATGTAAGTTTTCCTAGTGACAGAACTCTTCTTGTTACAAACTGCTGCAGTTTCCCTTGTAGTGTATCAGAGCAGCAGGACTGGAAGCAGAAAGTAATAATCCCATAAAATTGTTCCAATTCAATGATTGTGTGCATTAAAATATTTGCATCCTACAGACAGAGAATGCTAAAACCTCTTAAAGTTTCTTGACTGGCAAGCTAAAGACAACATCCTTTGTTCTAAAAAGCTTTTTATTTAAGCTTTTAAGTAAGCTATTATTAATGCATTCATTGGTTCTTACAAGCAAAATTTTAGGAATAAAGTTTCCTTGAGCTTTATATTTTATTGTGATGAAAGGGACAACTAGAATGGTGTTCAATACACCCTTCTAAACAGTCCACAGAAGAAATATCAAGCACTTAATTAAAAAAACAAAAAACCAACACACACACATATTCACCAAAAAGAACCCAGCCCTACAAAGGTTCCTATATTTTAAGGAAAAGCATTCATTTCCCATAGCCACACTTTCTCTTCTCCCAGTGCCAGCCCACGTTTTATTCCTCAATATTTCAATTTTGTCCTTTGTTTTTGTTCACTGATTCTGTATCTGTGGATTTATAATATAATCACAATCACTAATGACTGTGACATATCAAAATTAGGCTAAGACAAACAAGATACAGAATAAAATTCTTCATTCAAACTGGAATTCAAATACCAGTGTGAAATTGGACATCTTTTAAATTAATCAGGCTTAAAGCCATGCAGAAAATAAGTGCAAACTGAATAGCTGCAATGCCTAATTTTGCTGAATTTAGTTGTTAATCAACAGTGTTAAGAATTCTAACTTCAGGCAGATGGAAAATTTTTGACTACTTGAAAGCAAATGAGAGCTACAACAAGAACTGTACATGTAATAAACTCTTACCCCCTTTGGCTCAGGCACAATCAAGTGAGTACATTTCTTATTGAGGCTCAGCTGGCAATTCCCTCCATAAAAAGTAATCAAAGCCCACAGCGTACTTCGGTCTTCAGATGAAACCTACAAGGAAGGTGGAAAAGCCTTTTAGCTCTGTGCACCCAGCTGGCTTCAGCTGCAAGAATTTCAGTAATCCACAGCACACCATTTACAAGGCTGGCTAATGTATTACCTATCACTTTTAAATAGCAAATTAGCAAGAAAGTAATAAAGGGAAAAAAAGGGTGACAAAGACACACAAGAAAAACTACTAAAGAGTAATTTTTAACCTGCAGAGACAGAGGAAACAAAGAGGAAAAAAAAAGTCATAGTACAACAGAAAGACTGGTATCTCTCTCCAAAATAAGCAAACATCCCACATATAATACACACTGGAGTAGACTGAAATATGATTCACTTCTTACCTGAGAGAGACAAGCAGTGACTCCAAAAAAAATCTGGCATGATTCTGGAGAAAAGCCATTTACACTGGAAAGCAGGTGTCAAGGATGCAAAATTATTAGATAAGTTTCCTGAGGGACATTAGAAGGAAATGAAACAGTCTATGCAGTACTTCTCAGATCATACCAAGTACATGACCATTCCAAAACTTTCATCTTTGAAAGCACATTGTCTGTTTGCAATAAGAGTTTATGCATCAAGAAAAAACCTGATGTACAAAGTGAATCAGAACACCATCAATATTATGATCAATTTTGGTAACATTCTAAACCAGAATTAACCTGGGAAAGACAGATGGACTATCAGACTTCTGCAACTTGCCCCTATTTTCCACACTTTCATATGATCTTGTGTTTAAGATCCATGCATATTTGTCACAAAAAATGACTACAGAAACAGGTGTACATTGTGTCACATGCAGACAGAGATTTTTTAAATGAAACAAAATTATTTTTCCTGTGATGCTGACAGATGCACCAGCAACACTCACGTTTTGAGGGCCAGAAGAGACAGCACATAGCAAGCTGATGACAAAGCTGAGAGCACTTTAAAACTTCAGAATAAATTATGGCCATAACCCAGAATACCTCAAGAAGTTCAAGCCTGATGAACATCCTAAATTGTTCTCCATTTCATCCAAGGCAGAAATTCAGTACTGGATCTTTCAAAAGTGCACATGGGTCTACTCCCTGCCTGAGTACCTACTGCTAGCACATAAAGCAGAGACAGTCAGTATTTAACTTTTAACAGGTCCATCAGTTTGCCTGGAGCTTGCACTCTCTAAAGAACAGGAGTGAAAGAGACTCCTTTATAAAGTTACAAGCAGCATAACAATAAAACAAAACAGAGGGAATAGAGAAAAACTCACTTTTCTTCCTGCCATCAACAAAAGCTCAGAAGTGCTCTGATTCTCTTTTATCTATATAAGACCATTGAAAAACACACCCTCCTCACTCTTGCTTTTGCAGCAAAAGAAATTGCCAGCCCTCTTTACAGCATTACAGCCACAGTTTTCACACATGAAACTCCTTCCTTCTCCAGAGTCTGCTTCCAGCTTCATTTTTCTGCCACTTCCCTTCCACTGCAGGTTAGTCAGACTTTGCACACATCAGTGAGCAGAGCACAGGAGAACATTCTGCCATCTTAAGTTCTCTCTGGTGAAAACAACTTCCACTAAAATAGAAAAAAAATAACTGTGCTTTTAAAATGTATTAAATCTTTCTATATTAAACTTTTCCTTTAGCAACTGACAGGGAAATGCCCATCAAATAAGCACCAGAATTGGTAAGGAAACATAAAATCCTTAAGGCTCTTATTAGATCCATATGTATAACTGACACAAGATGTTCCTAGGACTTGCTTCTTCAGAAATTCAATGACCACTTTGACCATTACCAAATTAAAACATAAACGAAAGACAAAAATGCAGAATCTCAAACTTCTGGCTTAACACGGTCCAAAAGCAATAAGCTAGAAAAGCTAAGCTATTCCTATTAATGACTGTATTTGTTTCATTATGGCAGTACCTAAATCCCTAATAAAAGGCCAGATGTCACTGCACTAGAAGTCATAAAGAGGCTGAAACAGGATAAAACTAAGACTTAACAACCCATTTCAGTGAGCACAATAAGGCTCAGAGTAAAACCTAAACCCACCATGTTTTAAGGACATGAAGTGCTACAAAGTCAAAGGTCCAAGGACACATTTATTGCTCACAGGTGTACAAAACTTCCTTCTTCCATGCAGCTGAAGCACAAGTCACTACTGAGACCTGGTCTTTTCATTTGGCCATTCCAGTGCTCCCACTATAAAGACTTCCGGAGCAACAGCCATTGAGAGTTACATTCCCACGTTTACAGCTACAATTTAATTATGGACTGCACCATTCCATTGTTTCATCAGTTTATTTCTCTTCTGGGTATCCAATAACATCAGCTCTTACAGTAGCCTTTTAAAAACCTTGGTTGCAGGTGGAAAACAAATTTCTTAATAGTGCAACTTCTTCATGTGAAAGAACATCAAAAATGAAATGTTAGGTTACTTAAGTCTGAAAATGTAGCTGATTTCAAGCTTTTTTTTTTTATGAACACTCCTCATGGACAGGGAGAACGTTTAGACACATGTATCATAAGCAACTAAACACTCATCCTGATGATAAAAGCACAACAAACACATTTATTATGTCCAGACACAAATGACCAAAATCACTAGCCTAGACCACACCACAGAAACACAGCAAGTTGCAAAGGCCCACACCTTAAACTATTGGATATAAAACAGAAATTCTGAATCTCTGAAGCACATTAAGGCCTGAATTCCTAGTATGAACACCTGGATTCTTGTACCTACCAGTTCTTGTTTTCCATTTGATAACAGCTGTCCTGTAAGTGCCTATGCAGCACAAAATAGGCAAAAGGACAGGAAAACTGAGCACAAAGAAGCTCCAAGCACACTGAAACTTTGGCAAGCAAAGCACAAGAGACCATTTTAGAAGTTTAAGCAGTAGCTATTTGAAACAGACTTGAATCCTTCAATGGTATCCATTTTAAAAAGTTTATACAGAATTTTGAACTTAAAAGGATACGGCAGGAGAGCTCCACAGCGAACAGACAAGATCACCCAGGAAGGCTGGAAAAAACAAAAACCTGGTTTTAGACATTAAAATCCTTGCTCTACATGCACAAAATATGAATTACCTTCCAAGTTCATGCTATAGCTAGTTTTAATATATGTTTCCCAGCTTTGGAAGTCCAAGTGTTTCACAGACATTGCACTTAGTCTGCAAATAAAGACTTTTCATTTATTTGCAAGAGTTCACATAAAGACAGGTTGTACAGCAACCCCCTTCTCTCATGCCATTTACATTATTTATTCATCCTCCCCCTTTTTGCAGTTTTTACTTGCAAGAAAAAATAATTCAGATAATCCTATCCTACACTCATCAGCAAGGAGTGCAGAAGCACAGCCTTACACAGAATGAGTTTTCTAGAGACAGAACTATGCTGGCTGCTGAGCAGTGATGGCCGCTCTGTGACAGTATTCTGGGACAGCAGGGCTCAAAGGGACACAAGGAGGTGGCACTGAGTGGAGGAGATGTAGGACACTGGTTCCCGTGCAGCAGGTAAGGAAGAATGGGCAAAGAGTGGTATCACATTCAGTATGGAATTACTTTTCCTCTAAAGACAAACAAAAGAATATATTGTGGCAAATGTGCTTATGGGGTCCCAGTTCTGGCTATTCTCCTTCCCCTACAAGGCATAATACAAAAAACAGCTAAAACCACTTAACTTCTAACTCCTCTGGAAAAAAAATAAAGATCTTTTCTTCCCTTAAGTTTTTAATCTTCCTTTTTCCCTATACCCAGCTACTTTTGCCTCTGACTTCCAGTCCCTTTAATACTTAGTCTGATCTTCTTGATTACAGATCATGCTGTGATGTTTTCAGGTCAAGCCAAGTGACATTAGTGAAAGATTTGCTCTCCTCCAGCAAATGAGTTGGCAGTTCTGAAGCAAATTAAATTATTTAAGTGGCATTAGAGAGCAGGAAGTGCTCTCTACAATGCTGATGTCCTTCCTTCTCATGAAAATGGCAGCAGTTTCCTTGCTTATGAAGTTCAAATTACACCAAAAACCACTTCAGAAAAAGGAACTACAAAGTAACCAGCGCACCCAGTATTACCATAAGAGTCCCTAGCCAAGCATCTTTCATTTTCTGGAGTTAATTCACAGTTCTGCACTGTCAGGTGAGCTCTCACAACAAAACCTATCAAAATTCTCTACTGCCACCTGCACCCGTATGGAAAAAATGACCCAAAATCATGGACTCAAAGGCATCAGCAGTGAAATTCCAGTGTTATTTCTTCCAATCTCTCTCATGCCTTCCAGAGTGACAAGTTCACATATTCAAAGATGAAGCCCACAATTTTTCACTGACAAATACCCTGCTATTGAAAGTAGTAACAAAATGCTGGTAATTCTAGTGTAAGAAAGGAAAAAATACTAAAAAAACCCATAAAAAAACTAAGTAAGGAGGAATAAACCCCCTAATTTTCTACAAGTTTCTATAGTCCATAATTAGCATAGTACATATATGCAGAATGAACAAAACCATTTTGCACTTTGCCAATTTTATGTGTTTTTAAAAAAACCTTCCTCAACTACTACTTATTCTAAATTGTTTTCCACTGCCAAAAGCTTTTAAGAACCTTTCCTTCAGAAATACTTCTAAAGTAGAACTAACAGGATATCATCTCACAGATGACTGAAAGAAAAATCTGAAAAAAGTCCAAAGCAGAACACTAAAAATTACCCATAGCACTGATAGATACAGAGCAGAAGGAGAGAACAGAACTGTAACAGAATCTGCAAGTCAGGATAGAAGTTTTGTTACAAGAACGTAAGATTTTTAACGAAATCTTTTATTCAGTCATCATCCAAAGATGAATATTTTGTGGTAAGAATGAAGGATCTATGTCAGTACTTTGACAATATCATGGATGAGTCACTCACCTTTACCACAGGGAGATCAAAAACTTCTCGAGATTCTCCAACTTCTGGATTGTCCCCATCTTCTGAAATAATATGTGAGGCCAGTGCATTGTAAGAAACTTCCTTTGCTTTCCCAGCTTTCAGAAGTTGGATAACCTAAACCCAAGAGAGGACAGGGAGAAGTCAACAATTTTTAGCAACTTTTATTTGAGAAAAACATTACTGTAAGAAGACACTGACACTGGATGGATGGGACCTTCTCTCTTGGCTGTCCTCCTGTAGGTGACAGAACTCTTCCTGAAGTTGTCAAACACATTTAAAACCTGATTGCCAAAGGTTTACATCCTTTCTATATTTTCATCATTGCATCTGAAGAGCTACTTTTCAAAATATTGATGATGAGGTAGGAATTGGGGAAATGTCAAGGTTTTTCCAAAACATGTATTCCTAAAAAAATACATTAAAAAAAATTTCCTTCATGCAGGGAAGGAAAGGTCTTTTAAGTGTTTGTTTTTGCATAGAGTAGCTCTGGAAGTGCTTGCATATACTTTACAGTAAGAAGCTGAATTCCAAGGACTAAGTCACTTTGTGAAATACAGAAGAAAAAGCAACAAGTAGGACTCATGCTCCCTAAATTGGTACCTTCAGGAGCTGGAACTGAAGTGCTTCACTCCACTGCTGTGCCCTGAGAATGGAAAACACCTCCCAGCTACCAAAGCACAGCTCACTCCCAATTTGCCAGGCCCAAATAGCAGGTGCTGTTTCAAGAGCTCAACATTCTCTCAGCTCAGCTGTAATGATCTGTGTGATGAACCCAGCCCTGTGCCCCAAAACCAGGACTTTCATTTAAACTAAGAGGGTAACAGAGGTAGTGGGGTGTAGAGGGGAGAAAGAGAAAAATTATTTAAAACATTACAGTCTAAAAGAGTTCAAAAGTTAAAAATGCTATTTAAGATCATTGTTTCATTTCCCTTTGATTTAGAATAAAACTGGTGTGATACTCATCTCCCAAAACCTGCCAAGGACAGATGCCTGTCCCTGCAAAGCTGCTGGGGACATTCCCTTCAAAACAGAATGCTCTGCCCACAACAGTGAACAGCACAGAGCAAGGCAATGCATTCACCAAAGCATTAATTAATTAATTGTCCTTAAGCAATTATTCCCTACCCTGTACACTCACCAGGACAAAGAAGCACAAAAGAGACTCAAAACACAGCATCAAGCTATTTTATAAAGCATTTCTGCCAAGCAGAAAAACAGGGATAGAAAAATCACCACTTACTGAGGAGGCAATTTTGGCACTTCCTGACAGAAGTACCTGACTTTAAAACTCCATTAAAGAAAACAAAAATCAACTTTTTTTCTGCAATGGATGAATATTACCAAAAGAAATGCTCTAAAATAACCAAGAAAATTGATCACGAGCTTGCTGCTCTTCTCACCAGTGCCAGAAACAGGAGTGAATGTTTCAATTTTGCACACTAATCCCCTAAACCATGATACACCCTCCTCAATGAAATCCATAAAGAAATACAGGATGCCATCATTCCAAAGGGAGAAGCTAAATCCAAATAACACCTTTGAAAACAGAAGGCATTTAGGAACAGTCTCAGCACATGAGCTCCCTGTCTCACACAGCTCCCCCTGAGTTCCAATCCCATTCAACTGCTCATTTAGGGGAAGGCTAAAAAAGGAGTGAACGTCATGAGAACTGAGAACCCAAATCTGACAGCATCACAAAGCAGCTATGATAATGTGCTAAAAGTATGATTTTTTTTTTTTTATATCAAAACAGTGTTGCATTACAGAACTTGTGCAAAGCATCCACTTATACAAAGTTACACTAATTTTATGTAGTCTAAACACTATAAATATGATAGATAATAATGCATTTGATTATTTTATGTGCCATGAAAAAAGACTCTGGCTAATTTAGCTCATATCAACTTCAAAACTCCTCAGAATACACAACTTCTTCAGATCAAGCAGTGCCTGCACTGAAAAGTTGTATTGGCACAATTAAAGAACTCACTTACATTGATATCAACCATATAACTAGAAAATATGAACCTGAAACTAGAAAACATAATGCTGAAAAGCCTTAATATGAACACTGTAAAAATCCTGCATGTAAGTATTGGTTTATACCCATTAAATTAAGTTTTTTTTTGGGGGGGAAGGGAAGAATTAAAATTTTATCTTGCTCTCTCCCACTAAAATCTGTGTTGGAAGAAACAAGAGGAATAGTTCAAAATTAAGAAGACAATGGACATATAAAAATAAATTGAACAAGATAACCAAACCCCAAATATCCTGTTCAAAGACCTTGCGCTGCATTGCATTACTTTTTGTCTCTCTCTGAAGGATAGTGTTTCCAAAACATGATGGTTTGGGTTTTTATGTTTGAGGAAAGCAGAAAGAGCATTTATTAAATCAAAAAGAGGAGCTGACATCTACTGATCACCCTCAGTGAGGTGTGAGCAGCAAAATGCACCCAATGGAATGGAATGGATGTGAAGTTCAAAACCAGCCCAACTCTCCCTCATTTGCCAGAGAACACCTCAGCACAATTCCAGACTTTTGCTTCCCTTCCAAGTTATGCTGCACATGCTTTAATAGGCAGCAGGTATGCAGTTATTCACCTGAAAAAAAAAATTACTTTTTTCCTCTTACTCTTGGATTTGTTTTGATTAGCATACTCACTTGTGCTAGGTCTGTTTTAATATTTATTATGGTAACTGGTTTTCTGTGAAGCCATTTAGAAATTTAAGCTGATCAAAGTGTGCTCCTCCCCGGAAGATGAAGGAGGAAAAATCAAGTTGGCATCCACTGTTGTATGAAGCAGTAAAAAGTGCCAAAGATATTTGTATTCTTATATCAGTCATGGGACAAATTTCATTCTAAGAACTGTGTGAGTTTGATTTACAATCCCTGCATTCTGTCTCGGCTCAAAACACATAAATGATAAATGCTCCTCACACTCAGGTGCCCCAGGGTACCACAGAGGAACCCACAGGAGGGTGTCCTGGTCTCAGCAAGGAGAAGAGTTAATTTATTCTCAGTAGCTGCTACAGGTCTGTGTTGTGGATTCAGAGTGGGAATAATGTTGATAACACACTGATGTTTTGGTGTTTGCTAAGCAGTGTTTATCCTAAGTCAAGGACTATTTTTCTGTGTCATGCTCTGCCAGTGAGGAGGTACAAAAAGGCTGGGAGGGAGCACAGCCTGGATAGGTGACCCAAACTGGCCAAAGGGATATCCCACACCACAGCAGGTCATGCCCAGGATAGAAACTGGGGGAGTTACCCCTAAAAAGGACTGATCTGGAGTCAGGAATGAAGTCTGGCATCTGTCAGTGCACAGTGAGCAAATGTACTACACATCACTTGCTTGAGGTTTCTTTTCTTTCCTTTTCTCTCACCATTATTATTTATCACTACCATTGTACCTTACCTGCTTTTCAATTATTGAACTGTTTTTATATCTCAGCCTGGAAGTTTAATTTTTGAATCTCCTCCCCATTACACTGCACAGGGTGGGGGTGAGAGAGCAGCTGTGTTGTGCTTAGCTGCCAGCTGGGCTTGAGCTGGTACAGAGGGTTCTCCCAGGAGCTGGCCCTGAGCTCAGCCCAGCCCAGCCCCTCACAGACACCTCTGCCTCACAAGCCAGGAGAGGAAAATTCAGTGCACTGAATCAAAGCCCTATGACAATGACTATGACTGCAAAGAAGAATAAAATTTAACATGAGAAAGAAAACCAGCTTAAGAGAATGCTGGTCTACTTGCTCTATGGGAAATCTGCTCATTGTCCTCCCATGTCAACACACACCTAAGAACAGGCTTTGCAGGACACTGCTCCTATGACAAATGATGTGCCAGAGTGCTACAGGATTTTTGCACTCATCCTCATACACAGACTAACATTGCTGCTGTAGAGTTTTTTGGTAAGTACACGAATCTGTTATTTGAGTGCTAAGCCACTATTAAAAATTTTATGTGTAAAGACTTAATGGCTTAAGAACTAAATTTTATATCTAAAGACCTGTCTAATGAAGTTTTCATTCTGATCTTTAACTGTATTCTTCCTAGACTGTATTTCTTTTAGCACAATAGAATGAAATCCATCTGAACACAGTGCCTGTGTCTCCAGGTCACTTACAGGCATCCGAGGCTCAGTGAGTGCCAGGACAGGATGCTAAAGGAACCCAACGCTGAACTGAGACTTTATTGCAGTAAATACCAGAGAGGCAAAGACTTTAACTTCAGCGTGAAGCACGCAGTAACCTGCTCGCAGGAAGCCGCTGTCCTAAAGCTCCGTAGGGTGCATTTCAAACACCTGCCTAATAGGACACGCCACAAAAACTTTGTTTCAACCACCTTCGCCCACCGCGAGTGTTACGGCCAGGCCACCTGCATTACCCAGGGTACGGCCAGAGGGGCGGGCAGTCCTTGGCCTAAACTACAGCAACACGGCGCCGGGCGGCCCGGGGCGGTACCAGGGCCGTGTTCGGGGCCGCGCCAAGGCGGGAAGGTCTGGGTGGGAGGGAAGAGCCAGTCCGGCCCCCCGTGACGAGCCTTCCCCATGGCATGTCTCCGTGTACCCGCACGGAACCGGGCACAGGGAGGTGCCGGGCCTGCGGAGCGCTCCAGTCGGGAGGAGCGGCGGCCGCTGCCCCCGCTGCCCGCCCGGCCCGGCCCGGCACAGGAAGTCCCTCCGCCCGCTCCTCCTCCGCTCAGGCGGCTCCGGCGGGGCCTGCGCGGCGGGGCCGCGGCTCCCATGGCGGCAGCGGCGGCGCTTCCCGCGGGCTTAGCCGGGATCGGTGCCGGGATCGGGACCGGGATGGGGACCGGCCGCCTCCCCTCCCCCCCCCCGGCCATCCCTCACGGTCCCTCTGGCGCGCTCTGCCCCCACTCCCGCCCTTTCCCCGTGAGGCGGTGCGAGCCTCGAGCCCGCGCGCGGCAGCCGGACGATTCCACAGTGCCCCCCCGTCGGGATGGGGGGGGAGACGGAGGGGAAGGCGGGAATGATCTGAAGGGATGACCCGGTACCTTGGGGTCGATGTCTCCCACCACGAAGAACTTGACGTCTTTGAACATCTCCTCCGGGACCTTCAGCTCCTCCTCGTCGTCCGCCAACATGGTCCCGGACGGCAGCAGCGGGCGCTCCCCCCCTGCCCGCTATTCCCCCGCGCTCGCTGCAAAACCCACCGGGGCCCGGGTCTCTCCCGTCCCCCTCCCCCCGCAGAGCCGCCGAACCGCGCGAGCAAGGCGCGCGCTGCGGGACACACCATCCCCCGCCGGGACGTAGGGGGGGTGGAAGGGGGAGGGGAGAGCCGCCCCCACAAAGCGGCTCCCCCCGCCCGATCAGCCACCACGGCTGCTGCAGGGCCGCGCCCGCTTCTGATCCACAGGCGCTATCCGCGCTCCTCCCTCTTTCCCCGAACCGGACCGGCAGACAGCATCCGGGTCCGGAGCTCCCCCCACGCGGGATGCAATGGACTCGCCCCGAACGACAGAGGCGGGCAGCGGGGATACCCGGCCCCGCCCATTAGCCGAGGGAGGGAAGGAAACCGCCCCTGGCCACGCCCCTCGGGTCGCCCAGGTCCCGCCCCCTCAGGCCCCGCCCCTCGGCCCCGCCGTGAAGGGACGCGGGCGATGGCGGCGGGGCCGCTCGGGCGGCAGCGGCAGCTGATGGCTGCGGTGTGTATTCCAGCATCCAGCTCTCCAGTGAGCGCACCCACTGCTCCCCAAATCATTGCATACAACCGCTAAAGTGGGAAAAGACCTAAAAGGTCGTCGAGCTCCACCGAAATAAAGTATTTTTCTCTCAGAAACTGGAAAGCATGCATCTACATTGACAGTGAGGCATTCCCACCTAGAGGGATCTTGCCTAACTATTTCAGATAACAGAAAACAATAATTATCACTTTCTATAAGTTAGAGTCACCAGAAAAAAACGAGCACTTTCAGAGACTGCTTCATGGTGTATATTTTAAACATCGCTGCATTGACAAGGATGTTTAAAATATAAATATTAGATAATATAATTGTATCTATATAATAAGCATTCTGTTTTCCAAAGTTCCGAACCTCCTTATAATACTTTGATGTGGACAATGGTTCCCTCCCATACTTAGAGCAATGTTAAGAGATAGCATTGCAAGACTTGGTGAAATAAAAATACAGGGCACCTACTATTTCCCTCCTGCCTGCAAGGCCTGTCTCACTTTCTTTTCTTACCTATGTTATTCTTGAAACTATGGTAGGAACTATAATTTATTTACTTTTACTGGATAAAATTTTACTGGATAAAGGCTTCACCCAGGTCCCCTGAATCTCCACATGACATCGTCTCCTTTCTACTCCAACTATGTAAGAAACATCCAACCTATCACCTGTTCTTTTTTCACTCCAGAAAGGACATTTGGTTGAAGGTTTTACTGTTTTCTCCACCCTCCCAAAGTGAAAATCAAACTAAAAAGTCCTTAACTTTTATAAGGTGCACTGTTTTGTTGTGGGGCAGGAAAAAAAAGTAGAAATAACCATCTGCTTTTAAATCCATTTAGCCCTTTCTTTCAACAATTCATATTCTCATCTCACTTTCGATCTTTTCTCATAATCCTTGTCCAGGGTAATTTTCTTCTGTGCCATGTGTTTCCTGGACTGTCTTTGAAAAGACTTCTCTGAGCTCTGTTTCCTTTATAGCCACTCTCCAGGCTGCCATGTCCAGACTTTGCTTTCTAAGTTCCATTTTTTTCACTCTTTCCAACTCCATCTTTGATCCATTTTGACTTCTTCAGACTAAACAGAACTACTTTCACCAAAACCTTCCTTCACCTGCAGCAAAATACATTTTCTATTCTTCTTGATCTATCAGATTTCATTAGCACCACCACTTCCTGAGCTTCCTTTCCTGTTGGATTTCATTGCCTCTGTAATCATCTGCATCTTCCAGCACTGGTAATTTTCACTTCTTTTCTTTGATAAATATAGCTATCTCTCAGGTTTCTATTCCACATTCTTCTCTGAGTTCTTTCCTCTTCCTGATGCCATTCATTACTTAGATTCATCTCTCTCACTGTGATCACTGAGAAATTGCCCTTTCGCACAGGAATACTTTCCTTATATTTAAGCCCCTACACTATCACATATTCCAGCTCCACACAAAGAAAAACAAAGTTTTGTCCTCCAAGAGTTTGTTCTCTTGATTTCCCTTCTCTGCCTTTTTTTAATTCTTGGGATTTTTTTTTCCAGAGTTACATAATTTTTGGTTCTTTGTACAACTCCAAGATCACAAACATTTCAAAACAGGAGTTATGCTAATACTGGCAAAAAACATAATGCAAACAACCTGCACACATTTTTTCATTACATTGCCCTTTCCCAAACTTTCAGCTGGAACTGCAGCTATTGCATCTTGGATGTCCCATTTGTTCAGCTAGTCAAATCATAAGAATATAAGATGAGTTTGCTATTTTAAATCACAACGATTTGAAAATTCTATAGAAATATAGGGTCAGAATGCTGTGTCAAATCATTGAAATTCACTGCAAAATCAATTTTCCACAAATAAAAAGTACCCATTCATAAGAGTAATTGTAATTATCCTTAAGGGTAAATAATTTTAACTAATTAGGATAAAAATCCAAGAATAAAGTGTGGTTCCATCCACAGTATGGAAGTGTAATGAGATGTGAAAAAAGAGAAAGGTTAAGAGTCAACTATAATAAGTTTACCAAAAGAAAACTGTTTTATAAATTTGGTCCTGTATAGCAAAGAGAAAGTTGTTGTTGCCCTGACCTGGGATGTGGGACATGGACTTTTGGGTTTGTCCTTCTCTTCCTGAATGGAGTAAAAGTAAATTTGCAGAGACACAAGGTAGGGATAACCACAGGATGCCTAAATCCTCTGGGTGTTCTTTAACCACAGAGCTTTCTATAGAAAATTGAAGAATGAAACCATCCCAACCTCTCTGCCCCAAATGAAGCAGCTCCTGGACAAAGCCCCAGTAAAAAGCAGGTGAGAGCACGAGGACTTGGAAAATCCTGCCCAACTGGAGCAGATGCCAGGCAGGTGCCCAGCTGTGCAGCACAGTCAAAACACACATAATAGAGTTTCCATTATGTGCTATGAAACAATGCACTGCAACAACTCTACACAAAACCTGCCTTAAAGCAGTTTAAACAGTTCTAATGGCCCCAGAAAGAAATTTTGTAGATCTCAGTACTGGATTGCACAGAGAGGTTGTTGTATTATCAGCAGTGCTACTAATCTCACACAGAAATAGCTTTCTTTATTCAAATTTTGTTTGTCTTCAAAATGACCACTCCCAGAAGAAAAAACTGCTCCCACGAGTCACAAGTTTTTCCCTTTATGTACCTTCTAAATAAGCAGTGGAATTAAATTAATGAACATATTTTTTAGTTCTCTATGGATTTCATGAGTCACCTGTCAAGAATTTTTTTTAATTCTAGTGATTAGATTATTTCTAACAAAAATGAATAGTTCCAGCTTTGCATCATGTGTCTGATCTTGTTTCCAGACCATAAGAGCAGAAAACGAGATGGAAAAAGTATGGTTTTGAACAAGAAAAAATGTTATTGAAGAAGAAAAATATCAGCTGAATTTGCCAGAAATAAATTCGGGCTTCTGCTTGCCTGTCAGCAGACAGAAATAAGTCAGATCAGTGGGTGGTCTCAGGTGTGGAGCAAAGTGCTCACCTGTATTTAGCCTCAGATGGATTTGAAGTTATGAGGTAAAGCTTATCTGCCTGAGCCGAGTGACAAAGTGACAATGGAAGGAGGGGAAGCCTCCTCCCAGCTCCTCTGAAGCTGCTTCCAGCCCATCCCAGGGACCATCAGCCCACCAAAAATCCACCTCCACAAGCCAGAGGAGCACAGGGCAGGCAGGGGGTGGGAACCCAAACCAGGGTACCACACAGGGCCTCAAAGTGTCCCCAGAGGTGAGGCCACTGGAGCTGTCCCTGCTGCTGGGAGTGCTCTGAGCTGATGCGATCCTGGCCATGCACAGTGTTTGTCATCACCAGAGTCCACAACCATGTGAACAGCACATTATCTGTGCCAGAAACACTCCTCTGATCTCTTCTCTACAAGAGCTCTGTACAGAGAACTTCATGAGCCTGTTTCCAGAAGAACTGTGATCTAAATTTTGTATTGGGTGTTGCTTGCACGAGGTGAAAGCCCACCAAGCTGACAAGACTTGTGCATGTTTACATAAATGCCTTATTTGTGTGCACAAATGATTATATGAAAAATTCATATGCACCTACAGTACCATATTTAGGTGTAATTGCTTGTGAAAAAACAACAGCTTGGTTTTTTATTTGTAGTTAATTAAATTTGAAGCTTAGATTAAATTGTATATTTGTTTTACTTCTGTGAGCAGAAGGCTTTCTGAGTCCTTTGTTAATAATACATACTTGTATGGTAACAGCTGGCTCTCTAGATGTTACTTTTCCAACAAAATATATCTTCACAAAGTACCCAGTGTTTTACAGAAGCTGATGTTAGTTTCAGTGTGACTGGAAAGTTGTTGAAAACCCCAAAAGACATGCTGCCTGCATTATCTCCATTCCCATTTCCTAACGTGAATAAGATCTGCTTTTAAATCAGAATCAAAATGTGCAAAACAGGTACACAGAGGGCTCTGTTTTGGCTTGAGCTGTCTATGCATTTTTCCTCCTTCCTTCAGTGGGACTGCTTGCAATGGCAAATATGATTTATAATTAAAAACTTTCTTATAATCTGTACAGCAACACCAAATCCTAAAAGGCTCCCTTGGAACTGGTAGTTTCGTTTTTGATTCTCTTCTAATTCCAGAACTGCACTGAGAATCCCTTGTCATTTGCTTGACAGTTTTCTTTTTTAATACAATAGTTACTTTTTTTTTTTTTTTTTTACAAGTGCCAAGAAGCAAATTCTACCTTTACTATAACTGAGCATAAAGGAGCAGGGGGGGAAATGTTTTGATTAGCACATCTTAATGTAAGGATATTTTTTGTCAGAAGTGAGACATAGTGGTAAGAGGGGATATACTCCTTTGTGTTACCTGCTAAGGAATATGAAAGATTCATTCACCTTTACAAATAAATTCTTTCTATCTTTCCCTCAGACTGCCAATAATCACCTCTATATAATTAATACATAAAATATACATAAAATTACATACATACTTGTATATATGTATATATATGTATATATAATATTATAACACTTTCTTAATGAGTTTTGGACCTACTTGTATTGCACCAAGAAAGAAGAATGCAAGTCTTCCCAGTGATCTGGGAAAGAACAAATAAATTTTCCACAAATAAAATGTGATACTATAATTTATAGACTCCATTCTTTGCACCTCAAGAGAAGTCCTTGCTTCTGCTCCAGCTAAGGTACCTACCAATTTCTGTGTATTTTCTGAGTTTGAGAAATATGGTGGGTAATTATCCCTGTAGCCCTTCTTTGTAGCTTGTCAAGATTAACATCATTTACAGGCCTTCCATTGGGATAAATTAGTATCAGCAAAACAATAGAGAATGCAAATTTTCCTTTGAGCCTGGGCTTTCATTCATGCAGGCTTGAAAAAAGCTAAAGAAACACAAAGTAACCAAAATTAATAATTCTAGAAATGAGCAAATTTGGCATTATTTGTGCCAAATATTTTTTTTGTTATTCAAATTACATTAACACTTGTTTTTATTTTTACATTATTGATGCATAAATGCAGAAAAAGGCAACTAAAGCTGGTGGCATTGCAGAGCATATTACAGAACAGTGTGAAGAGTGAGCCTGGGAACTGCTCTGAGATGATCTCCAGGATTCATTTATGGCTTTGTGCTTTTGAGTAGAGTGAAAACCCTAAATTAGTGCTGAAAAAACATTGACATCCCATCTCTCTCTTTCTGTATGTTGTCCAGATAGTTAAATATTCCCTTTACATCCAGAAAGAGGAATGGCCAGAAGACCCTTGCCTGAGGATGCATCACTGTGCTCACACAGAAGCTCCAGTGTCTCGGGGGTGACCTGTGCTGGTTTTTCTGGGAACAGCCCATTAAAAGTGGCTGGTTTTACTCAGGTTCTCTGCCTCAGTTAACCCAGTGCTGCCTGGGAGCAGGCAGTGACTCAGGGTTCCTCTTCTGGAGCAGAGACAGAGGGCAGCAGCTCCACCAGCCCACCTGTGCCACCAGGGACTTTCATAAATACCCATGGGCTCTTAGTGCTAAAACCTATTGAAAAATATTTCATTACTGATGTATTTTCACAGCAACTGCACCATCTTCTGAGCAGTTCCTCCAATTACTGAGTGTAAGGCCAGAAGGCCACTTAGATTAACCTTCCACATGGAGCACTGGGAGCAGAATTGATCATCCCATTGTTTGTCCCTAAAAGCAGCCCCTGCCTGGGAGCACATTTCTGCTTTATGGCCTTCCCAAATGCTGAAGCTTAGAGAAGCATTTTCAGCGTGGCTGAAAGACAGGTGCTTGCACATCTTTAAATGCAGACACAGGTAGGCAAATTATCTGCCTGTGATACAGAACAAACAGAGAAACTGAATATATTTGTCACATGTTTGTGGCTGCAGCTTTGGGAAGCTCTCAGTGCTTAGACATGGATGTGACTGCACTGTGCAGACAAGTAGCTATTGCTGCTGGATTGAAATCCCACATTCCTTTTCTGTAGAAGGAACCTGATTTCTGTTTCTCACGTATTTTCAAATTAAATGAAGAACTTAAACTGTCATTCTTGAAAAATGTGTTCTGACAGCATTCTTATAATGGCCTCAAGGCCAGAAGAAAGCAGTAGGTCTTCCAGTCAGTTTTCCTTATAATTTGCCCTTAAATTTCACCCCAAATACTCCTTCTCTGAGCTGAGGTAATACTGAGTCCTAATCTGAAGACATCAAGAGATGAATCCACTGCTGCTTTTAACTGATCAATCTTAACAGGACCTTGGTTCCGCCTTAATTAATAACAGAACAGGAAACATTATGAAATGAGGCATTTGTTACTTAAGTACTTAATTGTCTCCCACTCTTAAATGCAAAAAAAAATATTGATTTGATAGAATATGTCTATTATATTGATTTCAACTGTTGAGTACTAAGCAGGAGTTGGGGTTCAGAGAAACAGGTGTCACTGTCAGGACTTTCTCATTGGAGACTAAACTGAGGACAAATGCAGGTAATAAACTGCTTGTACTCTTAGGCCAGTTCTGGCTCTAATCCTCCTTTTTGGCTGAAAGGAAGCTTTCAGGGAAATAAAGACTCTGTAAGCCTCCAAATGTTTTGGTTAGTTGAAAGATATGCTCTGTCATATACTAGAGCTTTCTCAATAGGAGCAGATAGATCTCTGAACCAGGAAAGCCTACAATCCATTTATGTCCCCAGATTTAGCTCCTCTGGGAACGGGCTGAGGCCAAGGAAAGTTTAAGTTCACAGTGTGGCTCCTTCAGTGTCTGGTAAGGTCTTTCACCTCTGCCATATCTTGATACCCCTACAGCCCAGTCAGATCTGGTTATGGTTAAAATGAAATGGTTAAATGCCCAGGAATTGGGAAAGCAGGACAAGTGCCATACCACACACAAGAAACTGTGATCACACTGAACCCCTTCAAAATACCAGACTACAAAGTGGTTTCTTTTTATTTTGGCCTATTTCAGCCAAACTTGTTACTTCTCTGTTTGCTTAAAGGACCATCCTCCTCCTCAAAGGACCTCTTTCATCACTGAGGCTTTTGCCACATTCATGTCAATGTTGGTCATTTTTAATATTTCACATTGTGGCAGATACAGATATCTGCTTAACCTTTGAAAAAGCCACCAAAAGGTCTCTGGGTTTATTTAGAGCTGGCTCTATTCCCTACATAGCCCCTCAGGATCCCAGGACTTCCCATATCTGAATTCTCAGTGCTGCAAATGGAAGAAGAGATCATGGCATGAGGCAGCAAGCACCAAAGCTGTAATGATCTTCCTTCAGGGAGTCAATTACATTTGCTGCTTGCCTTATGGCACATGTAGGTGATTACTGTGTGAGGGCCAGGGTGCATTTGTTTAATGTATCCTTGAACTCTCATTACATTTTCCACTCATCTTGCTAGAGCCTTATCTTCAATTACACTCCCTTCCATATGCCCCAAGCTGTTATTTCTTATAAGACCAACCTGACCCTCTTGTATCCAAAATGTCACTGAATTAAATCAAATTTTTATACTTTTCAACTTGAACAGTTATCTCTCGATGCACATAACAAACAGATAATGAGATCTGCATTTTATTAGACACAGTGGAGCTCACTGATGTTTAACTATTAGGCAGAACCATTTTGGCTGCTCAGTTACAATTACATTATTTTTTCTCTGTGGCTGGATAGCTGTCAATTGATTTAATTCATTCTAAATGTGTAGTACAGTATTTTCCTTAATGTTGTCTGCATTCAGAGAACTGGATACATTTCTACACCTTTTCCTGAAAGGAAATGTATCCCCCTCCTAAAAGGGAGGGGACTTCCCTGTAGTTACATTTCTCTGCAGTCCAATCTTTTTGCCTTCAAATTTTGTGAAAATTTTCCCATGTTCTGCCTTTGAGTCAGGGATATTTCAAAATCCCATTCTTAGCTTTAAACATATCCTCAAACTCTGCTTGTTTGGATAGGACTAAAGCACATACTTGAAATGAAACACTCATGAATCAGGGTGGGTTCCTGAAATAAGTCCAGCTTAAAAAGGATCCACTGGCCACGTTCCAAAGGCTGACATGCCCACCTCAAGCTGTAGTGCCCTGCACATCCTGTGCTGTGTAGTACAAGCTCATAATTTATGAGTCACACAGTGCTCATAATGATGAAATAACAGCATCAAAATGGGATCTAATCAATGCAAATATTTAGGTCCATCACAGGCCACGAGAAGATCTGCTCTCCCAGAAGGGCCCAGCTTCACATGACTCTCCTGCGTGCTGGAGCCAACTCACAGAGTCATAAATAATCCAGTTGGTAAATATCAGAAGGTTACATTGCCTCTCTGGTTCTGTGGGCTGACCCCTGAGGTGGCTCAGTGCAAAGAAAGGAAGAGAGACATGCAGAGAGCTGGGTCTAACCCTCTTTGCATTTTAAGCTGACAAGAACAGAAGGATATATGTCATCTTTTACTGCATCTAAATTTGTGGAGGGTAATTTCTCATAATAGACTGCCTTGATTGCTTACTGAACATACCTTGGAGAGTGGTCTTGGTTTTGTAAAGCAAAAGCATGTCTCTCTTCACTTTAAATGATAAAGCATATAAGAGATAGTAGAGGAGTATTATTGTTCAGCTAAAGAAAAGAAAGCTTGTTTCAGATAGGGATGTCTTTCTGAGATTTACTAAGCAGTTCATGGGATTTAGATATCTACATTTTAGACATCTCAGTTTAATATAGAAAAAAAAAAATTATTACATTTCAGAATAATAATTCTCATTGAAATGAATGGGAGAGATTCATCTAGAGCCATAGATTGCTTCCAAAACTCTATTTCCTCACCTATTTCAGTGACATTCACAGAAAGCAGCTGCCATAAATTTTTATAATAAATGCTAGGCATATGGATGGCTAACTCTGTTTGCACAGCCTCAGCCTGTACAGTAAACCTCACTCTGCAGAACAGTCCAGCTGGTTGTTTGTTGGCAATTGTTTGCAAGATGCACCCTTAGGAAGCTGCTGTGGCTCTCCATGGCCTGTGGTGCTCTTTTGTAACCCTTGTCATTAATCTGAGGCTGTAATGTGCTGTTCAATGGGGCAGGTGTCTCACTGGGCTGGAGGGATTACCAGGGACAAGGACACCAGGATTTATGGTTCCTTACAGTCACCGCTGTCATAAAAACAGAAAACCTTCCTGAAATGAAGAACAGGCACTGTGGAGAGACCATTTGTCTTTGTGCAACTCAAGCCCAGGACTCCACTTGCAGCCTCTCATCAAGCTGCAGAAGGGAAAATGGCAGGAGAAGGACCGAGCACCCACAGCCAGACTGGCTGGAGTGACACCAGAACTGGAGGGATGGGAAGCACATGTCTGTGTGGGCAGCTCTGCAAGACTGGGACTACTGCTAGGAGTCAAAGCAAGGGACAGGAGATGGCATATGTGTGAATGTTGGATGGAAGGCTTTAAAACATGCAAATGTTGGTGGGGTTTGGGGTTTCATTCCATTGAATTCTTGGTTGTGGTTATGCAGTTGTATTTATAACCCTAGCTAAACCAGTTGCTAGTGGTGATGTAGTAAAAGCTGCTTACATTAACTACTCTAGTGTAAGGAAAACAGAGAAGAATGGAGACACAGGAGCATACAGTGAAGATGCTGAAATGTGGAGAGGAGGAAGGACACCGAGAGTCTGCCCAGAAAGTGCTGAAGTTGTATCAGGCCAGATGAGGAGTCCTTTTAAAAATCAGTGATTTATTTATTTTCAAAATCGATTCAGATTTGTCCTGGATTGCCAAGCAAATTGTATTCTATTTGCCATCTGTATGGCAGTTGTCTTCTGTTCAGTGGGCAGTTTTCCTTATCTCTCCCACACCCAATCCTCCCTCTGGGGGGACATCTGCTGATAACGGGCCATTGAATGTCACTGCATGGCTGATAAGAACTACAGCATCCCACTGGGAGATGTGAGCCCAGAGGGAGGAGCTAAGCATTCCTACCTGGATATAATCTGGAGATTCTGGAACAGCAGCACAGCTTCTCCACTGGATTCCCCAGAGGAACAGCAGCTGCCTCTTCCACTGGATCTTCAGAGGAAGAATACACCTCTCTACAGGATCCCTGCTCCAACAGAACCACACCTGACACTGCAGGAGGGCTGCAGCCACAATTCCAATGGGACTGCCACCAACACCCTGACCCACAGGGTGTCAGGTTGTGTTCTGACTCTGTCAGTGTTGTTCTAGTCTATTACATTATATATTTTATCATTTTATTTTCTTCCCTAATAATAAACTGTTATTCCTGCTCCTATATTTTTGCCTGAGAGACCCCCTAATTTCAAATTTATAACAATTCTGAGGGAGAAGTTTTACATCTTTTCCATTTTAGGGGAGGCTCCTGCCTTCCTTAGCAGACAC
>JAHXMQ010000807.1:134017186-134035897 GCA_020466415.1 Ammodramus savannarum pratensis | reverse complement strand
AAGCTTCAGTCAAAATCTAAAAGCAGAAAATAACCAGAGAAGAGGTGGAAAATTAACTACAGAAGATGAGCTTATAGGAGCCAGCAGCTGACCAAGTCCAAGCAGGTCCCTTGCCTCAGGTCAGTCTTTGCAGGGACAAGAATTACAGCATCCATTGCGTCTGTGTGGGGGCACCCAAAGAAAGGGAGAGAATGGCTCAGAAAGGAAAGGAAAAACTCATTGGTGGCAGACGCCAGCAGCCTGGTGGCTTCAGCGTGTGACAAGGCACAGGAGGGCACACAGCTGTACCCCAGGGTGGCCCAGAGATGCTGGCCCCAGCCCCTCCTGCTGGATAGGTTTTCCCATCAGCAGCTCTTGTGTGAGCATCTTCCCAGTGTCACACATCATGTCCCCAAAGTGGGAGCTGAGCATGAAGCACAGGGAGATGCTGCAGCTCACACACCACTGGTCCACCACCTCTGAGCTACAATTTCCAATGTTGAATCACAGATCAGCAGCCAGAAGAAAAATCCACTGTTTTTAATAAAATGCAGTGCTAGACAATTAAGAAAGGTCTGGCAACATTTTGCTGTTATAGCAGCGAATACTGGTTGTTAAAAATAATGATGCTACTAAAAAACCTTGTGAAAAACAGAGACATTTAGACACATTTATACAATGCCTTCCATCCCAAGGGTTCAGAAAATTTTATAGCAGTAGCAAGCAGATTGCTTGATCAGGTGCTTGCTGTGGTAGAAGGGACCAAAACAAGGTATTTCTAAAATGATACTGTCAAATTCTACAAGAGAAATTATTTTTAGGGACCGTTAAAAATGGTTGTCTTTGTTCAAATAGGGAAAGTTTGCTGGCATGCCCATGATCCAGGGTAAGCTCTTTATCAGCCTGCAGAAGACATCTGCAAGTACTTTTCTTGCAGAGACATGGGAGCAGACTCATTTTAGCTGCAGACAGAAATTGTGTGGTCACAACCTGCCATTTGACTTTTTCAAACTTGTAAATAATTCCTCTCATTTGTATGAACCTCTCACTCACCCAGCAACACTGATATGAAATATAAATAAGCAAAATTCCACAGCTTTCTTATTTTCTCTAATGACTTGCCATGTTGTCTGGCTTGAAAATACTGGGAATTTACCTTCCTTAAATTAAGACCCATTCTACTGACCTGCATGACCTGGGCAGGCTGGGGCAGGGAAACATCCAGCTCCACTGAATAATCAGAGGGAAGAAAGTATTCCAGAGCTGGAAGGAAGCATCATGTGACTATGAATCTGAGAGACTGAGATGGTACCCTAGCTGAGAAAGCTGTACAACTGTGCCAGTGCTTCCTTTGGCAGGGAGGGATGTGGCTGTGGCTGTTCAGAAATCTCCAGGGAAAAAGGCAGCAAGCAAAGGCCTCTAAGGAAATCAGGCTGTTGGAGTGGGAGAAAAGACATCCCTTGAGGATGGCATCAGTGGTTTAATTTGTGCACCTATTACCAACTAATTACAATAACAAAACTAGTCTTGGATGTTAAAGTGAGAGGAGGTTTGGGAATAAGGCACTTCAGCACTCCAATGGAAGTGGGCTGCCCAGTGGGCATGGAAACACACTGACAAGAAGTCAAAGTGAATGTAACAGGGATGAAAGTAGGTATATGAAAAAAACTGAAGAACTTCTGGCTCAGAAAACTGTTGAGAGTGATTTATATTCTTAATGTGGTAAACAGATCCTAAAACGTTTTGTCTCTTAGCTCAAAAGAACATTTCTAGACTATGGATGGATTTATGTAAATAAAGGTTCAGAAACCTACCACCTGCAAGGCAGCAGAAAGGTAACCTGGAAAACACCAAACAGAAAACTCATGTTCAGCCTCACACTGTAACAGCCTTTCCTATATCTTCACACCTATGCAAATTATCTGTCACAATGCATAAAGCTCAAGATAAACAAAGCTCTTCCACAACTTGGCATATGGAAAAAGGGTCTGAACTGAAATGGTAATTGAGTTTTAGAGACCCATCCATTTGCTGTCATCGTGCCATCTGTCTCCCTGGCAGAGTCCTGACAGCTTGCATTGGCAGCTTTGATTGCCAAAGCTCATGTATTAAGTTAGATTTACCTAGTCTTCCCACGCACATTTTCTTATTTTTCTATGGTCCTGCTATTCTAGATGATTCACAGAACTGCAGGATACCCTGTACTCCCAGAAGCATAATATATTTTAGTATTTTTAAACTGTTTTTTTTTTTTCTTTTAATCAGAAATATGGATAATTTTCTGTTGTGGTTTGTAAGCCACCTGTAGACACCAAGTCCACCAGAGTCAATAGGGAGATTTAGTTCTCAGGGACTGACCATGGTAACAGGGATCACAGGTGCTGGTGTATGTATGTGTGAAGTATTTCTACCACCAGAGTAATAAATGAAAACTGCAGATGCCATATGAGGGCAGGAGCCCCCGGGGCAGGCTCCAAGTTATTGCATTACTGTCATAACTGCTCACTGCAAAGCACCTTTGACTAAAAGCCAGTATGATGCCCAGCATAACTCTGCTGACTCCCCTGAAATTGCACAGATGATTAATGTTGCCCCTTAAGGTATGAAAGAAGAGATAAAATTATTTACATTTAATTTCTTTACCCAGAATGGAACTTTTAACTGTGGCAGTGAATGATGGGGGAGTTGCCCTCAGACTTTATTGAGTCACATTCCAGCTAGCCCTGTGACCATGAACATGTTTCCTCACTATGCAAGAACAGAGGGTTTAATTCCAGCAGGAGTTAATTCATGCTGGGCAGAAGACAGATAAGCACTCCTGGCAGTCCATTTACTGAGACATACACACAGTGCAAGATACCAGAGCCCATCCTGCCTGTAGGCCAAAGGAATTGTGGCCACATGCAAAACACACAAGCACTGAGACACCACTGACTTTATACAGTGAGAACCATGCTCTAGGCAAGGCAAGAGGCTGCTCTGTTGAACAGCTTTGGTTCTTGGTCTGCTTTACTCCTGTTGTAGAATTAAACAACACCTTAGTTATGTCACTGAAATCATTGTCCTGGTTGTGACTCGACACAGTAATTTTCTTTTTAGCAGCTGGTACAGGGCTGTGTTTTGAATTTAGGATGAGAATGTTGGTAACACACTGATGTTTTAGTTGTTGCTAAGCAGTGTTTACCCTAAGTCAAGGAGTTTTCAGCTTCCTGTGCTGCCATCAAACCAGTGCACAAGGAGCTGGGAGGGAGCACGGCCAGGACAGGTGACCCCAGCTGGCCAGAGGGACATTCCCCACCAGAGGACATTGTGCCCAGTGTATAAACTGCGGGGAGCTGGCTGAGGGCACTGATTGCTGCTCAGGGCTGGGCATCCATCAGCAGGTGTTGAGCAATTGTGTTGTGGATCCCGTGAGTCTCTTGGATTTCATTCCCCTCTTTCTCTCTTTTTTCATTAGTACTAGCAGAAGTATCATTATTATTGTTGTTTCAATTATTAAACTGTTCTTATTTCAATCCATGAAATCCACTTTTTTTTCCCCCAGTTCTCCTCCTCACTTGGTAGGAGAGCAAGTGGCTTCAAGGGATGACAATCATTTAGTTGGTGGCTTCCTAAAGGAAAGTTTGCATGCCCTAAACTGGATTAGACCTGCCTGAGGAATAGTTTTCCAGTCATACAAATAAAAATCCAACAGGATTTCAACTCATTGTTTTAATTTCTTTCCCAAGACAGAAAGACTTCTCAAAGTTCTTCACAAGCACCCAAACCAAGAGAATCCCAACAGGTTACAGGTAAACAGGTTGGTAAACAGGTCACTCAGTGGGACACTGTGGGGCACTCAAGTCCCCCTTGTTCTTACTCCAAGGTACTCCCACAATCCCACTGAGTCTCCTAGTAACACACAACAGGATTACTCTCTGCTTCTCAGTCAGAGAATTGTTCCACTTTGAAGTAAATAGAGAGAAAGGGTGATTCCAACTGTGGTCCTTGGCTGGCATGTGAGAAAACCTCAACTAAGTCCAAGCTCCAGTAAATATGTAATTATTAACCAGCTACAGCACCAGAAACCTGAGAAAGAGCAACCCAGAGCAGCCAGCTTGGCTGTGGAAATGCTTACATGAGGTGTGAGGCATCATGCTCCAAGCTCATAGCCTGAGCTTTGATGCTTTGAACCTTGGTTGCCTTGGTGGGAACTAGATGATCTTTAATGTCCCTTTCTGACCCAAACCATTCTATGATTCTGCGTTCTTTGTTTCAGAAGACTAGAGTGACATCAGAGCTGAGGATGGCTCTAAGGGTGTGAGAGCAACCTCAGTCTGTGCATTCTCACTGTGGTCATGTTTGACCATTTTGCAACAGTAGAGGAGTGGGTGTTCAGCAAGGGTGTTCAAAAAGCATGGCTGGATGTGGTGTGAAGCTAGACTGAGGCTGGTTGAAAGTGAAATGAAATTCAAGTGAAGAATACCTGAGGTTTAGGAATTGCTGTGACAGGATGCACACTTACTGAGCAGTCTGGCTGGCAACTGAGCACAGCTTTCAGTAGTGCTGTACACACACAGTGAGAATATGTGTTCCTTTAATCCTTGTGTAACCTAGCAGCTCCACCTACCCTGGAGACTGAAATTCTCTTTGATTCATTGAGCATGCCCAGCAAAAACTCCTGAGCCTTCTCCTCTCCCTTTGCTGCCAGTTATAAGGGCAGAGGTTCAAAAGATCTCCATAGAGATTAACAACAGAAATCCATTCACCCTTTGCTCAGGAGCAGCTAATACTTGGATGTGCATTTAGGCAGTGGCACAGATTACATTGTGAATTCCCTCCTAACCTCCAACCATCTGATACATATTTTGAATAGGCAGGTACCTCCAGGAAATGGCATTTAGTAGCAAGCATGATTTAATGTCTTTACTGGAGTGGATGCTGCTAAACCCAGGGAAGTCCTGTCAGTTTTAGTTCCTCTGGCTCCATCAGTGAAGATGTGAGATAACCCTGACTTTGTAACATAGATCGTTTTCTCAGAGACTTTCACAAGTCTGATAATTCCACAAGCATTATCCACTCACTAAAGATCTTGGCCTTCTGCTCACTTAATATCAACAGTTCTGAGAAAATGAATGGTCTTACTAATCTGTGTAAAGTAAGCAGCATTTTGTCCTTAAAAATAAGAATATTTAGTCACCTCCTGAATCTGGTGCATTCAGCCAATGCACTTAAAGAATGCAGGATCAGAATTGTGGAATGGTACAGGTTGGAAGGGACCTCTGGAAATCACCCAGGTCCAACCCCCATTGAAGAGGGGATAACTCCTAAGTCAGATCAGGTCATTCACAGTGATGTCCGCTGGCATTTTGGACATTGCTAAAGTCGGAGATTTCACATCTACTTTAACTGATTTCAAACCACTCCCCAGGTGAATATTTATTTCTTAATATCCAATTGGAATGTAGAATCATAGACTGGTTTAGGCAGAAAGGAACCTGAGACATCATCTAGTTTCAACCACTCTGCCACAGGCAGGGACATTTTCCACCAGACCAGAGCCCCATCCAACCTGTCCCTGAACACTTTCAGGCATGGACCATCCACAACTTCCCCGAGCAACCTGTTCCAGTGACTCACCACCCTCAGAGGAATGAATTCCTTCCGATTTAATGCTAGCCTAATCCAATTTAAACCTACCCTCCATCATCCTAATGCTCTTACCTCTTGTTCTATCATTCCATGCCCTTTTAAAAAGTCCCTCTCCAGGCTCTCTTGCACTACCTTTAGGTCCTGCAAGGTGCCATATGGCCTCCCCAGAGGCTGAACAACCCCAACTCTCCCAGCCTGCCTTCACAGCAGAGGTGCTCCAGTGCCTGGATCACCTTCCTGGCCCTGCTCTGAACTCCTGGCACAGCTCCATGTCCTTCCCACTCTGGGGGCCCCAGAGCTGGATGCAGCACTGCAGGTGGAGCAGGGAGGCAGAATTTCCTCCCTCCAGCTGTGGTCAGCTGCCTGTGGTGCAGCCCAGGGCACAGGTTCTGGGCTGCCTGTGCCCATTCCCAGCTCATGCTGAGCTCCTCACCAACCAACAGCCCCAAGTCAGCAGCTGCTGTTGTGACTCTCACTCATTGCATGCCCTCAGATCGCTGTGCAGCTCTAAGGAGAGTTTGCTTTTACCCTTTCTGTGCTCATCCCTGAGGTAACTGGAGACAGCAGTAAGATTTTCCCCTTAAACTTCTCTTTTTAGGAGTAATAAACTCAGTTCTTTTTGTCTTTAGACATCATACATGAATCTGCTCCTCACCTTGATTACCTTTGACTGGACTTCTCCCGGTGAGGAACCCCAAATAGGACACAAAATTTCAGGGTTTGTTGGATGGAGAGAAATGGTTATAACCCCAATCCTGATGGACACAATCTTACTCATATAGGCCAGGATGCTCCTGCTCCAGGGTGTGTCCAAGAGACTCATCAGGTCCTCAAAGCTGTCTGCCCAGTCAGTCCCCAGCCTGTACTCTTATTTAGCTCTGTTCCATCCCAGGTGCAGACCTTTGCTTTTCCATATACATACTTATACATGTATATGGAAAATATGTATATTTTCCATATGCATACTTACACATATATATATTTGTCTATATTCTGTATTTCCTTCAACTGAGCCATTCAGCTCCAACTAAATTTTGGAATATATAAAAAAAAAAATTTCTTTTGAAAGTTGAGTAAGTAAAATAATGAAAGTATTAATGATTTTTCATGAGAACATAATCTAGTTTTACTTGTTTAGATTTAATACATTTTATTTTCATTTCCCTTTAAACGTAATTTTTGTCTATTTGTTCCTGAAACAAAAAATAATAATTATTTTCAGGAGCATGTATTTTATCATTTGTGGTTGATTCTATTAATTCTGGGTCATAGGTTTTTTTTTCTGGGAAGAGCCCACACAACAAAAAGCTTTCAGCCTTGGAGCTGCTAAGTGCTGCTAAGATCAATATAATGACAATCAATGATGTTTTGCACCTTACAAACCAGGAATTTTAAATCAAGAGGCTTTATTAAAGGCTGCAAACTCTATTTGTCCTTTGAGTTGTAAGTAAAAAAACTTACTCATTCCAAAATTGTCAGCATTCTTGTGTATAAAAGATAAAATAATAATTTCTCCTCCCAAAAGATGGCAGTTTATTTCCAAAAGATGATATAGTCTCTAAGGCTGCATTTGTTCCAGTACTACAATAGGATCCCTGGTTCTGAGAATGGGTAGCACAGCACTGAATAAATTCTTATGGGGAAGATCCCATCCCATCAAAACAAGGTCCTGGACCTGTTTTGGATATGCTGCTTTGCATTTCCCTTGGTAGCATGGAGGAACGAGCAGCAGCAGTGGAAAACATCTTGTTCATTACCCTTTGTTATTGTTACTTGCTGTTTTCATTAAAAATTCCAGAGAGATTCAGGAGAGGCAGAAGGAAGCACCAGTTCTGCTTACCCTCTCTATACCACAAGCATGGGATGCATGGGGTACCCCTGAACATCTCTGTTTGTGTCTTCCCCCCAACTCTCTCTCTCAAACTGCAGTTCACCAGCAAATGTCATTGTCACCTGATCTTAACACGGATGCCCTTCCTTCCCTTCCTCTCCCCCAAGAGATGCAAGCTGTGAGCCCCATATTAATACCTGCCAGCTTCTCACCTCACCTGTCTGACCCAAAACCTCTTTGGACCTGTTATCCCAGGATTGTCTGGAGGAGCAGAGTGCCAGCACCAGCCCTGCCCTGCCTGGATGCCATCCAAGGCTTGTGGGCTGGAACTGGCATCTCTGCATGGAGCTGGGGCACAGGGAATCCTGCTCGCTGGGGTTAGATTCTGACTTCTGCTAGGAAGCCCAGAATCCCACTACTCATCACAATCAGTGTGCCAAAAACCATAGGAAATGCTCAAGCATTTCATTAATAGCTGATGTTATTAAGTAGACAATTAATAAGAGCAGTCAAGTGAATTATTATCTCTAATAAAAGCCCCGACAATTGCTAACAAGTTAGGAAATGCCAGCACAGAAGTTCTCAAAGAAATAATTCCCTGCCACATTGCCCCCAAACAGAATAACCAGGGTTACTAACAGCTTTCCTGGGCGCAGCTGGGAGCAAGGAAATTCCCGCGGCGCCTCACTGACATATTTTTAGAGGAGCCCAGGGACAATCACACAGGGATGCTAACTTTGTGCGGCTGGCACGGAATACGCCCGAAGGGGAGACAAAGCCGGGGCTGATTCCCGCACGGCGCAGGGCAAGGACCGCGGGCTGCGGTAGGGGCAGGGGCGGCACGTACCGGGCAGGGACCGCCGGCTGGGGCAGGGACCGGCGGCTCGGCTCTGCCCTCCCGCTTGGCCCGGTGCCGGTTCCGAGCCGCGCACGGACATGACTAAGCAGCAGCACCTCTCCCTCTCCCTCCGCGGCCGCTCCCGCACTCACCTGCCCGCCCGGGCCGGCCCCGCCAGCCCGCGGCGCGGCTCCTCCGCAGGGGCCGCCCGAGGCTCCTCCGCCCCGCTCCGGCCGCTCTGCCGCCAGCGCCGCCCCGCTCCGCTCCAGCCGCTCCACTCCGCACCGCCCCGCTCCAGCCGCGCACCCCCGCGCCCGCGGAGCCGCCGCCTCTCGCCGCCGGGCCGGGGGTGCCGTCAGCCGCTGCTGGCGCAGGGCTCTCCCTGCCGGGGATGAAGCCCCCGGCGGCCGCCAGCCCGGAGCCCCCGCGGCCGGCGGCGCTCGGGGCGGCCGGGGACCCCCCGCACCCGCGCTAGGGCGGCGCTTCCCCCGCTCCCGGTGCAGGCAGCGCCTCCCGCCGCCGCCGCCGCAGCCCGGAGCAGCCCCGCAGCCCCGGCATGGAGCGCCCGCTCAACCTCAGCTGCCTCGCCGATGCGACGCCGGACAGCGGCAACAGGAGCGCGTCCTCCGGCGGCCTCGAGGGCGGCCAGGCCCCCCATCTCTCCGTCTTCAGCGTGTTGGTTCTCAGCCTGTTGGCCATGCTGGTGGTGGCCACGTTCCTCTGGAACGGGCTGGTCCTGGCCACCATCCTCCGCGTGCGCAGTTTCCACCGGGTGCCCCACAACCTGGTGGCCTCCATGGCCGTCTCCGACGTGATGGTGGCCGCCCTCGTCATGCCCCTCAGCTTGGTGCACGAGTTGTCCGGGCGGCGGTGGCGGCTGGGCCGGTCGCTGTGCCAGGTGTGGATCTCCTTCGATGTGCTGTGCTGCACTGCCAGCATCTGGAATGTCACGGCCATTGCCCTGGACCGCTACTGGTCCATCACCCGCCACCTGGAGTACACGCTGCGCACCCGGCGCCGCATCTCCAACATCATGATCGCTCTCACCTGGGCGCTCTCCGCCTTCATCTCTCTGGCCCCGCTGCTCTTTGGCTGGGGAGAGACTTACTCAGAGGACAGCGAAGAGTGCCAAGTCAGCCGGGAGCCTTCTTACACCATCTTCTCCACCTTCGGGGCTTTCTACCTGCCCCTCTGCGTGGTGCTCTTTGTGTACTGGAAGATCTACAGGGCTGCCAAGTTTCGGATCGGATCTCGCAAGAGCAACTCCATCACCCCCATGACACCAGAAGCACTGGAGGTAGGTCAGCTTGGTTGTGTTTTGCTCAGGTCAAGCACTGGCAGCAGGCAAGCCTTTGTAGAAGTGGGGCAAACTTAAACCAGAAGTGTGCAAGTGAACAGTGATCCACCAAAGCCCTGTGGAGCCTGGAGGCTTCCAAGGGAAAGCAGACTGCAAAGCTTGCAAACCCAGTCTGTTGGCTCCTTCCGAGCCCCCGGCTGTGTGTGAGCACTCAAGGTGTAGCTGGAACAACTTTGGGACATACTGTGAGCCTGAGCTCCACGTGGGCGAGCAGTGACTCACAGATGTCCCCCCATGGAATGCTGAATCAGTGCTCACCAGCATGAGTAAGGGGTCACTGTCCCTCCCCTGGGGAGGCAAGGGGACAGTGGATAGATGGGCAGCTGTCTCTGCTGGGGATGATACCCTGGCAACCAGCTGGGGCTTTGGGGACACTGTGAATTTACCCAGACAGCAAGCACTTGTGCAGAATGTCCTTGGAAATCTTTCCTAATCATGACTGCATCGTGTCAGTTCATCCCAGGCACGGTGACTCTGCACTGTAAAGATTTCTTGCAGAGAGGAAGCAAATGTGTGCTAATTTTCTTTCCTCTCCTACCAAGAACTCTTAAACTCAATGGGTTTAGAGGAAGTAAGCAGACTTCTGTGCACGGCATGTGGGTGTGTGCCTGTTCTGCTGATCAGATTGTAAGCGGGGAAGTAATCTTATTGTGCTGCACTGTGAGTAACCCCACATACCCTCAGTACTCTCTCTAGTTTCTAATCTCACTTAAATAGTCTCCATCACCCAGAAGAGGTTATACAGCCACCTTGCCCTCAGTTAGAGTGTGACCTGCATTGTCTGTGTTTCCCCTGGAGCCCTGGCCCTTGCTTGCACTGCTGGGCTCTGTACCTGCTGTGTGGGCTCACCTGACTGGGGTACATGTGGTGCAATTTGTGTTTGTGTTTGGCAGGTGAAAGAAGCTGCCCAGCAGCCACAGATGGTCTTCACTGTCCGTCACGCCACGGTGACGTTCCAGACAGAGGGAGACACGTGGAGAGAGCAGAAGGAAAAGAAAGCTGCCCTCATGGTGGGCATCCTTATTGGGGTCTTCGTGCTCTGCTGGATCCCATTCTTCATCACAGAGCTCATCAACCCGCTCTGCTCATGTGACATCCCACCCGTTTGGAAGAGCATTTTTCTATGGCTGGGCTATTCAAATTCCTTTTTTAATCCACTCATCTACACTGCTTTCAACAAAAACTACAACAACGCCTTCAGGAACCTATTCTTTAGGCAGTAGTGAGCAGCAAAAGCTTTCCTGCTGCCCCAGAAAGTTGATTTTAAGTGTCAATGATTCTGACCAAATTCCTGAGGAAGTTCAAAGCCACAGATACTGAGGTGATGCCAAAAATGCATCACCACGGGTTGTGTGTCCCAGTCCCTAGGCAGGCTCTCCATCCCAGCCTCTTAGCTGCTGTTTTTCCTGCAAGTAGCATGTAAGGGCTTCTCCTGCCAGCAGCCTGGCATCCTCGCTCCAGTGCCCTGCTGTGTTCTTCCTGCCTCCCCAGTGATGCTCTGTTTGGTGGCACCAAAGGTGCAGAGGAATCCAATGGCAAAGAAACTTTAGTTTGGCCACTGCTGGAATCCCCCAGCATTAATCACCTTTGTCCCGTGTGCAGAGCTGGGACCCTATAACATCAGGAGGTTTTGTGATTACATATGAGAGTACACATTTTATGGCTTGGCTGAAAACGTGGTTTGTCTTGTCTTTCACTGGTAAAGACTGCAAAGTGTTTGGTTTTTTGGGAAATAAAACCCTTGGTAAGGGTTAAGTGCAGACTACAAGTGCCAAGCTTTTTCTTACATACTTTGGGAAGAACAAATTGTGTCTGTTTGCTTTGGGATTCTATGTAGCAGGTTTTTGGTTCTTTTTTTAAAAAACAAACTAATTGTGAAAGCTTAATGCATGGTGTATCCTGGAATGAGAGAGAATGCATGGGAAACTCACCTCTCATTCCCCAGCTGCTACGTGTGAGCATCTGCCTCAGACCTTTATGTTCAGAAATAACCAGCTGTAAATGCTAATCTTCCTGCCTGTTGTTTCCCATTTTAAAACATTAATGTATTTTGAGCAGCTGTGGGCAGATTTCCTGTAGTTTCAGGGGATACAAGGGGTGTATTTCGAGTTGCCTTTCAATGAGGAGTTGTGTTTTACTATTTCTGAATGCAATCCAGAACTTGAAACCAAAGCAAAAACCCCACTTTATTTCCATGAGCACTGGGTTTCAGGCAAAAGGCAATTAATGGCAGATGATATTTCTGTCTGGAAGCATAATCAAACCATGGAGCTTTTCTCCTGCAAGGACCAGGCTTGAATATTTATTTTTTTGCCCACCTGTCCTTCTCTGCCCGCCCCTCTAAGGCTCCATCCCACGTGGTTCTTACTGCTCTGTTGCCTCCCTGCCTTTCCGCATTGCCAACTTAATTATAATAGTTGGCATTTCACTCCTATAATTAGGGTTACACACTTTATACTGCCCTACTGAAGGACTGATGGGTCTGCAGATAAAGGAAAGCTTTAGTATTAAATTGGTTTTGGGACAGCCACTGAAATCAGACCACAATTAAAACAGTGGAAAAAATACAATATGGAAATCTGAATGACCCGATTTCATGTCAGATATCTCAAGAAGAGATAAAAGGGAAAGATGTCAATAAATGATGGTAAAGCTCCCTGGGGTTGGGTAGTATTCATTTCTATCTGTAGTAGATCATGAGACATCAGATGTTAAAGTTGTTGCTGGTCCTTTAAAACAGACAAAAATCCTGGCAGAGTTGGCAATAAAAGCTCTTTTTCTTTTGCTGTGTCTGGACAGGTGAAAATGGAAGCAGAGGTCAAGGTGCCATTAGAGTGTTGCAGCCCTTTCAGGACCAGTTAGACAAACATCCATCAGCACTGACATGGACAGTGTTGATCCTGCCTTTTGGCAAGAAGAGAAATAGGATAGCCCTTGGCATCTTCCTTAACATCATCTTATAAAACTCTGTTAGAAATATTGGGTAAAACCCTGCCCTCATTGAAAGCAAAGGAGAATTTTTTCAGTGGATCCGATTTTTATGTGGCATGTTTTTTCTCGTAAAAACATGTTTTTAATGTTAATTAATTCAAGAAGAAGATGGGTGGGATGGGGAGTAATCTTCCAACTCCCATGAAAGAGGCTCTGACCTGCCCCCTAACCATGGGCCAATATTTCTGACTAGTAAAGAGCATTTTCTTTCTTTGTTTATATATTAAAATATTATTAGTGACATCTCTGATGTATCAAAAATTGTAATAAACTCTTGAACTGCCTTTTTTTTACTGACTATGTAAAGGCTGTGCTGCTTTCTCTGGACAGTCCATCACTGATGCTGAGTTGATCTGTTTGGGAATTGCTGCTTTTGTTGTGCCAAGGGTTGTCTAGCCAAAAATTACTTTGAAAAAATGCTTCCTTGTTCAAGCCTTCAAGAACTTCAGCTAAGCTTGGTGGTGCCTGAAAGTAGACCACTTCTTAGGCTCCCAGAGTGATACTTTAAAGCATGGATTACCTGGGAATTTGGACCTTAGATCCCCATTTTCACAGCTAACATCATGTCTGCACAACCCCATGTCAGTCCCAGCTGTGTCCATGCCATTTTTATTTGGTCTTTGATGAGTGTTGCAGATTCTCTTGTCTCTGTTGCATGAAGTCCTTGTTCAGGATGTGGAATCAGCTGTAAACTCAATATCCACTGTGAGCAGACAGGAGTTAAACTGAAATCAGTGGGAAATTCCCTACTTCAGTTGCAGTTTGGTGCTGGGGTGAAGCTCCCTTTCATTGCACCCTGTTTATTCATGCTGTGCCTTAAACAGTGACAGGGAGACAGGAGATCATTTTGAAGTGACACTAGATAATTCCAATTTGCCTGTAGTGATGAGTATTCCACCATCCTGGTGTAAATTACTCTTACATTTATTTGACAGGCCACATCTGATACAATCATTTTCTGGAAAGAAACAGCTTCCAGTTGGTGGTAAGATTTGTTCTTTTAAATCTTGACAAAATTAGCAGCTTTTGGCTCATACTTGGGACCTAACACCATGGGCTTTCCTTCTGAAGATCATCCCTGCAATGCTATATGACCAGGCAGGGAAAATATCATTGCTCTGGAGGTTGCACTGCAGAATCACACTGAAACATGCCACAATGATCTCAGCACAGGGAAATGGCACAAAGAGACCTGGGCACCTGATCCAGGCTCCGAGGCTTTTTACAAACCTCTCATTATTCAAACACAGATGCTGAGTGGGCTCCCAGAGATGCAAATCATGTTTGAAGACATAGGCAACCACAGCTTCAAAGGAGGCATCTTGTACCTCCTTGTTCCCATTTATACACAGAATCAGTCGTGTGAAGAGATCTGCCTCACCAAGGCTTTGTGAGGATTAATTACAAAATGTTGATCATGTACCAGGAAGGTGGAGCGCTCTGGTTTGAATGCTGAGCAGTATTATAAATTGAGCTTCTATTTAATTCCTATGAAGAACGTTATTACCCATTATTATTGAGTTTTGTATGCAGTTTAATGGCTATATAATACTTCCAGAGCAGATTTAACTAACCTGCTCCCACTTATAATTAATTTAGCTCCCTCTCAGTTCCCTGCCAACCCAATGAACATCTGTTTGGGAGCTCAGTAGTGAGGGCAGTGTGTGCTGAATTCCAGCTGCTGCTGAGCATCTCCTCATGGTGCTGTCAGGGCCCAAGGAACAGCAGCTCTCTGGGCAGTCTGCTCTGGGTTCCTTTTGCTTTTTAGGGAAGAAAGAAAAGGTCATTGAAGAATGCCCATGGATTACAGGACATGTTGGCTAACCACCTTCCTCCTGCACCCCCAGCCTGTTGGGCTCTCTGCTCATCACAGGCAGGTGGTTGCAGGACGTGCACTGGCCCTACACAGCCAGAGGTGAGCCACACATGACTTCATCCCCTGGAAATTTTTCAGGGCTTTTCAAAAAATTACTGCTAGGAGATGTGTCCTTTGGACTGTCAGCAGCAGCTGAAAGTGGGAGTTTCCTGGAAGTAGAGCTGCAGGTAATTTAAGAAATTTCTCCTGACAAAGTTAATTAGTGGCTATTCCTTCCAGTGATTGCAGTGGTGAGGTGCGACTGACAAAGTGTCAAAGTGATTTGTGCAAGGCAGTGGTTTGAGCTGCTTTGTTCATTGTGTTTTACTCTTGGACCCCTTATTTTCCCATCCCTGGTAGAGCTTCCCCTGGGGCTCCAGCAAAGTCATGGTGAACATGATGCAGGCACCATGAATGCTCCATGCAAGAACAGTGGGGTGAAACAGCCATGACAAAATTAGCATCCCCACTGGGATACACCCTGGCATGAAAATAATGACATTGCCAGCATTTCATTAAATTTAGGACATGGCCAAAGAGCTCCTTAAGTCCTCATTATTTTCAGTTACACCGAGGTGCTGAGGAAGTTGCAGAAGACTGGAAAAGAGCTGGAGTTGTGCCAGTATTTTAAAAAAGCAAATTTGGAGAGCCAAGTATTTCTAAGACAAATGCTGTTACTGATTTACAGCTTGAAATTGATCCTTGGCAGAAGAAGTGGAGGAGCTGATAAATAACTTGGTGAATAAAAAATTACAGGAAATAAATATAATTAAAATAAATCACATTGATGTTTTTGATTGCAGCACATGGCTCATTGCTGATGGTGATATAAAGTATTCACTCAATAATGAATCCGACTTGACAACATTCAATGCCTCCATTAAAAATTGAAGAAGAAACCAGTATGAGGTTCAAACTGTCCAATAATTGCTAGTGACTTATGGACTGGGGAAGGTGTAAATACAGAAAATAAGGTCACTTCTACAGAGAAGTAAGGATAAAAATTGGTTGGGAGCATTTCAGCCTGGCATGAGGAAAAGGCATGTGTCCAGGAGCAGTGGGATGGGCCCTGGTTGCAGGAGGAGAAACAAGGCTGAGATGGGGTGCATCAGGAGCTGAATATAAGGGACTTTTCAGCATTTCAGGAACAAGTAGGCTTATTTCTTGCCTGTATCCAGCTGTGGGTTTTATTCCAGTCACTGGAGGAGAGGCTGTGATTTCAGTTCATCTTTTTGCTTCTCCTCACCACTGCCAGGCTGTCAGCCTCAGCATTGCCATTCCGTGTCATTTTCCATGCTAGCCAAGTCAAATACTGTCCCTAATCATCCTCAAAAGCAAGGCAGACAGATGGGCCCTTTCCCTGGATCCCCCAGTGCATTGTTGTTGTTCTCTGTCTGTCCATTTCAGCAGGGGGAACAGCAGCTCCTGTGATGCTGAAGCCTCACTGCTGCCCATAGATGGGACCAAACAGGGCTGGGTGCAGCTCCAGGGGTTATCCTTGGATGGGGAAAGATAAAACTGGAGCTATAGCCTCCCCTTGGTTTTCTGCTGGAGCCATTCCCAGCAAAACTGTTCCTAATCCAGCTTCCAGTCCCCTCCCTGCTTCTGGTGAGACCTGGCAGCCACTACCATGGATCTGGTCATCTCTGCAGGAAGGAGAAAGAAAGGGGTAAAAAAACTTGCACTGCAGCTCTAATTGCAGGAAAAAAGTTCCCCAGCCCCGACTGCCCTATGGGAAAGGAAACAAAGTCCACGTGGCTGAGATGTCCACTCTGCCCACTTCAGGCCCTTCCCACTGGTGGCTGCAGAGGGTGGATACCTCAATCATTCCAAACTGCCTGCTGCTCACCAGGTCCTGAGTCTGTGCAAATGTTGGAAACACTGCATTTTTCATCAGTTCAGGGCTGCATCCTGAGGTCAGTGCTTCTTCCTTATGCCTTTCCATCCCTAAATCCTGGTTAATCACAGGTCCCACCAGCCTCAGTTGCTGGTACAGAGGAAGGCAGCCTGTTAAAATTAGCATCTCTGCTGGTGAAGAAGACCTCTTTATCTCTGGGCTCAAGATGCCAAACCAATAGATGAGGTGCCACAGAGTCTCAAGATCTGTTTCTTCTTGCCCAATTCAATGTCTGGATCACCTGGTTCTTCACAACACACTGGGCTGGGCAGTCCCATGCCCAGTCAGGTTCACCTTGCTAAAGTCCATCACACATCCCACCTTTTCACTGCTTCCCTGTGGTGCTGTTCTGGAGCTCTGGCTGTCAGAAAACTGTTCATACATTGCTCAGGGTGCTGCCTCTGCAGTATCTCACAGCTGGACCAAACAGGGCTGTTTCCAACCCAAAAGAGCATGTGTCACATAGACCATGGTGAAAATAAATGTGATCCCCTTCTAGATCTGCTAACAGCCTGATATCCTGCCCCACAAGCTACCTGTGCTGCTGCCAGGCAGACTTTAGAGGGGAAAGCAGAGCCATGGTCACGTATTTTCACAGTTTGAGTGCAGACCTGCCTTTGAGGAGGGGGGAGGAATCATTTTGATGCGTTGCCAAATGGCTCTTTCTGTGGGCACTGGAGCATATGGAGCCTCTCTCACAATTGCCTGGGAGCGGCAGTTCTGTGATGTTTTTTCTCTCTTCAGCTGCTCACCTGATGCCAAAGTTTCCAGGTGCACTAAGGCAGGATGCTCCTGCTGCATGCCTTGGACCTTCCACCTTCCCATCACAGCACTGGGGTGAATATTAAACAGACAGCAGATGCAAAGTGCAAGCACACTTGCTGGCCCAAGGGGTTACTCAGTATCTGGAATTTGAATGCAAAAAGAAACTGAGAACCCATGGTATTAAGTAATTAAGCTTTTCTGAGACTTTTAAATAGGAAGCAGGTAGATGCTGAGGAGAGGTGATGCAGTTCCTCTGCTTCCTGCAGCTTTGCAGCACAAACCTTGGCCTTACAGGGGATTTCAGAGCACGTTACTCTGACTAAAGCCCCCGGGCTACTTCATAAGCTGTTAATAGTTGCCAACCAAAATGAGTGTCAGGGCTGTTTCTTATTAAAGTGAGCATTTAAGGCACCTGGAGAACACTAAAAGTAGCATAAACCCTATAAATTCTTTCTGAAAGCATCAAATTGGCCAGTGCTTGCATGCAGAGCGTAGCAAATAACTTTCAAAAAACATGAAATTTATTTGACAGCAAATCTGCTGTTGCTCATCAGATCAGCTTTCCCACTACTGTTATTCACACATCTACAAAAACATCATATACCCACCCACTGTGTGTGCACTACATCACCTTCCCCTCCCTGGTGATTCCACAGGTGACTGTCCTGCAGGGATTGTGTCCTGGATTCCCCAGCATGAGGTGCAAGGCAGCACCTCCTGCCCCTCCCTGGTCATCTGACCTTCAGGGTACCCTGATATGTACATGGTGTGTCTGGGTGTGGAGCAGCTGGGCTGCTTTTCAGATCCCTGCTCCTCATCCTTCTCTCTGGCAGCCCCAGCTGAGCAGCAGCTCCCACTCCACACCGCTTCTCCTGGCTCCCTTCTTGCTTTTGGGAATGCCCTGAGGAGTTCTTCCATAGCTTGGTGGAGCTTTGTAGAGCTGTGGTGGTGCTCCCAGAGTCAGGGCTGCTCCTCAAGGGCCCGTGGAGAAGGTAAACTGAATAAACCTGATAAACTGAATGGGTCATGAAGCCCAAGATTAAATGGGGTGATAAAACGCTGCTGGGCTGCACTGGTATCTCTCTGAAATTGCTGTGGGCTTGGGTACTTCAAAACTATAAAGTAGGTGTGATCCTACTTTATGAAGAGGGAATTATCTCAGGAATTGTCTCAGTCCTGGTCTCTCCATCGCTATTGAGGGAGAGGCATTGTTTTTTTTCTGGACCCTGTTCTTGGGATGGGCTCGTGTCACAGACATCTTTTATGAAAAATCCTTTCCTTAGGATTTTTTCTCCTGAGAAGCTGACAGGCCTCAGGAACAAAATGTATAAACAATGATTATCTGCTGCTGTGGAATGCAACAGGTGCATCTGTGATTGGTGTCATAGAGTTGTTTCTAATTAGTGGCCAATCACAGTGATTCTTCTGTGCGAGCCACAAACTTTTGTTATCATTCTTTCTTTTTCTATTCGTAGCTAGCCTTCTGATTAAATCTTTTCTTCTATTCTTTTAGTACAGTTTTAAAGTAATATAAATCATAAAATAATAAATCAAGCCTTCTGAAACA
>JAHXMQ010000807.1:134000523-134017086 GCA_020466415.1 Ammodramus savannarum pratensis | reverse complement strand
TCACAGTGAGGTGATGCTCATGGTGATCACAGCGAGATGATGCTCGGGGTAATCACAGTGAGGTGATGCTTGTGGTGATCACAGCAAGGTGATGCTCGTGGTGATCACAGCGAGGTGGTTGATGCTCCTCACAGCACGGAGGGCGCTCACAAACACTATCTGGCCCGTTCGCCTTCCCTCTCCTCCGCGGCAAGATCGCTCTGTTCGGCGAGATGTGAGCTGAGTGTGCTCGGATCTGCTCTGGGGTGGCAGCACAGGGCAGAGGGAGATGGATTGTGGCTTGATTCCTTCTGCCAGCTGTCATGCAGGGGGAAAATGGAGGAACAGCACTTTTATTGTCCCCAGATGTAGTCATGAGAGATGATAGGATGCTTAGAGACTTCTTTTTTTAATTGTTATTTGAATGGGAATGAAGCACTTCAATAACCTGGATAATGCAAACCTTAGTGCTGACAGTGGAAGAAAGGAACAAATGCACTCTGTCACTGAGCAGGTCCCCTCCAACTTTGTGAGGTGTCTCAACACTGTGTAAAATGAGCAGTGTGTTCATGTTGTTCAGCATTTGGATGCTCAGCTTCACACAGCCCCTTGTAAGTGGAAAACTTATTTCTTGCTTACCATGCACAGCTGCTGTAACAGCCCTCTGAACCACATCAAGCCTGACAGAGTTCAAAAAGTGTTTGGACAATACTTCCGGGCATGTGTGTGACTCTTGGGGTTGGTTCTTTGTGAGGCCAGGAGCTGGACTTGATGATCCTTGTGGGTGCCTTCCAACTCAGCATATTCTGTGATTCTGTAAAATCCACTGCCCTCCTTCCTCTGCCTCTTCTGATTGCTCTGAATTCTGAGATGCCTCATAGCAGAATTAGCACTGCACATTTCCAGACTCCTTTCTTTATCCAGCTTTGCATCCTCTAACACTCCTGCTCCTGGCAAAAGCACAGCTGCCCAGTCTGGCTCTGGCTGCTGGAGCCCCAGGTGGGGTGTGTCTTCAGCAAAAAGACATGAAAACCAGAATTACCCACCTTGTAGGGTGATGTTGCTTCTGAAGAATGACTGGTTTATTTTATGGGGCCAGGATGCAACTTTTTTATGCACAAATGTCCTTATGAGACTTTATAGACACAGGTGAGTGTGGGATCCTTTGCTCTCCAAGCAGAACAGCACAGAAGACACATGGGACCATACACACAACAATTTCCCAGATTAACTGCTCTGAGTTTTTCCCACCAAGCATACAGCACTGCATATCCAAACATACCAGGAAAATATGTTCTCTTTGGGCACAACAATCAGCCCCCACACACTGGAAAATATAACACAAACACTTCTTACAAAACATACACACAAAAAAATCACTCGTGCATTTCTTTTTAGACTCACAGAATCGTAGGATGGTTTGTATTGGAAGAGATCCTAAGGATCATCTAGTTCCAAGCCCCCTGCCACTGGCAGGGACGATTTACACTATGTCCCATCCAGCCTAGATTTGAAAACCTCCAGGGATGGGGAAGTGGTCATACTGCATCCACCATGTTCATTGTTCTTTTTTTGTTATTTTGCTCTTGACTAGAAATACTGAATGAACATATCAAGGACAAAAAAACCTCTCTCAGTAAAATGTTAATTACTAAAGCCTCTCTCTCATCAAGGATAAAAGGAAAGGTGAATGAAAGGTAAACTGATTTTCACTATGGAAAATTCTGAGAGCTTGTTGAATTTTTTTTATTGCATTAATTATATGTGATTTGAGGAGATAAAACAATTCCTGAGCTCTTCCTGGAGGAGATTAGCAGAATGCTTTGGTAATCCCTCTGATCCCTCAGGAATGAGTGCTATTTTATTAATCATTATTCATGAAGGGTTGATATTAGAGACTGCTATAGAGTCAAGATGTTATAGACAGAGACAGAGTGAGAAATGGGACCAAGAGTTCACAGAGTGGCTGAGATTAGGTGGGGGATCACCAGGTTCTCTCTCTGCTCAAGCAGGGCCACCTGTAGTGGTTGCCCTGGACCATTTCCAGGTGGCTTTTGAGTGTCCCCAAGGATGGAGACTCCACACCTGCCCTGGGCATCCTGTGAAAGTGCTCAGGCACCCCCAGCAAAAACATTTCCTGATGTTCAGAGGGAGCTACCTGTGTTTTCATTTGCCCCCATTGCCTCTGGCCCTGTCACTGGGCACCACTGGACCTTTCTGAGGGGTCTTTAGCTTTGGACTAATAGGAAAAGCTTGCAGGGGTTTCATTCATTTGGACTGCAGTATGACAGATAGCTTTGTCTCTTCACATTCACATCCTTGCCTGCAATTAAATGAAGTGTATTGTTCCTGTGTCTGATTGCATGTGGGAGGCAGGGATATAGTCTCTACTCTGACTTACAGTGTTCTAGGAATTAATGAAAAATTTTTCTATATTTCTTTTTAAATAGAGAAAAAAAATGTTATTGTCTTCTTTTTCTTACTGCCTTGAGGGATCATCAGGAGAATTCTTGTACCTACATGTCTCACAAGTATTTAAAGCAGTAAAACATGTAATAGCCTCTTTTTTCCTTCTTCTTTTTCTTCTTTTAGGGAAAAAAAACCTGTGTGAGTTGTGTGGAAGCTGTTTGGTGATGTGTGGGTGTGTTACGTCTGTGTCTAACTCGCCGGGGGGAAGCTGAGGAAGAATGAGGAGTTGTGCCTACAACTTAAACATGTCTCCTCCAATCACTCATTTTGGGGGAAAAGACAGTGGTTTGAGGAGCACAGAGAAGTCAGGAGTGTGGAGGTGACAGACAGTGACGTGCAGCTGTGGCTGATGTGGCAGCACATCTCTGCTGTAAGGCTCATCTGGCTGGGGAGGTGACAAGCTGCCAGTTCGCTGCTCTGTACTCAGACTCCTCTTCCTCCACGTGCCCTGTGGGGATCAGAAATGCCCAAGCACCCCTGTGCAGTGCCAGGGAGGCAGCCCCATGTGCCTGGCAGCTTCAGGTGGGGCACCTTCACTCCCAGCTCTGTGGGTCTCCTGCTGGCTCCTGGAAGGGACGGAAGAGCTGCTCAGACAGGAGGAGTTTTTGGGAAGATCTGATCTGGTCACACAGGAAGAGCTTTTGACAGCCCTGTGCTGTTCTTGGTCCTTGGTGCTTCTGCTTGAGACAGTTAAAATAGGGTTTGCAAAGAGGCAGAGCCCAGGTGTGGGAACAGGGGTTATCACTTGAGGATGATCCAGGTGTGAAAATCACTCCACAAATCTGTTAGTGAGAGGGTCTGGGAAATAGAAGCATCTCTTCATTTAAGATGAGACTTAGATGCTAGAAACCACGGTTCTGAGAAAAGCTCAGGAATTAATTATCTGGGTTTCTTTTTATTTGGTGCAATGAGAGAGAGCACAATGGGACTTTCTTCTTTAGCTCAATAACTTGTTACCTAAATGCCTCCTTGGAGCTGGTTCATGAAATCCGTGCACAACAGATCTACTAGAGCTGCCTTGCAAGAAAATGGGGAAATGTATGGGTTTTTAACAGGTTTACAAAGAAACCCTGTTTCTTTGACTACTGGCCATTCTTTGTAAATAACAACATGAATGTCCAAAGGCAAAAATATTGATGCTGTTTCAAGTGCTGGTTCCTGTGGTCTCCAAAGGAAATCACTGTCTTGCAGTTGGGTGTTATACACCAAAAGCTTTTCCACTGGCAACTGCAAGTGTTACACTTATTTTCAGTCCTGGAGACAAAGCGTCAGGCTGAACTTCTAACCCACAGTTTCACACCAAAAGCACCCACACTAAAGATGCCAGAGCCACTGCTTTTTAGCCCTTCAATATTCAGTGGAAATGGATGCTGGATTCACCAGCTGGATTTTTGAGAAGATGCTCAAGAAGTGAAACATGGATGCACCTGGCTCATGAACAGCACTTCAAAACATAGCTGTTATTGATGAGTTTTAAACAGATCCCATCTGGTTCTTATTTGGTTTTTCAAACTCCTTCAGGCAAACAGCAGGAAGTCACTACCCAGATAAGTGTTGCTCTATTGGTAGCACTTTGCATTTCTTAATTATTGTCAGGTTGTTCCCAAGCAATTCTGCACTGCAAGAAGGTAGAAAATGCCTGGCTTGACCAAGGTGTTGCAGACATCCTTTTATGGAAAATCCTTTCCTTAGGATTTTTTCCTCCTCAGAAGCTGAGAAGCCTCAAAGACAAAATGTAAACAATGATTATCTGCTGCTGTGGAATGCAACAGGTGGATCTGTGATTGGTCTCATGTGGTTGTTTCTAATTAATGGCCAATCACAGTCAGCTGGCTCAGACTCTCTGCCCAAGCCACAAACCTTTGTTATTCATTCCTTTCTATTCTTAGCTTATCTAGCCTTCTGAAGAAACCTTTTCTTCTATTCTTTTAGTATAGTTTTAATGTAATATATATCATAAAATAATAAATCAAGCCTTCTGAAATATGGAGTGAGATGTCCATCTCTTCCTTCAACATGAGACCCCTGCCAACACCGTCACACCAAGGACCATCTTATTGCCCATGCTGTGCTCTGAAAGCCTGACAGTGTCCTTTGGGTTGGTGCTGTTCTCGTGGTGCCACCCTGCCTCTGCCTCTCCACAGGCTCTGTATGGACCCCCTGCCCTGCTCTGCCCTGCCTGGCCTTGGCTCATCCCTGTCCCCATGCCCACAGAGGTGCCCAACATCACTGAGCTGCTGCTGATGGCACTTGCTTGGGAATGCTGTTGAAAGAGGGCAGAGGTTGTTTCTCACTTTCCAGTAGGTTAATACATAAAATATTTATATGTAATTCCAAATGCCAGGTTTATGGCCAGGAGTTGCTGTTCAGAAGGTTCCTGGAGACTCTGCTGTTCCCCTCTGGCCATTGTGGCCATTGACATGGGCTGCTCCCCTGAGCTCCCTTCCACTGCTGCTGAACCAGATGTGGATACCCCAGAAAATCCCAGGCACCAGCCCATGTTTAAGCATTGCAGATAGATGCCCAAGGCATGCAGACAGGCAGTGTGGATGTTGCCTTTGATCTGTGCACACACACCCCATCCCCTTTATCTTTTACTACCTGTTGTAAAATCCTTCCCTCCAAAGCGCTGTGATCCCAGCTCGGGATTTTTGCTGCTCCCCAGCTGCAGATTCCAAAAGGATTTATGGGAGGTGCAAGATGAAAGAAAGGCTGGGAGGAAGAGCTCTCAGTGCAGTTTCTGGTGAATGGGATGGGACTGGCAGTGCTGGAGAACAAAACACTCCTGGCATTTGCAGCTCAGGTTTCCATGAAGTGAGAGCCAGGATCTCCCCTGCCAGCACTCACCATGCTATAACCTACCCCTCACACCTGTCCCTGCGTCAGACCATCAGGAAAGGGGCACAGCAACACCACAGAGCAATGCAAGAGGTGAGTTCCTGCTGCCCAAAGGTCACAGTGGCACTCTGTGCCCCTCTGGAGCACACACTGACATTAAGCAGTGACATCTCGGTGCAGGGCAGGGTCACTCTTGCAGGATGTTTTCTGTCCTGTGCTTTGGAAGTTGGAAGTGATGCTCCAGCAAGCTCTGCAGTCTTGCAGAATATGAATTGTCCTCTTTTGACCCACTTATCAGATGATCTTTTGTATTTCTGAAGACAATTTTTGCACGTTTGCTGTCATATTTTCATATTTTATGAAAAATATTAATATTTTCATATTTTCATATTTTATGAAAAATCTTTTCATTAGGATTTTTTCTCCTGAGAAGCTGAGAGTCCTCAGAAACAAAATGTAAACAATGGTTATCTGCTGCTGTGGAATGCAACAGGTGCATCTGTGATTGGTCTCATGTGGTTGTTTCTAATTAATGGCCAATCACAGGCAGCTGGCTTGGACTCTCTGGTCAGTCACAAGATTTTGTTATCATTCCATTCTTTCCTTTCAAGCCTTCTGACGAAATCCTTTCTTCTATTATTTTAGTATAGTTTTAATATAATATATATAATAAAATAATAAATCAAGCCTTCTGAAAGATGGAGTCAGCTTCTCATCTCTTCCCTCATCCTGGGACCCCTGCAAACAACGTCACAGTTTTCTGTGTTGCTCCTCTGCATGGGAAGCACTGTTTGGCTGAACAAAGCACCAAAACAAGAAGAGCTCTGAGCGTGGCTGGTCCCACACTCCTACTCCATGGGCTGCTCTGGGGTCATCATTCCACATTTTATTGTACATATTCTTTTGGAACCCAGTCATCCCCAAAGCCTTTTAAAGTGGGGGAAAATGGCAAAAGTTGGCAGTGGGCAGAAAAAAGCGAGAAGCTGTAAGGGTTGACAAGATTTGCTGGGTTTCAGTGGGACACAAACTGAAGGCTTGGTGTGGAGACAAATCACAGCATGTGTGCTGTTGTGGTAGTGTTGAACTGTTTTACATCTCCTTGAATTATACAAAGTGGAATCACTAGACTCACAATTTCATCCCAGCAGTAATGCTCAGGTGTTGCACCATGGAGCAGCACATTCCCTGCCTCCTGAGCACCTGTATTGCCCTTCCAGGTGTGTCTCCTATGATTGTTTGCATGCCACAGGATCTGGGTTTGAATGGGTGATTCGCTGCTGTGCTGTGGTTTGGAAGCTGTGTTCACATCTCAGGAGATGAAGTGGGGAAAGGAAAAAAAAATCTCCTCCCTGAGGAACTCACTGGAGTTTCATGAGGCTCTTGCCATCACTTTCCTGTAGGAAACCATGGAACAGAGCTTCTTCCATGCCTGCTTTCCATCCTCCTGTTTCCTGTCTCACATGGACACTTGGACAATAGGGACCCTCCTCAGCAGGGGCCAAAGTGAAATTCCGCCCCATACAAAGAAGCTAAATTTTTCCAAAGCTGTTAACTGTGGGAAGAGCTTACCAAGCAGCTTGCCATTACTTGGAAGCAAAAATCTGATTTTTTTTTCCTGAAAGATTCTGTCCAGAAGTAGCAGAAGACCTGAGGCTGCTGAAAAAAACAAGGGTGGAAACCTATAAAAATAATAATTAGAGGGCACCTTGTGGTGTGGTGCCAACAGCCACTCAGAGATCTGGGATTATTTCTCCAGCTTCTGCCTGAGTTCTGAATTCAGCTGCCTCAAATACTTCGATCCTCCCTCTTCCTCATGTTTAGAAATTACTGCCCTGAAGCCAAAATCTGAGATGCTGACATTAACATTAATGCAGCCTCAGACTCCCAGCCTGCTAATCCAAAAAAACCCCACAGTAAGCCACTCTCTTGATCCAAATGGTCAATGATAGGCACTGAGAAAACTGCAGTGAGTACAAGAAGTGCCTAGAGGCATGTTAATGGCAGCAGGAAAAAAAGCCACATTACACCAGTATTTGGATTTGAGCAGTGCTTGAGCCTGGCATTAAAGACCTCAAGACTTTCAGGATCTCACCCACCCTTGGAACATCTCTTCAAGGCCCAGAACAAACCCTCCTTGGTCCTCAAACTGTTCCTCATCCTGGTAGGAAAGTTACAGAAGTGATACTAATCTAAATCCAGACGTCAGAATGCAGATTGCTGCCAAAATTTTGCTGTGCTTATGAAAATTACCAGAAAAAAAAAAAATCCAACTCAAAGATTTGGGGATGCTCATTGCAAATCAGGAGCCAAAAATCTTGTTTACAGCTTGCTCTCCATTTAGAACAATTAATCACTGAGCCTTGGCTGCACTTCCCAAAAATTACCCAAAAGATGCCTGTCAGGCTGGATTAATCCAAACTGCCCTGATAGAGTCAGTAACTACCTGGGATATGGATGAAAACTGGCAAGTCACTCACTGATTTGCACCAAAAAAAAATAATAAAAAAAAATAAAGCTAGAAACTATCTATTGAAATAACAGGGACCACCTCTTTCCCCCCTGAACTGCTTCCTGGTACCAGGCTAAATTCATGACCAAGGAGGTGGATCTGAGATGCTCCTGAACCTCCCCAGCTGAGGGGTCTTTCTGGCCATGAAGTCATCAAATTAACTAAGAAGTGTGCTAAAGATTAAAAAAAAAAGAGAGAAAAATGAAGGTTTGGAAAAAATTACAATTCCTTATGAAGAGCTACTGTCCTGAGGAAGCAGCAGCAGGTGTGGCCTCAACAATATCTGGACAACACCAGGAAATATGAGATTTTTGTGAGAGATACATCCTTGAGGTGAGTCTGCATTTGGAAACTCAGCTTTTCCCTGGCCAGGGGCTCAGTGAGGGACACAGGATCTGCAGTTTCCTCTCCACCCATGGCTATTATCCCAGGTTGACCCTCACCTTGCCATGGCTTGGTCATGGCCCTGCCTGGACACTGGGAATGTGCCTGGAGATCTGGCTGGTGGCCACAGTTTTATCTGCATGCAGGATCTACATGGCTGGTTCAGACTGCCAGAAGCTGTCGCCAGTCAGAAAAGAAACAAAAATGATAAATATCTCATTCATCAGATATTAGGTTAGTTATGCACACAGTAAAGGAACCAGAAGCTGAATTTTATGTGAAAGCAAGAAAGTATCTTGATCTGAAATGGGTTTTTTTTGTTTAAATTAGGGAAAAAGTCAAGATGGATGTGTGCTGTGTTCCCAGACTGTCCCTGAAGAAGCATGAACTTCACAGATTCATAGGCCTATCTGGAAATATTCAGCAGCATTCACTTAGGTCATTATCAGACCTAAATCAGACCAAGTATAGAATTCTAATTACTTTTACAAATAATGAAGTATCTAGAACATAATTTCTTGGCATTTTCAATTGCATTTTTCCTCTATACTGCAGATATAAAGTGATCACTGATGCCTGAGAAGCACCAATGAAAATAGAGACATCAGATATTGGGAAGTATCTTATTTATACACTATATCTACAAAAACTATGTTTTTCTTTGGTTAAGCAGTGAGTTGCTGTTTTAGTCTGGGTCTCCAGGTCTCCTTTCCTGTTCTAATATAAAATCTTTATCAAGAAGTGTTTTCCATTTAGGAGATCCTGTCTATACTATCTCTCTTAATACATTGGCAATTATTTTGTCTCCAAATGAACTCATTTGCTTTTTTCATGTATTCTAATTCCACAACATATTTCAGAAAACTTAAACACCAAAGAGATATTCCAGAGTACATTTCAGCTGACCTTTCCTTAAAGTAGTTGTTATTAACGATAAAACTTTCTTCTTTCTTGAATTATCATGCTCTAAAACTAAGAGCAAAAAGCAACCATTTGAGGTGTTTAGAATGCTGCTAATCATACTGAAATTAAAGCACCAAATTATTTAGTTGAATAGTCAGGGAAGTACCTTAGAAAGTCAGTCTGGGCCACCCAAATACAGCTGGCTTGGTTCTGGTTACACTCTGAGCCAGTAGTGGAGCAGCAGCAGCAGAACTAAGGAACATTTCAAAATCTCCATTTCTTCTTTTTTTTCTTTCTTAATCTGACCTTTCAGACCATCTCTGCGATGTTTTAGACAAATGGCAAGGCTATCTCCAGCTCCCTGTGAGGAGACCAGCAACCTTGGAGCTATGCAATTGCATTAATTGGAGTCTGTAGGGGATGAAGAGGATGAAGAGGAACGAGGGGCAGAGTACCTCTGGTGCAGGACAGAGGACACTGGTTCATAACTTGCTCTCCTGTGAAAGGTGTGACCTTTAGATCCTGAGAAGTGCAGTAAATGCTGGGAAGCATTTCTGTGAAGACAGAGTGGTTGGACAGTGGAGCTGGTAAAGAGATGGTCACTGCCCACCTGTCAGTGTTTAAGAGGCATTGGGACAACACCTTTAACAATTTCCCTCAAACTGGTGAGCCCTGAAAGGTCAGGCAGTTGGACTGGATGATCTGTAGGCCCCATGCCCTTAGTGCTGCCTTTAGGATCAACTTTTTGGCAAAACATAGCCCAAAACACAACATAGTGTTTTGTTCTCATCCAGCCTGTTCCTTACAGGACTGCCCAAGAATGGGACTCTGCTTTGCCTTTTCACAGCAGCAATTCCCCTGCACACACCAGCAATTCTGGGGCCATAACATTTTACTGGGATTTTATCCCATTCATGTGAAAAATGTTGTTTTAAAAAAGAAAAATGGGCTAGCAAATCAGTTTTAACACAAACATGACCAAGCAGTGTCACAGACATCTTTTATGAAAAATCCTTTCCTTAGGATTTTTCCTCCTTAGAAGCTGACAGGCCTCAGGAACAAAATGTAAACAATGGTTATCTGCTGCTGTGGAATGCAACAGGTGTATCTGTGATTGGTCTCATGTGGTTGTTTCTAATTAATGGCCAGTCACAGTCCAGCTGTGTCAGACTGTGTGGTCAGTCACAAGATTTTATTATCATTCCGTTCTTTTCCTTTGCTTGCAAGCCTTCGATGAAATCTTTTCTTCTATTATTTTAGTATAGTTTTAATATAATATATATCATAAAATAATAAATCAAGCCTTCTGAAACATGGAGTCAGATCCTCATCTCTTCCCTCATCCTGGGACCCCTGTGAACACCACCACAAAGCAGTGCCAACGGGAGCAGAGCAGCTTGTCCCTGCTGGGGTTTTCAGTCCCAATCCCAGTGCTGGCAGAGGTAGGAAAGGCCCTTCAGAGACACCTCTTGCCTTTCAAGTTGTTTGGTGCTTCTCAGCTGCATTCTGCTTTTGCAAAGCAGCTTCCTAACAACAACAATCAAATTTGTTGCCTGAGGAGGGACAGAAGCAATTCCCACTACTCATTCTCCTAAAGAGCAATCTTTTTTTTAAACACATTTATGATGTCTCCTTCCATTTATGATGGTGAGAAATGTGCGGAGTAAGAGCAGCACAAAGCTGTTTAGGGTGTGTTCCAGATTGCAAGGAAACTTTTTAAAAGAAAGGACTCACAGCAAGATAGCAGCCACAGGACACCTAAATCTTTCAGAGAAAAAGAATTTATTGCTGTCTTATCAGAAGAAACGAACTTCTTCCTGCCTCACTCAGGCTTGAAGGTGCCGTCAGGATTAAGAGGTAGAAGCTGACACTGACCAGACAAAATCCTGTGTTTGAACGGAATTTGTGCATCATGTGTGAGGTGTATGAATATGCAACAGGCTATTGTTTTTAAGGGTTAATTCTTTGTTAATGTGGGTCCTTTTTCGGGCTGGTGCTGCCCAGAAAGAGGTACCCAGACTGTCAGTAACACTTTGTTTTTATTGTCTTATATTGTCCTAATCCAAATTGTCCAAATTATTATTACTCTAATTGTACTACTATTTTAATAACAATTTTTATTACTATAAAACTTTCACAGTCCCCTCCCCGGGTGTCAGCTCAGCTCACTCAGACTCTGATCAGTCCCTCTGGTGCTGGAAATGCCATGGCCCAGGCCCAGGCCAGTGGCCACAGGTGGAGCTGCTGGTGCTCAGTCCAGAGCAGGTTCAAACAGGTCTGTGAAAAATGCCAATCACTTGTTTTTAAAATTTTTAAAGTTTAATAGCAATAAAAATGGTTATAAAAATAGTAATACAATTAGAGCAATAATAATTTGGACAATCTGGATTAGGACAATATGAGACAATAGAAACAAAGAGTTATGGACAGTCTGGGTACCTCCTTCTGGGCAGCATAAGCCTGAAAAAGGACACACGTTAACAGAGGATTAACCCTTAAAAACAACGGCCTGTTGCATATTCATACATCTCATACATGATGCATAAATTCCATTCGAATACAGGATTCTGTCTGGTCAGTGTCAACTTTTTCCTCTTAATCCTGACAGTGTCTCCAATCCTGAGCAAGGCAAGAAGAAGCTCATTTCTTCTGATAAGAGGGCAATAAATTGTCTTTCTCTGAAAGATTCAGGTGTCCTGTGGCTGCTATCTCAGTGCAAACCCTTTCTTTAAAAAAAGTATTCTACATAGCATAGTTTCTATTTTAACATTTTGTTATAACCTAAAACTATATTTAACACACTACTTAAGGGAATTAATACAGCATAACTTTCTAACACAACACAGATATTATTCATTTTAATATTTGCGAAAAGCCAATAATAAAATAAGTATTTTTCACAAGAAAAGGAAAAAAAAAACACAGTCCAGGGAACTTCTTTGCCTCAGCTAGCTAAAACTAACTAAAAGCAAAGGAGAGCTCTGTCCTGCTGTCTGTCCATCCACAGACATCATAATCCAGGAGCAGGAATATGGAGGAGTGAGGGCAGTGTCTGAAAACAAGCTGCTGCTTCTTCTCTCCCCTCTTCACTCTCTGGAACAAGTCATAAAGGTGCAAAACTTATTCTTCAGCATAAACAGGACAGACAGTTTGGGATAAAAACATGATATAGTCAACCCAGGACACTTGCTTGTGTATTTTCAGTCCAACACACCAGCTTGAGGCAAATGGAGCATTTTTTTTTCCTTTTTTTTCTTTTGAATCTCAGTGTTATTCCTGTTTGCAGATGGCACATCACACAGCAATATTGCTCCCACTCCTCTAGCCCACCTGCAGAATGAGGTTTCACTGCAGGAGGGGATGCTGAGACCACCTGGAATGGGTGGGGGGCACATGAAACAGCCCCTCCACACCACAGCAGCCCTTTCACAGGTCCACTCAGTCCCCACAAAGCCTTTTGGAGAGGCTGGATCAGTGTCACAAAGTGAGATCACTCCACACATTACACTCAGCTTGTCCTGGTATCCCACTGCTTGCTCCAGGGCTGTGGTTTCTTGTCCTGAACTGCTCATAGTAGTAGTTATCTTCTGACAGGAAAGGCATGAAATCCTCTGTAGTAAGGAATGTGTGGGTTTTCACATGCTGTCTCCACTTTGTTCACAGTTTGCAGGCAATTTAAAAGCAGCTACTGAAGATAGCAAGGCAGGCTCTGCCTGTTATGTGAAAAGCTTTTATGAAAAAACCTTGGATAAGATAGGCTGGGGGGTATTTCATAGTGCTGAACATCCATAATTTTAACCAACTATACTTTAAATAATACCTTTTTTAACCTGGCATATGAAGCAGAGAATATTCCCAGCACTCCAGAAACCCAGTGCAGCATTTAATTCCTCTTTTCTGAATGGTTCTTTCAGAATATTTTTGTTCAAAGAACAACTTTGATTCCCCAAATCTGTTTGGTTTTTTTTTTTTTTTTACAGGAGGGCTGCCTTGAAAGCAGTGCAAAGTACATAAACCTCAGAACAAGATATATGGTAATGCCCATTACTGCTGCCATGCAGCACTGCCCAGCTGCCCTGGGAGCTCTTCACTTTGTGGTTTAGAAATATGGACACTTGTAAATAATAGAAACCAGCTGTGTGTTTGCAGCCTGGTGATGTGCAGATGGGTTTTTTGTCTGGACCTTGGGGTTCTAAATTCAACTGGTTTTGAAGTGAAGGAGCCATTGAAAAGCAGGGAAGTTTAATTTGGGCAAACAAGCCAAATCTCAAGCTTGCAGCCAGTGAAGGGCTGGAGGATGCTTCTGGCTGTGAATGTTTGCATCTGTCCTGGTGCAAGAATCAAACTCACCCATGGAGAGCATGGACACATGGCCTGTCAAGAACTGGGAACACAATATATGGCTTGAGAAGGATAAAAAATGCTAATTACAGATGAAAATGTGGAATCACATAATGGCCTGGAAGGAACTTCAGACCATTTCCAACACCTCTGCTGTGGGCAGGGACACCTTCCACTATCCCAGGGTGCTCAGAGCTCCATCCAGCCCAGCCTTGAACACTGCCAGGGATGGGGCAGCCACAGCTTCTCTGGGAACCTGTGCCAGGGCCTCACCACCCTCTGACTGCAGAATTTCTTCTGAACATCTCACCTAAATCTCTTCTCTTTTGTTTTAAAACCATCCCCCCTTGTCCTATCACTCTCTGCCCATGTAAAATCAATGAAGGGAATAAAAGCCTCGTTTGTTAAACCAAGCAGGCAGTGATCATTTAGAAAATACCCACCACTGGAGCTGAAATCTCCACTTTGGGGAATACTTTTGGATTATACCCGTTGGATCTGCGACTGCCTTAGTGTCACTGTTATCTCTCTATCGAAATTTCTATTTGCATTGCCTCTCAGATGGTCCTGTCCGGTAAATCTGTGCTCGTTTTGCATGCTGAGACACTTACTCAATCCCCTCCAAAGCACTCAAATCCTGCACATCAAAGCATCCAACAGGCAAATCCAGTTACTCCCAACTAGTGTTTCTATAACTGGGTTTTGTAGAGGGTTCAATATGCAGAAAAGGTAGAAGATATTTTCAATGAATAAATTGAGAAGGATTTAGGTGCTTCATATTTATTTGAAATTCAATAGGCATGCTTTGTTATGCTTTCTCCACGAGCTTCCCAAATGTGCCAGGAACAATGCACAGGCTCAGAGCCATCATTTCAAGGTGCTGCAGGCTTTGTTCTGCTCCAAAGGCAGTTTCCCCTCATCCTCTGGATTTACTTCCACTTGCAATGTTAAAAATTAAAAATAAAAAAAAAACCAAAACCCAACCTGGTACAGTCTCCAGGGAGTTATATGTCTGTGCTAATGGATAAGAATCTTAAAAGTGACTTAATTTTGTTTGCTGCCATCTGCTTCCCCCCAGCATCATTTTTTTTTTGGCTGAACCAGCACAGTACAACTTGTATTAAACAAAGCTGTATCCACAACAAAGAGCATCTCCCAAATTCTGATCAAAATGTGTCTTGGACCTGAGGATCCTTAGCAAGTGCTGGACAACATTTCAAGTGTTTGGTGGTAACAGTGGGAGCTCAGCTTTGTCCTCACCCCATTTCTTCTCCCACCAAGCTCGTGATCCTTGCCCTGCCTCACATACACACAGATCCAAGCACATCCCCTCTTCCCAAAATGCAGCTTCAGGCTCTTGCATCTTCTTCTGCAAAAATCTTCCCTGCAGAGCAGCCAGGCCCCATCTCAAAATGCAAATGCCACAGACAAACCTGCAGGGCACCTCTCAAACCTCCCAGATTGGCCTGAAGGAAATCCCCAGAGAGGATTTGCCCAACCACTTTGCAGGGCCAGGGTCCTTGTTGAATCCCACATCTTTTGGAGTGGCAGACCTGTCCCTCATGTCACCTGTGGGCACCACAGAGGTGTCTGTCCATGGGATCTGATCACTGACCTCACAGCTCAGCTCAGCTCAGCTCAGAGATGGCTCAGCTGGGATCCACCACACATCTGATTATGACAGGAACCAAATTCCTTTTGTTGTTAACCCACACAGATGGAAATGAGGTGTGGAGAGATTATATTTCTCCCACTGCCATCAGCTCCTTGATTTCAGCGTCCATCTTTCAGAGAATTGAGGAGTAATTTCAGTTTTTAATTAAATTTTTAATTTTTCCTGGATGGTATTTCATTTGTGGTAGCCCTTTTGCTTGCCAATTTTTCCACTGTGCCTGCAGTTAACAGAATTGCCTCCCTCTTTCTTATTTTTTTTTCCATAATCACTTATTTCTCTGGTCTTGCAGGTTGGATTTATGACTTTTACTCAGAATCCCATAATGTCACAAGGCAGCTGAGGATCAATTTTTTCCTCATGCATATTAAACCCAGCTGCACAGGGAGCTCATGCTCCACCAACCTCTTGCTTTCTAGCAAAGGTCAGAGTAAGAAAATGGAAAGAAACACCTCCTGCTGTGCTTACTCCAAACTCTGGGAGATCCTGCATGATCCAAATTGGAGTGGGGAGAAGTTAAAAGAAACCTGACCTGAATTCCAATTGCTGGAGGTCCTTTCTGTCACCGTGATATTTTCTGAAAAATCCCTTTGGCAGGATTTCTTCTCCTGGGAAGATCAGAAGCCTCAGCTTCTCCATGTTCTGCTGCTCTGGAATGTGGTCTGGAGGTTGTTTATCCAAACATGTGAATTGTTTTTACGTAATGACCAATCACTGTCAGCTGTGTCGGACTCCGAGGAGTCAGTCAAGGGTTTTTCATTATCATTCTCATTAAGCCCTCTGTCTGTATCCTTCTTTTTCTTTAGATAATATAATAAATAAAATATAATAAAATAAATATAATAAAATAAAAATAAAAATAAAATTGAAATTAATATAATATAATATAATATAATATAATATAATATAATATAATATAATATAATATAATATATCAGCCTTCTGAGAACATGGAGTCAGATTCTCATCTCTCACCTCGTCCTGAGGACCCTCACAAACACCACACCTTTCCAACCCAAGGTTTTCTCCAGCCCCACAGAGCTGCTGTGAATGTCACACCTCTGCCAATGACACCAACTGGCCCAACTGCACTGCCCAGCCCCTGGGTTACGCTGAGTCTTTTTCTGATGATGGGTTTTTGCCTTCTGTGCTGCCCTGCATATCTGTAAGTCCCAATATTTCCATGTGTAGCCACATTTCTCTTCACAGAGAAAAGCAAGGCACAATTCTTCCCAAGAATATTTCTGAGATTCACATTCTCCGAACCTCAGAGAAATGAAAAGCAATTCTTATCATTTGCTGTGCCTGTGTTTGTGCTAAAGTAGAATGCAATATGGATATTGTTTACCCAAAGTGATGGTGTTTTGTTTCCTTGGCCTATCAGGGCCAGGTGTGTATGTGTGTGTGTGTCAGGACTGTCGGGTTACTGACACGAGATTCTGTGCAGTGTGTGCAGTTGAGTGCTTGG
>JAHXMQ010000807.1:133989904-134000423 GCA_020466415.1 Ammodramus savannarum pratensis | reverse complement strand
GGAGCCAAGCATTGCTACCCAGATATAATCCAGAGGTTTTGGGACACCAGCATGGGATTCTGCAGAGAAACAGCAGCTGCCTCTTCTTCCACTGGATCTTCAGAGGAAGAATACATCCTTCTCTACAGAACCCTCTTGCTCCAACTGAATTTCAGGAGGGCTGCAGCCACAATTCCAATGGGACTGCCACCAACACCCTGGCCCACAGGGTGTCAGGTTGTGTTCTGACTCTGTCAGTGTTGTTCTAGTGTACTGCATTGTTTATTTTATCCTCCTATTATTTTCCTTTTCCCTATTAAAGAACTGTTATTTCCTGCTCCCATATTTTTGCCTGAGAGCCCCCTTAATTTATAATTTATAGCAATTCTGAGGGGTGGGGAGGGTTTACATTCTCCATTTCAGGAGAGGCTCCTGCCTTCCTTAGCAGACTCCTGTCTTTCCAAACCAAGACACTTATCCATGACCTCTCTTTATTTCTGAGCTCTGTACCTGAGGGTCCTGCATGGGGTGCAAGGCAGAAGCAGAGGCTCAGTCCCTGATTCACCATCACCACCTTGATGCACAGAGACATCCAGAGCACATCTCTGCTGAGTGTAGGATGAACCAGCAAGCACAAAGAACCTCACTGCTTCCTGTTCAGCTAGCACTGGGTCCCAAAGCCCAGTCTCAGAGGCACACAGGATGGCAGGAGGCATTAAAGCTTTCTTTACTACCTGAATTGCTGCTTCTCATCACCCACTCATGCTCCCTCCTGTACCATGCTCTACAAATCTCCTCCCAGGCTGCTGGCACTCCTGAGTAATTTCACATTTGCTTTTATGAATACAAGCTCCTGCTTAAGCATCTGTGTCATTGCCTCACATTAAAGGTGCTGATTAAACATCTCACTTCCAAAGAGGTTTCACCCACCTCAGAGAAAATCACCCCCAAGCCTGTGCTGTACCACTGGCACTGTATGGCACAGTGCTGGCAGCCTTGGCTTTCCTCCCCAGAGAAGCCCATCATATCTGTAACATCCTGCCTGGATTTGCTCCTTTATTGAGCAGCTTTCTTCCCCTGAATCCTTTCAGCCACTCTGACAGCAGGAGAAAAATGCCAGTGACGTGAGCAGAAATCAGCAAGGGACAGAACTGGGGTGAAGCTGCAGTGTTTTATGGTGTAATTAGGTAACAGCTGCAGCAGCTCAAACTTCTCATGGTGATTCTTTTGTTATTAGGAGTCCTACAAGGGAATATCTAGGAAAAAAAAAAAAACAAAAACAAAAACCAAACAAAAAACCACCTTGGGCAAAATCTGATCATTTTTTTCTCACAAAAATCACGGACACAGCAGTGAAGCTCCCAAGCCCCTCTGCAGTGATTTTTCCTGGCACACCTCCACAGCAAAGGAGATCTGTTGGCCTCCTTACACTGCTCATGGGATGCCCAAAGTAACAAGCGACAGGGTAAGAGAAAATGGTCACAAGCTGTACCATGGGAGGTTTAGGAAAAATTTTTTCACCAAGAAAGTTGTCAAGCATTGGAACAGGCTGCTCAGGGCAGTGGTGGAGTGACCAGCCCTGGAAGTGTTCCAAAAACATGAACATGTGTTCCTTAGGGACATGGTTTGGTGGTGGACTTGGCAGTGCTGAGTTAGAGGCTGGACTCGATGATCTTAAAGGTCTTTTCCAAGCTAAACAATTCTATGGTTCTAAGTTTGACTTCACTTTCACCTGCAATCCAATTCACAATACAGGGGTCACTTCTCAAGGAGTTTTCTGTCCTGCCCTGGCTGAGGCTGAAAGCATTAAACTAAACACTAAATACAGAGTTTGAGAGTCTCAAAGCCATAACATCATTCCACTGTTCTGTCACGGCTACTCTCTTGCATCTCACTTCACTGACAGACATCTACAAGACAGAGAGTCAAAGGATAAAAAAATTAATTTCCTGCCCTTCACAAAACAACCTTCCTGCTTTCAGTTGTAAAAAAATGACCAGATAGAACTGGCAAGTCTTATTTTTCCCTCTGTCTGATCTTGCTGGTACCATCGACTTGTTGAAGTGTTTGACTGGCTGACCTCCCACAATGCCATGATGACCAAGAGATCCCTTCCCTTCCTTTCCCTTCCCTTCCTGGCTGTGGCAGGCAGGCAGCCTCTGATCACACCAGCCCAATATGTGGGTTTTATTCCTGGGTTGCTTTTAAATAGGTTCCTTTTCTCTCTTTGATGCTGGAAGAGCAGCTCCACCACTTCTTGTGCTGATAAGGGAAACAGGGTCTGGACAGTCAACAGGGAAAAGAAATTTCTAGAGGGAAGAGTTGGAGGATTTGAGTGGCATTGTACCAGGCAGCCCCAGATGAATCCTGAACCCATAAATATTCCTTGCAGGTCCCATGTGCTGCAGGGATGGCTGAGGGTGGCTCACCAGACTGGGCAGTGCCTCTGCTGTTGTCACCTGAACCTGTCACCTCCTGCCCCTCTCAGGGGAGGCCTTGGCCCATGATGGGGAGAAGGAGGAGGCCAGAAAGGTGTGAGGTTTTGTGGCATTCACATTCTCTGAAAAAAATTCCTTCACCCAGGGCTTTTCTGATGGGAAGCTGAGGAGCCTCAGAGAAAAGGAAAACAATTCTTATCTCATTTGCCTCTCCTGTGTTGTGATTGTCTGGAATGGGTTTGGAGATTGTTTACCCACATTGGATTCTGGCGTGAGTTGTTTTCACTCTTTGGCCAACTGGGACCAAACTGGGACTCTGGAAAGAGTCACAAGTTTTCATTATTATCTTTTTGACATTTAGTAAGTATCCTTTCTGTATTCTTTATTATAGTATAGTATTCTTTAATATAATATAGTATCACAAATAATAAATTAGCCTTCTGAGAACATGGAGTCAGATGCATCACTCCCTCCTTTGTCAGGGGTATCCAGCAAATACAATAAGGTTTCTGTTCCATGTGGCCCCACTGAGGATCCTCACCTCTGTGTGCAGGGCTGTAAATCCCCATCACACCTCACAGCACCAGGGCTGATCCAGGGTCAGGGCTGGAGGGGGTGGCAATGCTTGGTGAGGAGCTGATGAGGCGGGAGAGTGAGCTGGAAGGGAAAATCTCCACTTCATTTTCTAACAGAGAGAGAGAAATTTCTTTGCTTTGCAGTCTTCAAAATGTCACCTTTGTATTTTGCAGTTCTAAATGGCATTTCTAAATTTTACTTCAGCTTCATTACAAAAACCCCAAGAAATTAATGGAGCTGGTATTTCTGTTCTCTCTGTAGACATTTTTTCAGTGTTTCTATTCAACTTTAAATGATTTTTCCTTCAAACCCTTGTTGCCTCTAATGAACTAGCACACTAAATAGAGGTTTGAAGTTGTTAACCACCTGGTCTCTGGGCTTTTGTCATGGCAGATCTCAGCATGACACCACAGGATATCAAACTCAGGACTTTCAGGGGTCAGCAACAGCCCAGTTCCACTCTGAGTACAAGTACTGCCCTTCATAACTATCTCAAGAAGCCAGAAATCATAGCACCAACTTAAAATTAGTTTTAAAATAAAAGCCAGTATATAAATACTTTGGGTCAAGGACCATATTTATATTCTGCACATGGTTCATGATGGGAGACTCAAGCCCAGTGTAATACTACACTCAGGCACTGCACTTTACTGAGCTCCCACAGGTGTTTGTCACAGACATCTTTTATGGAAAATCCTTTCCTTAGGATTTTTTCTCCTGAGAAGCTGACAGGCCTCAGGAACAAAATGTAAACAATGGTTATCTGCTGCTGTGGAATGCAACAGGCGCATCTGTGATTGGTCTCATGTGGTTGTTTCTAATTAATTGCCAATCACAGTCAGCTGACTCGGACTCTGTGTGAGACACAACAAGCCTTTGTTATCATTCTTTCTTTTTCTATTCTTAGCTAGCCTTCTGATGAAATCCTTTCTTCTATTCTTTTAGTATAGTTTTAATGTAAAATATGTCATAAAATAATAAATCAAGCCTTCTGAAAAATGGAGTCAGATCCTCATCTCTTCCCTCATCCTGGGACCCCTGTGAACACCATCACAAGTATTCACTAACTTTTATCAATTTTGGCTGCAGGTAGTTTCTCCTCTTTGAATTTCAGGCTGTATTTTGACCTATGACGCTTTCCTGTATGTCTATTAAGGTGAGATTTTTCCAGCTGGGAAAGAGTATACTGCCACTACTCCAAAACCTGGCACTTAAGAAACACTAAATGTTATAGGACTTGCAGAAAAGATGTCAGCTCTGGACACTGGCTGGGATCTCCTCCCACAGATCACTAATGCTGCATCTTCTCCAACCTTAATGATTCTGTGAGGCACTGACTGAGAGCCAAGCACTGCACAGCTCTGTCAGAAAGTACACAGTGTGCTCAGCTGTGCAGGAAACTCCTTCAGCTGAAATATATCTGTGGCATTCACATTCTCTGGAAAAATTCCCTTTGCCCAGGATTTTTCTCCTGGGAGGCTGAGGAGCCTCAGACAAAAGGAGAACAATTCTTATCTCATTTGCTTGTCCTGTGTTTTGCTCATGTGGAATGTGTTTGGAGATTGTTTACCCACAGGTGATTGTTTCACTGGATTCTGCTGTGGGTTGTTTTGACTCTCTGGCCAATCAGGGCCAAGCTGTGTCAGGATTCTGGAAAGACTCATGAGTTTTCATTATTATCTTTTTAGCATTCAGTAAGTATCCCTTCTGTATTCTTTACTTTAGTACAGTATTCTTTAATATAATACAGTATTATAAAGTAATAAATTAGCCTTCTGAGAACATTGAGTCAGATGTATCATTCCTGCCTTCATCAGGGCATTCCCTGTAAATACAATATATATCCAGCCACCAGTACAAATTTCCTCAAGATGACTTTTCTAAACCTCTTGAATCCGTTCTGATATGTTTTAGGGAACTAAAAAGATATTGTGATAATGAGCTGTCTATATGGAGATGATATTATATGCCTATATGGAGAACATATAAGCATATAGAAAAAAGGAACACAGGAAAAAGGGACACATCTCCACTATCCAGACAATCTGTGCAAGAAAAAAATACAAATATCCACTGAAACTCATCAGGAACTGTCATTCTTGAACTTATAGGTAAAGATCCAGGTCTCTACAATCTCAATGGGGAAATTCAGAATAATAATCCAGGCCAGCCTCCCCCTCTATAAACCATGGGAACCAAACCATGTTTGTGACCACAATGTCCCAGGGATGCTCCATAACTACACACATCCCATAGGCTTGGTAATGTGAGCTGCAACCCTGCAAAGCCCTGATGAAGCACAGACAATGCTGCAGAGTCAGCCACTCCAAAAGCTCTCAGAGCTGAAGGAGTTGCCTGGGTTACAGCTCAAAATCACACAAGTGCAAAAAAGAACGTAGAAGAGAACTCATCGGGTCCAAAAGTTTACAGAATTGGGAAGAAATGGGGATGAAAGGCTAAAAGGATGAGGTAAAAAAGCGGTGTTTCAGTTTCCTGCTGCAGAAAGCAAGGAATGAGTGATGGCTGAGGCAAAGCAGGCAGAGTACAGCCTTGCTCTGCCCAGGCAGCCCTGGGATGGAGACTGGCAAAGGGATGGAGACACCCAGGTCTGGTGCTCACAGATTCATGCCATGGCTGGGGAGGACAATCCACATACTCCTTCATTTTTCCAGCAACACGGACAGTAAGTGCAAGGCTCAGCCATCCTGCATCCCCAGCTGTGGGACTCACTCAGCTGAGGGTGCTGCAGTCACCACTGGCCCCTTCTGCTGCTGCTCCCTCCACCCAGCAAGGAAAACCCTTCCCTAGGGGAGCTCCAGGGAGCTCAGGATGCTCCATCCCAGCTCTGAGGGTTTTGTGCAGCCACCAAGAGGAATGTGGGTCACAGTGGTCTGGGGGTTTGCTGCAGAGAGAGCTGCAGGTTGGAAGGTCCAAAGCCTGGGAGACACAAACATTGAATTATCTTGTTAGTCAACACCTGCTCTTCTACCAACACAAAAACTGCAACTGAAAGTAGCATGAGAGCTGCTCCTCACAAAAAACACCTCAAGCTGTCCACTCAAGCCACAGCTCTGTGCCAAGTTCTAAATGCCTAGGGGTGGGGAAAAAAAAAGACAATAAGCAAAACATTTTTAAAAAACAGCAGTCTCTAAAGTAAATCTCCAAGGCAAAGCCTTGTCAAAGACTATCATTTCTATGTGCATCTGTTCCCCACATCTCTGAGTTGCCAAACTATGAATTCCCTCTTTCCTAATTCAGACAAAAACAAACAAGAGACCTGGAAGGTTTTTATGAATGGACTTCAGGCCATAACATGTGATAACATGAACAAGACTCCCTTTGTTCTTTTGGAGTTTTAACTCTACACAATCCCAAATACCAAGTAGTGCTCCTTCCAGCTCCCATCCCAGTCTTCAGGAATTTAGCTATGGACAGTGACAACCTTGTTGGGAAGAGCTCCTCTTCTGAGAGCTGCTTCTCAGTGTGGAGAAAACCCTTCTTGTTCCTCCTACCAGCCCTGTCTGGATGGGGCTGCAGGTCTGGAGGGTGAAACTACAGCTGCAACCTCCAAAACGTCAGATAAAATTGCATGCCATTGGAGGCCATGCAGACCCAGGCATGTCATTATTAACTCTGCACAAGGAAAAGGATGCGAAAAGCCTTGATGAAAAGCACTAAAATGGGGTAAATGAGGAATCTCACCACTGAGGAAATGCTTTGATGTTGTCTTACATATCGAGAGTTCTGTTATCATTATAGTGCAAGGAGCCCACATCCTCAGAGTTTTGTACCTACTTGATGTTTCTTGTAGACAGCTCTTCTAAGCACTGACTCTTCCTAATTCTAGCAGTAGCCATCTGACTCTAGTTCCCACCAAGCCACTCTTTTATAACACTCTTCTTATTGGCTACAGCTGTGGCCTGTTAGCATCAGGCCTGCTCCTCATCTTTAGTAACTGGTCCAGCTGCAACTCTTTAGGGGATAAGATTACATTCTATACCACCTTCATTTATCCATACTGTATCCCCCTACACTTAGGTCCTCTTCTGAATTCAGCAGGTGGTACTAGAACACTTCAAATGACAGCAGTGCTAAAGAAAAGGAAGAGTCTCAGTCATCTGTCATCACATTATTCTGCTAATCCTCATCCTCATTCTGCTGCAAACATGAAGGGGTTCAAGGCCTGCGCTCAGAAACCCAGCCCCTGTTGCTGACTTTGTGCTGGTGCCCAAGGGGTGCCATAAATAATCGTGTCTGATAGCACCCAGCTGGGCTCAGACTGGGATTTGCACTACAGTTCTTACCAGTTGTTCCAAAGGCTGGTTCACTCATCAGCTAATGTTTTTTGCCTGATGATCACTGCACAGCTCTACCTGTTTAACAGGGGTGCTGTTTGGGGGATGACAATGCAGAAACCTCCCTGCTCAAAGAGCACAGGAGAGGTGTCATGTTTATTAATGCCTGCTGGTTGCCACAGTAAATGCCTCTGCAGACAATGCCCACATTTGCTCTGCAAGAATGTATAACTAATGCATTTCTGGAAGGGATCTCATGAAGCAGAAACTATGAAGCCAAGAACAGATGGGAACCAAATTTTCCATCACAGCTGCATTTTGAAATTAAGAATAATTTCTAAGAAAGAACTCAAATGAACAAAGAGATTGCAGAAGTGGAAATGCACATTTTGTGGTTCTCCTGATCATTATTTTGGAGCATTTAAGACTTCCAAGAATTGCTTTTAATTTCAGTGATTACCTGCCTTTTTTTTTTTCCTTAATGAAAAGTGTGTAACTGTGAGAAGATAATTACAGCAGAGTTAATGAGAAGTACTTGGTCAATCTTCTGTGTATCATTAAATATGCTGAAGCAAAGTCTGGATTTTTATCAATCACAAAAGGAAGGAATTTAGCCACAGTGCACCAGTACAGACAGCTCAAGGAGCAAGAGGAAGAAGAGTTCACTCCTGGAAAGCAAGGAAGACCTTTTCCACACCCTTTCAGGTTCAACAAAGAAAATGCTGAAAGGAAATGCATCACACACAGAAGGGAAGGTAAAGGTGGGTGGAAGTGTTGACAGGAAAACAGGGAAATTTTTCTGGAGAAAATAATGAAAAAAATTAAGCATGGTGGGAAAACTAAGGGAACCAGTAGTGAGTCTGATGGATCTGTAGAAAGCAGGCAGGCATTGTTTCATTTGCATTTTTTAACATCTGAGAAATAACTTTTGTGGTTAGATAAGTTCCTCTCTCTCCTTGTGAACTTTTCCTGCTTGTAGAACAAGAAGCAAAATTTTAAAAATAAGGTTCAAGCTTTGAATTTCACCCTAGAGATGTACCATGAGCACAATCAATGAGCAGTGGCTCACACAGCTGACGTCCAAGCACAGATTTCAGGGAGGAGATTGCAGCAGTCTCTCCCCTGTGTGCTGCTTGGGGAGCATGGAAACACCCTGGAAATAAAGAAATAAACAGCATGCCCAGGGCTGGGACAAGCTGGAAGGATCATCCTGCTGATAAGAATTACATCTTAAATTGCCATTTTGGGTGGCTTAAGGAAAGAAAAGTTTCATGCTGGTTCTGCCCTCCATGAAAAGAACCCTTGGGGCAGCTCTGTGTCCCCTGCTCTGGGGTAACCCTGACCTCAGGGGGGACCCTGTGGTCACTCTGGCTTCTGCAGGGCTGAGCTGCTGCCAAAACCGCGAGCAGGGAGAGATAATGGGGAGTGGGGATGCTGGAGGACATTATAGTGATGGAAAATCAGTGCCTGAGAGAGCAGGAGTCTGCAGACCTGGAGAGGAAAAGGCCATTTCAGCACATCTCATATGCACTACAGAGCAATAGAGCTGCCTGGGCTCTAAGAGGAGATAAGAGCTCATCTTCTGGCTTGTTATTGAAAGATTGTGGGCTAATAGAGGGAAAATAATGGTAAAGGAACCAAAGAGAATGTGTGTTAAGTAACCAGGTAACACTTCTAATGGAGATAAAAATGATAGGGACTAAAAGGGTTCATTAGCCAGGTTTTTTAGTTTTTTTGTTTTGTTGTTTTTTTTTTTAATATGCTCTTTATTAAAAATACAATGATAAAAGACACGCATTACCTTTAAAAATATGTGTCTTAAGTGCAAGAAACACAAGTTACACAAAGCTTTCTCTAGAGAGAAGGGGCTTCTGTGCAGAGAAGCAGCCATACTTCATCTTCCTGGCTCCTTTGAGGTCCTGCCTGCCCCTCTCAGACATCTCTCAGAGGGAACAGAAGCAGCTCCTGCCTGCTATTAACCCTTCTGAACAGATTAAGGCCAGGTGCTTGGCCTTGGGTCTGTCTATACCTGTGGCTCTTCAGAAAGAGCAGGCAGAAACCTGAATTATCCTTTTCCTTATCTCTGGTCTTTAATTCTTCTTCCAGCTTTATCTCTAGGATCTCCTGAAGTTCCTGGCAGGAGGTTTCTGGAGCAGCTCTGCCCTTTCACAGACTGTGACAGAAACACCTCTGACATGCTTTAGTGGTGAGTCGGTAGTGCTGGGATAATGGTTGGACCCAAAGATCTTGAAGGACTTTTCCAACCTAAACAAGTCTATGATTCTGTGGAAATCAATAAGATTCAGATGGTCAAAAGCTCAGTTCCAGCCAACACACTTGTTGTGCAAATATCTATCTAATGAGCTCACACTGCTACAAACTTCCCTCAAAATCCCAATTTTCACCCTGCACCATCAGGGATAGGTTAAAGAGAGCACAGGGCCACAAGATATTACAGGATGAACTGTTTTGTGTCACTTCTCTTTCTTGTCAGAAGGGGAAATTGCAAATTCTGGTTAAAAGAAATACATTGGACAAAATGCTCTGGAGAGGGATGTCATGAGCCCACCCAAGCTGCTCCATCAGACCCCTCTTCAAATGGGCAGGGAGGGAGAAAAATATAGCAAAGAATGGAGGCGAGTACAGGAGCCATGGCTGTCATGGACAGACAGACTCTGCTTGGGGAAATCCATTTAATTTGTGACAATTAATTAGAGAATGATAACAGGAAATAAGGGAAAATCTAAAAGCACCTTCCCCCACCAGTCCTTTCTTCCTGGACTCAACTTCAACCTCCAGTGTTCAAAATCCTCCCCCAAGCAGCACAGGGGAGCAGGGGCTGGAGGTTGTGTTCTGCTCACATCACTTTGTCAGGAAAATTAATCCACAAATATCAGAGGTTTATGTCCAAAAAGGAGACAGAGGAGTCCTGTAGCTTTATTCCAATAACGGGAGAGGCCATGGGGCATTCCCCTGGGGTTGCTAATTTTTGGAGAACTCAGCCTCCCTTTTCATCCCAATCTCCCTGCCAAATTTCCCTTCTCTCTTTCCCCATTTCTGAGGTACTTGAGAGGTACAGAATGCCTGATACTGAAGATTTCTCTCTAATGTATAGCCCTCCCTTTTAATTTTTAATTCTCATGGAATTTAGGGGGTTTTCCTCATTGTTTCTTTCATCTTTCAATATCCAACTTCATTTATCAGCAAACCTAAAGTTTATTTGTAAAAGCA
>JAHXMQ010000807.1:133974312-133985532 GCA_020466415.1 Ammodramus savannarum pratensis | reverse complement strand
CCTATTTTAACTTAACTGAACTTTTACCTATAACAGGAAGTAGTCTCCAGAATTACCCAGATTATATTTAAAATCTACTTAGACGCTCCCAGTATGCAGTTTCTATGGCTGGGACTGAATTTTAACTTGTGAAAGCACAAGAAAGGTAGAATAGAATCTTATGTTTTGGGGGGAAAAAAATCTTAGGTTGATTGTAGATCTGAATGAGGTGAAAGCCCATCCTAACAAAAGCTTCTTGGAATCCAGATATTTTCTATCATCTCACCATAAACTCATTTACACTTTTTTAAGAGCTGGGACATGCTACTGATACATAGCTTTCCTCTCAACACACAAAGTGAACATTCCCAGAAATGTAGCTAAGCATTAATCAACCATTCAGGGGGACAGATGTGTTCTCTAGTAATAACAGTAATTACCTCTAAAAGTCCTTGAAAGTTGGACTGGTGCTTACCAGGAAAAAAAAACAAAAATTGAGTTTTTTCAAGTTATAAAGCCAAGCTTCTGCTGTGCTCAAAGAACCAGCAAAGTTCTTCAAAGGTTCTTTTATTGTTCAGAGCTCCCAAAAAGATTACTTAACTGAGGATATCTCTACAAGACACAGGGAAGGGGAAGGATGGCAGGTGTAGAAATACAAGCCTTTGAAAAGTGGATAAACTCATAATGAATCACTGCTAAATAGCTCATGGCTATTTAGGTTTTTTTACTTGGGTAGAGAAATAACTTAGTCTCTATCATTCCTGATGTCCTTGGGAAATAAACTACCAATGCATCCATAGATTAACCCCAGAATGAGTTATGCAGCAGCAAGCATAACCAAATTTTCCTCCTTGTCAGTGACAAGCACACAAATGTGGTCTGACACCTCCATTCTCTCACCCACTAACCTGGCACATATAAATACAGAAAATGGGTGTTCCAAAGCCAATCTAAACCTAAATCATCACCAGAAATATGTGCTAAGTTTTCTTTAATTCAAATGAAGCACAGGTGTTTCCAGAGGAGCTGCAGATGCCAATGACAGGACTTTCCAGTGCAAATCCCCAGTGTGGCTGAAACCTCAGCACAGCTCAGATTTATAGCCAAAAAGGGCTCCTTACACTCCAGGCTCAGGAAAAGTCTGTTGAAGAAAGCCAATCTCTGTTACATCTGAGACATTTGATTCTTCAGTCTTTAGGATTCCATGGGCAAAATAGAAATAAACTTCCTCAATCATCCTCAAACCCAGACCTGCTTCTACACAGGGTACACAGCAAAGATCCCTAAACCCTAAATCCCAAACCCACCCTAAACATTAAATCCCAAACCCACCCTTCTCTTTCTTCCTCATATTACCTGATTTTAGTCACTTTGGTCCCTCCTGGAAGCACCATCACCCATCCCAGACTACATCCTACCAAGTGCTTTATGCACACAAACAGGAATGGGGGAAAGAAATATCATTTTAGGTAAAAAAACCAAACTCAGTAACAAAAGCAATTATTAAGAACTACACAAATAAATTAACATGTGAATAGATAGTGTTAAGACCCACTATATAAAAATGCACAGTCCAAACCAGGTGACTTGAAACCAGTCGAATTTTTTTCATTGGTGTGCTTTGGACACAAAGGTTCTATTTCTGATGTGGTTTTGCTGCCCTGAAGACAAGTGGAAAACTTTTCATTAACCTTTTGGTGGGCTCAGTTGGGCTGTGGTCATTGCTGTGAATAATTTAGATAAAAGATAATAGATGTTAAAAAAAAAAAAAAAAGAAAAAAGAGTATTTTTTGTGGAAGTCTTTTGGACATCTGAGAGCTATAATCAATGTTTCTAATCTCTGGCAATGGGTGGCAGAAGTAAAATAAACACAAGTCTGAGTTTCAGCATAGCATCTGCCTTGGCTGCTGCACCACTGGCCTAAGCCCATTCCCATAGAGAAGGGAGAGAAGTGAAAATGAGGGATCCAGACTGGGGCTGTGCAGCCCCTGGAGCTCAGCTCTGCTGGAAAACTTGCCCCAGTTTGTTGTGCAAAACCTCCTCCTGCTCCCCAGTTATTTCCCATTCCATACCCAGCAATGCTCAATTGTGACAATCCTTTCCTTGGGGAGAAAAAGGAAAATACAAGAATTTTAGAAATACAGACCTTGTGCCTTGTCTTTGCCTGAAAACTCCTCTGAGTGGCCCTTTGGCTTGGCAGTGCCACAGCTTTGTGCATTTCCTGCCAAGACAGCTCTGTTTGGGAAGCACGATGGATATTAAGCAGAGATTTGCATGTCACTCTGAATTTGCACCTTTTGGGCCTTGCAGACACACTTAGGGGGCTGTGGGAGGAATTTTTTTTCCAGTGAGAAGTAAACACGGAGGTGTTGGCCCCTTGGGAGGTGGAAAGCAGTTAATTTCAGAGCTAATTACGGGGAGGCAGAGAGATGCTGGCAGATGCATTGTCCTGGAGAAGGGCCTGCTGCTGGCTCTGCATGAGACAGGGAGCAAAGCCTCTCTCCTCCTCTCAGCAGGCCTATGGCACCAGGGAGGGAGGAGACAAGGATGTCAGGACTTCTAATTATACATCAGAAACCTGTGAAATTGGAGCATTAGAAGGGTTAGTTAAGAATGATGCCCCAAGGTGCTGAAGTGGGGCAGCAGGAGGAGGAGGAGCAGGGTGGTGGGGAAGAGGCGCTGGAGAGAAGATCTCCTGCTCAGCCTCATGTGATGGGGTCTGGAGGGGCTGGAGAGGAGATTTCCTGCTCATCCTCATGTGATGGGGTCTGGAGGGGCTGGAGAGGAGATTTCCTGCTCATCCTCGTGTGATGGGGTCTGCAGGGGCTGGAGAGGAGATTTCCTGCTCATCCTCGTGTGATGGGGTCTGCAGGGGCTGGAGAGGAGATCTCCTGCTCATCCTCGTGTGATGGGGTCTGGAGGGGCTTTTTCCAGGCATGCACAAAACACCTGTGCAGTTATATATTTACCAAAGCCCTGCCTGCACTGTAATTTGAGGTGTGTTTCCTCAAAAGCAGTTTTAACCCAGTTCAAAGCCACTTCTGTTGAAAATGTTGCCAGTGTGGTCTGGCAGTGAGTCATCCTCTAGCCTGGAGAGAGCTGCTTTCCTATAAAAAATGGAATGGACATTTTCTCAGTTCCCAGCTGTGCCACAGACAGAAAAGGGAAGAAGACACCTCTTGAGTTAAATGTTATTGCAGATTCACCTGAAATTTTCTTCATGAAAAAGGAACTTCTGCATATTGAGCTTTAGCCTGAAAATCAGCTGGAACTTTAATAAAAGTCATTCACACCAGCTTGGAGGATCGTTTATTGAAAATCTCATGTGGTGTTTGTGAGGTCTCCAGGATGAGGTGAGAGATGAGAATTTGACTCCATGTTCTCAGAAGGCTACATTATATTATATTACATTACATTACAGTACAGTACAGTATAGTATAGTATAGTATAGTATAGTATAGTCTAGTACAGTATAGTATAGTATACAGCTCCTAACAAAAATAAAGTATTAGGAGATAAAACACCTTCATTTTTTCTCATGGGCACTTACGAAAAGAAAACAAATGTAGGGAGGGCCACAGGGAATTCCTCTCATGCTCTAGCATTGCTTATCAATATTCAACTAAATAAATAAGAGAAATGGGGATAAAAAGCCATTCCAAAGCAGTCACTGGCCTCAGACAGCACAGCTCTGCCTTTACCCTGCAGCTCTTGGCTCCTTTCACCTTGGAAGCAGGGTTCCTGGTGGAGACACCAGTACAACTCACCTTGTCTGATGGATGCTGGGCATTTTGAAGAGAAAATAACAGAGAATTTCAAAGTTTTGGGGTTTTTTTTTGGTTTTTTTTTGTTTTTTTCCTGAGGGATTTCACACATTGAATCATCTTCCAAGGATGCAGCCCAAGGTGTGCAGACAAACCAATCTAACACCCGCTGAAGAAATGATGTATCATCAATTACTGAAGTCTATCATTGGTTTCACTGCATCAGCCTATTCACAGCCATCACTTGAAGGATCACAGAGTTTGCCCTATGCATTTCCAGAGGCAGCTTTGAAAAGGCCAGCTGGCAGGGGAGAAAAAGAGACAATGATTTTGTTTGAATACGAGCCCTTGGAGAGTGGGATCTCCTGGAAAAAGAAAATACCAGCCTGGAACAGTAAATGCTGCCTTCTGTGCTGTGAAATGACTCCAGATCCCTTGATCATGGTGTGCTTTGTGCCCATCATTTACAGGGAGGCATTGAAAAGCATTAGCTGGACAATGGTACAGAACTGAAAACCTGTGAAAAACCAGAAAAAATTTCCAAGTACAACCTGAAACGCCAAGTGAGGACAATAATGGGCTCTGTGTGTCCCTGGAAGAACCAGCAAATGGCAAGGGCAGCACTGAAGGGCACGGTGTGCCTGGAGGCAGTGGAGCCTTCCCCTTTGGACAGATATAGGGACAGCTGCCAGGATTTTCCATATCTATTTTTATGATCCATTTCTATATACATTGATCCATATTCTATATATATGATCCATTTTATATATATATATATATTTATGATCCATTTTCAGGGCAGTGGGATTAATTCTGTGCTTTCCTGAAGAGCTTTCAAGCCCTGTGACCCACCCCTCAGTATCACACACAGCCCTTGCATGGGTTATTACACCTCCAGTGGCTCTGTGGCTTTCCAGGGAGGGACCCCTTCCCCACAGCAGAAGGGCTTCGAGGATGCAAAATCAAGACCATTCTCAATAGACTCAGTTGTCACCGTCAAATTTTCTGGAAAAATCCCTTTGCCGGGATTTCTTCTCCTAGGAAGCTGAGAAGCCTCAGAGGAAAATGAAAACAGTAATTGTCTGATTGCTTCTCCTGTGTTTTGCTGCTTTGGAATGTCGTGGGAGATTGTTTATCCAACAGGTGAATTGCTTTTACTTAATGACCGATTGCCATTAATCATGTTGGATAATCAATTCACATGTTGGATAAACAATCCATTGTTGGATTGTTTATCCAGCATGTGAATTGTTTTTACTTAATGATCAGCTTCCCAGGAGAAGAATCCTGGGCAAAGAGATTTTTCAGAAAATATGACGGTGACAGCTGACTTTCCAAACCCACCTGGATGTGTCCCTCTGTCACCTCTCCAGGTGACCCTGCCTTGGCATCTCCAGAGATCCCTTCCAGCCTCAAAAATTCTGTGATTCTGTGGCATAGCCCACCCAATTCTGTAATTCAGATATATACAGGCTACAGAAGAACTGGCTAGACCAGCTGTGTTGGACTCTGAGGAGGCAGTCACAAGTTTTTGATTACTATCTTGTTAAGCCTTTTGTAAGTATCCTTTCTCTGTTCTTTAGTATAGTTTTAGTATAGCATTCTTTTATATAAGTACATAAAATAATAAATTATCCTTCTAAGAACATGGAGTCAGATTAATTTCCTTCCTGCCACGGGGGACCCGAAAAATACCCCAAAAACGACTTTGTTGAGGGTTATTGATACCATTGCTGGAGTGGTTTGCATCTCCCACTAAGGAGACTTTTGGCACTTGCAGTCATTTGTTTCCCAACTCTGCACACACACAGCATCCACACACAGGCAGGGGCAATCTCCAGAGTGTTCCCAGCTTCAGGAAAATGAGCTTCAGCACATGCTCATGCTCTGACCATGGGGCAGAAGGACTTGTTCCTGCAATCTCAGAGCTGCAGGGTGAAACAGGGCTTGATAATGACATTGTCATTATGCATGAAAGGACAGAGCATGAGAAATCACGATAGAAATTGTCTGTTCTAATGAGAAAAGGGTTGTATGGTGATGGGCAAGGAAAGGCATTTCAAAGGAAGGAAAACAATACCTTGTGCAAATTGCATGAGGCTGCTGTTTGCTTAGAGACAGCAGAGGCCAAGGCCTGACAGTTTCATCAGAGAAATTGGTTAGGAAATGACCAGGGGAATGTAATTCATTGCTCAAATGTCAAGCTGCTCATATCTAGAGAGAGAAAAGTGTGCATTTATCAGCAGCAGTAGTACACATCTCAAAATAATATAAGAGAAACCAAAAAATTCGTCCCAGACCTGCCATGACTCAGATACCCCCAGTGCTCAGGCTGAGGATGCACAGGAGAGGAAGATTCCTACTCAATTTCCCAGGAAAGTGGTGAGATGGGCAAACACTGAGTGTGATATAAGCCTGGCAGAGAGAAAACAAAGCTCTTCCCAGCCATGGGCTGTGCATGATCTCAGCACAGCAGAGATGAATCTGTAGTAACTGGAGATATTGAATTGGGGCACCACAAGCAGACAGGAGGATTCAGACTAAGGGGTCAGGGAAACACTGCTAAAGTAGTTTATTTTGCAGGCAACAATAGATTAAGGCAGGTTTGCAGGGAAAAATATTCTACTGAAAGCATCTTTTCTTTAAAAGAGCAAGCTTTTAGGTAGAAAACAAACACAGCTAAGGGAATAAAGGGAAAATTCGTGCTGTGTCAAAAATAAATGTGTTTGCTGTGATATGTCTGGAGGAAAGCAGAAGAGGAGGGGAATGGCTGCAGCAGAATTGCACACAGGGTTTGTTGGAACAATTCAGGGTAAGAAAAAGACTTCTTGCATAGCATGCTTTTTGGTTCAAGCCTCTTGTTGTTTTGTATTATTGTCTAAAAGCCACCATTGAGCATTCCATGTTGAGCACAGGAATCTTGTTCACATCAGGAAATACTGAGGTTGAAGCACAAAACTAGAGTGTCAGAGGTGAGGTACCAGTCTTAGATTTGGAGGCTTTTAATTTTTCCTTTGGTTCAGTGTAAGTGGATAACAGACCCATGTTTGTTCTGCTTTAGCAGACCTGCCACACCCAGACTAAACTGCTTTGGGTATTTATCAATGGAACCATAGAAAGTCAATCCAGGTCAATAACTAGGATGACAAATTCAGGCTAGTAGACAAGAGTTAACAGAAAAATTGCAAAAGCACTGTGTGCCACTAGGTGGCCAAGCAGTGAAATGGCACATGAAAGCCTGTGGAGATTAAAATGAAGTGATGTACATGGAAAATAATAATGGTTTTGCTTGTGTAATGATGGGCTATTATCAACCAGGAGGAAAATCTCAGGGTTGTAATATGAGGTTACATGAGAATTGGTATAAAGAGTACCTTGATAAGAAAGGGTTAGAAAAGGAGCAAAGAACACAAACAAGCTGTGCTAGTACATCAAAAATAGATCTGATCTGGCAATTAATATCACATAAATTTAATATTGTAGAAATTGAAGAATTAAATAAAAGAGTGATGGGATGATCAAAATGTAGTGAACTTCCTGTAGAAATTTTGTTTTAATAGAAAAATCAGGGAGATAAACAACTGAGAGGATCTATGACCATCATCTCAAAAACAATTAGCAATATTCATCAAGGTTATTATCTCTGGTCCAGCAGTTCCATGAGGCACATGTAACTGGAGCCCAGGACATCCTGGGGGAGCCTCAGTGCAGCTCCTGAGGGGCTCACAATTGGCCTCTGGTGGAGGTAAATTCCTGGGCTGGGTGGTCTAACCTGACAGCTTCCCTCACATTTTTAGAATCCTTAGGCCATGAATAGATATTTTTTATCTCACACATCATCAAGCAGCATTAGCACTCACTTCCCCTAATGCCTTCTGTAGAAGCCACACAGCTCCTCTCCCTCCTCTTGGTTAGGATCACCAGCCTGAAGGGCCCCCAAATACCCTGATTTTTTGGTTATTTCCAGGTGGAAGTGCCCTGGGTGTCACAATGTGAACAAAAGCTTTATCTGGAAGGTTTTTCCACACTGGGAAAGACTGAATATGGTATTTTCTGGGACCCCCATCGATGGCAGGAATGATGGATCTGACTCCATGTTCTTAGAAGGCTAATTTATTATTTTATGATCTGTATAATATTAAAGAATACTATATTAAACTATAATAAAGAATACAGAAAGGATACAGACAGAAGGCTGAAAGATACTAATGAAAACCATGACTCCTTCCAGAGTTCCAACACAGCCTGACTGTGATTGGTCATTGAGCCAAAACAACTTACATGAAACCAATCGTTTACCATGTTGGGTAAACGATATCCAACCACATTCCAAAGCAGCAAAACACAGGAGAAGCAAATCAGATAATTATTGTTTTCCTTTTTCTCTGAGGCTTCTCAGCTTCCCAGGAGAAGAATCCTGAGCAAAGAGATTTTTCAGAAAATATGACAGTGACAACTGACATTCCAAACCCACCTGGATGTGTCCCTGTGTCACCTGCTCCAGGTGACCCCACCTTGGCCTCTTCCAGCCTCAAAAATTCTGTGATTCTGTGGCATAGCCCACCCAATTCTGTAATTCAGATATATACAGGGTACAGAAGAACTGGCTGGAACCAAACACCTCAGCACTGTTGTTTGTTTTGACACAGAGGCTACATAAATGAGAATTTCTCTGCTTGCTGATAGTAATTTTGTTTGGATCTTGTAAACCAATGCACATGGAGCTCACAGCTCAGCCTGCAGTGAAAAGGCAGCAACTCTCCTCCTGCTACTCTCAGAATGTACTTGCCTATTCTACACACTGCTCTGATCAGCCTTTAATTCATGCATGCAAATACCCAATCATCTTTTCACCCTTCAAGCTTTCATGTCAATGGGGGAAAAAAGTCAAGAAGTCAACATGAATTAATTTAATTTATGCCCCCTGCAGATGAAGAATAGAGGAGTGCAAGAGGTTCTGAGCAGGAATGAAGGCTCAGAGAGGAAAATGACAGCAAAGCATTTGAGATGTGCACAGTTTTGTATTTATAGCCACCCAAGGTAGGAAAGTTCTGAGTAAGAACTGGGGAAGGCTGCTCCGTGCAGCTGCTGGGAGTGATGATACAGTCACATGAGAAATATGTTTTCACATCAGAAAACATTTTATACATAAAACCCATGGAACTTTCACCTCCTTTGCCTCACAGGCACTGTTTCAATGCCCTCAGTGCCCTGCCTGAACTCCCCTGGAAGGACACAGGACTGCTGTAGGACCTGAGCTCCATCAGCCATTCCTGGCCTTGCACCCTTCCAGGGATGGGGATGCTCAATCAGGCTGCAAGGACTCCGCAAACCTCTGCCTTTGGGCTCAAAGCAAACTGAATTAGTGGCCTGTTTCCTTGAAAGAGGATGATGTGCCCAGGAGTTCCTGTCTCCAACTGTAAACAAAGGATTTGAGATAGTCATTAAAAGATGAGTGATTACCACAAGCTGCAGCCTGGCTGCTTCCCAAATGTGTGTGGGGAAGCTCCTTGGCTGGGATGTGGCTGTGATGGCAAATTATCATCTCTAAGGCTACAGATCCAAGAGGATTCCCAGGCATCCCTCTCTGACAGCTGCACATTTCCATGCACAGGGTTTGGAGCAGCTCTGCGGCTGATGCAGCACCTGGAGCTGTGCACAGGGACAGCAGCAATGGCAAACAGTGTCTGGGTCCAGGGTGAATGCAGGGTATAGATGGACCTGTCAAACCACACATGGCAGGAATGGGGCTCCTTTCCCACATCCTTTCTGCAGATCCCACTGGGTAAATGCAGAATTCCCCACTGATAGAATGGATATAAAGTTTTCTTAGAGAGGAAGGAGTTGTGGGGAGCAGCCAGCTCCAGAAGTTGCTCATTGGCAACAGCCAAGTTAACAAGAAAGTCCCTTTTTAAAACCCTGGAAAAGTCCTCTGCTCTTTATTAGATGGAATTTGTTGTGTCTTTCTTAAACTGAGTCTGCTTAGTGCAAGCTAATCCCTCAGCTCATTTGTAAGGAAAATCATGGTATAAATGGATAAAGCTCTCAAGATAGCTGCTAACAATCACATTCCAAGCCAGTTTTCTGCTTCACTAATACTCTGAAGCTAATCAGCATTTTTGTAAATGATCTCTGCATACTACTTAATTTTTCTGCCCCCAAAATATTTACTCAGAAACATTTACGCCGGTCACACTTACTTGTACCTACCAGTTAAAATAATATTTTGTAGAAATAATTTCACCAGCTGCATCCCCCAAAGATGAGTGACTTTGTCCCAGAGCAGGGGTTTCCCTGAGATCCAAAGCTGAAGGGGTCTGTGTGTGAGGTGAAGGATGGGAGCAGGATGGGAGAGGGCAACAGGTGGCCAAGAGCTGAGCCAGGGGGAGCATCACCAAACCCTGATATTGCAGACAAACTGAGGGGCTTGGGCTTGTTTTTCCTGGAATCCAGATGAGGATCTGGTGGTGGCTCTGAAAAGATACACAGGTGATGTTCCTGCCCTTCAGGGCACAGCAGGCATTGTGAGCTTTTGTTAAATTTCACTAGGATTTAAACTTCCCATTGCATTGCCCTCCCCAGCCATTTTTATAGAAGTTGGTAGTTAATTCTGCACCTCTCTGTTTTCTAATAATAAGCCATATTTAAGGAGGAAAATACACCATGGTAATGGCTCAGTTGATTCTTCCTTGGCTTCACAATGATAAATAGCTCCCAGTCCTGAGTGTAACTCTTCATTTTTTTCCATAAGCTGTTCTACCAGCACCTCATTTTGGCATGAAGCTTCTTTTGAGTCCCAAGATGCTCCCCAGGTACATTAAGGTGAATATTGACCAAAAAAAAAATTCAATTTTTTCTCCTCTGACCTCATCCTGGCTCTTCTATATCTCAGTCTTCTATGGGCGTTACCACTTTTGGGCAAGCCTCCTGTCCAGTATTTTGTTTAATGTTATACTATATTGTTATTTTGGTGCATTTTGCAAGCTGTTCACCAAACTCTTTTTTAAACAGCAGAGTTTCAACTGAGTTCCACGTGGAGAGAGCTGAGGCTTCCAGGTCCTTGTAGGATGCCCAGCAAAAGTCATCTCTAAACATGCACCTACTTGTCACTGCCATATTTTCTGAAAAATCACTTTGCCAGGATTCCTTCTCCAGTGAAGCTGAGAAGCCTCGGAGAAAAATGAAAGTAATATTTATCTGATTGCTTCTCCTGTGTTTTGCTGCACTGGAATGTGGTTTGGACATTTTTTATCCAACAGGTGGTTGTTTGATTGGTTTCATGTGAATTGTTCTGACTCAATGACCAATCACAGTCCTGTGTCAGGAGTCTGGAGTCAGTCATGAGTTTTTCAGTATCATTCTTTGTAACCTTCTGTCTGTATCCTTTCTCTGTTATTTAGTATAGTTTTAGTACAGCATTCTTTAATATAATACCATTAAATAATAAATTAGCCTTCTAAGAACATGGAGTCAGATT
>JAHXMQ010000807.1:133963690-133974212 GCA_020466415.1 Ammodramus savannarum pratensis | reverse complement strand
CATTCCCTGGGATCTCTCAAATTTTTGGAGGATGCAGCCTCCCATTTTATCCCAATTTCCCTGCCACATTTCCCTTCTCTCTTTCCCCATTGGCTGAGGTACTTGAGAGGTTCAGACTTCCCAGAACAACTGATACCAAAGATTTCCCTCTAATGTATAACCCTCCCTTTTAATTTTTAATTCTTATGGAATTTAGGGGTTTTTCTTCCTCATTGTTTATCTTTCAATATCTAATTTCATTTATCAGCAAACCTGAAATTTATTTGTAAAAACAAATCTCTTTTTTCCATTCATCAATCAGTGGAACCCTTCCCGTTGTTTCTTTTATCTCTCAGTGCTGGTTTTACCTACCAGCAGACCCACAGATTGTTTGTAAAAGCAAATCCATCATTTCTCTCAACTTGAAGGCATCTCAAGAGCAGCCCCTGCTTGCTGGAGAGCTTTGTCACTGCCCTGACATGGAGAGAGGGTTCCCCTCCTACCTTCTGCCAAACTGCTCCTGGCCTGAGTAGAAGCAATAAAAGCAACAAAATAAAGTTCCATAATGACAGAATTTCCTCCATCAAGCTCCCTGGTGCATCCTCACTGAAATGACTCTCAGGTGCCTGTCCCATTCACACAGAGCTCATTTCCTTGCCCAGCCCACACCTGGCCAAGAGCAATCAGCTGAGGCTGAGCAGGGCAGAGCCCAGGTCGTGCTGGCCACAGCAGTGGCTGTTCTAGAGCTGTGATATTTGTTTTCTTCCCACATTAAAAGCTTGGGAAAGCACAGCACTCATCAGAAAGCCAGCAGGATGGAGCATGCATTGCTGATGGCAGGCTGCTGTTCTTCCTAATTAAAGGCAGGTCCTGGAAAGGGCTGCAGCTGTATTTATTATACCTGTGCCTTCATCCCTTCCCTCTCCTGCTCTCCTTTGCCACCTCCAGCCATTACATACCATCTATATCATATCCAGATTGCTAATGAAGGCCTTGTTAGGACAATAATTGCTATCTTATTTAGTAGACTCATAATGATTATAATTGAAATACATTATCAGCCATAGGGCACAATCTATTTCAAACTGCAGTACACAGCAGCTGAGGTTTATGTTCCTTGGTGTGATTTCTTTTCCTTTTGTAGAAGCAATTATGTGCATTTGACTGTATATTGCTATTGTTGAAGCCTTTTGTGCAAGAGTTAGTTGTGCACAATGTGATTAAAGATGGAAAAAATCAAATTACAGGCAGCAATACAATGGGAACAGCAAGTGGGCTCAACCAGAAAAGAAACCAAACACAGGAATGCAATGTGCTCCCAAAAAAGTTATCTGCTTCCACTCTCCTGATGGATTACCTTCTCAAGAGGCTGGATAATGGGGGAAATAGCAGTAACTGGATGTGTTCCTGTATTCCACATGCCAGGAATGTGGCTTAGCAGGATGCTGATGGAGTTCATAGCTGGGTGATGCCAGCAACATTCAGGGACAGAGCCTGAGGAACCACTTTTTGCTGTTCCTTGTGTGGATAACAAAATATAGCTGCTAACTCCTTGTATTTATTTCAGCAGTAAAAACACATGAACTGGGGGTCTGAACCCCAGCCCTCTCTCTGGAAGTTTTTGGTGTGGCACAGCCCCAAATCCAAGTAGCCCAGAAGGTGCATGCACAAAGCACTGTGCCATGAGCTCCTTTGCCAAGTTCCTGGGGTAATATAAAGCTTTAAATACACAGAAAAAAATGTGTTAAGAGAGAATTCATCACTCCTGCTTTGGAAAAATAAAAGATGTGAATATGTCCTGGATTGCCAAGCAAATTGTATTCTATTTGCCATCTGTATGGCAGTTGTCTTCTGTTCAGTGGGCAGATTTCCTTATCTCTTCTGCAACCACTCCTCCCTCTGGGGGGACATCTGCTGATAACAGCCATTGAATGTCACTGCATGACTGATAAGAACTACAGCATCCCACTGGGAGATGTGAGCCCAGAGGGAGGAGCCAAGCATTCCTACCTGGATATAATCTGGAGATTCTGGAACAGCAGCACGGCTTCTCCACTGGATTCCCCAGAGGAACAGCAGCTGCCTCTTCCACTGGATCTTCAGAGGAAGAATACACCCTTTTCTACAGGATCCCTGCTCCAACAGAACCACCTCTGACACTGCAGGAGGGCTGCAGCCACAATTCCAATGGGACTGCTACCAACACTCTGACCCACAGGGTGTCAGGTTGTGTTCGGACTCTGTCAGTGTACTGCATTGTTTATTTTATCTTTTTATTTTCTTCCCTATTAAAGAACTGTTATTTCCTGTTCCCATCTTTTTTGCCTGAAAATCCCCCTTAATTTAAAATTTATAACAATTTGGAGGGAGGGGGTTTACATTTTCCATTTCAGGGGATGTTCCTGCCTTCCTTAGCAGACTCCTGTCTTTCCAAACTAAGACAGGAGAAAATGGTGGGAAGTTTTTGGTTTTTATGCAAAATACTCAGTTTCCAAAAGCAACTGGAGATTTGTGTGCCTTGATTTTTGGCTGCTGAACTAAAATCTGTTAAAAGAAGTGTTTTGACAAGAGGTGGCAAACATAAATTTTCAACCAGTAATCAGCATGGATGTCTAAAAGGGAAACACCAAAGTAATGAGAAGCTTTAAATTTTAGCATTGAGAACAAAATGTACTTGGCTTGAGCTTCCCATGAACACTTTCCTTTAGCCTTTTTCTCTGAGTTTGCTCATATTATCCAGTACTTTTTTAGATCGAAAATTCATGGTATATACAGAATCTGCAAAAATTTTTATTCTTATAGAAGCAAAAATGCAAGGCTGAGATTTCAGTTAAATGTTTCTTGGTTTTGCTATCATCTCCAGTCTGTTTAATCACTTCTGGTGTGCTTCAGGCCCCTTTTGGAAACTCCTGCATCACTTGTTTTGTATTTCAACATGGGCAAAATGCCTGAGAAGGGGTTGTACCCCAAGATGTGCCACACTGGCTTTTCCTAGCAGAAATTCTTTGTCCGTCTTTTACCCAGGAGCTCTGCACACAGGAGATTTTGGATGCATGTGGACAGATTCTTTGAAGGTTGCAGCAGCTCCAGCATGTTTCAGAGGCATCAAACTCTGTCCTTGCCCAGCAGACACATTCAGAATCTCCAGGGAAATCCAGGAGCCCTTAAATCCAAACCAGAGGGCATTGCCCAGCAGCTGGAGGGCAGGTGTGCACAGGGCACAAACTGTCTGGGCTCATCCCTCATCTGAGATAATCAGAGCTGGGTTAAACCAGATCATTTATGGATATTTCAATTTCCATCAGAAAAATATGGTCCTAGGGGCGATTTTAATGGAGCTCTTGCGTGGGCTATGGGTGGTGTGGATGATTTAATGTAACCTACTGGATAATACTAGAGCAAGGGGTCCCAGGCTTGGATGGATCTTCTGCTGCTACTGTGTGGCCCAAAAAATAACATTAACATGGGCAATTAATTACTTTGTAAGGGTTTAGCTTGTCTGTGAGCCTTCCATTTGCTGCCTGTAACATAAACTAACATGTTTCCTGTTTTTCTTTTGTAAAAGCTGTTTCACATCCCCAGTTCCCTTCTAATGTCTCAGAACTCTGCAAACCTCATTATCTTCCCCAAGACATTGGGAATTGGGATTTCTCCATGCTTACTGCAAATGCCAATTGCCAGTGCCAAAAAAATCCCCAGCCCACTGTGTTCCCCTGAAAACACCATTCCTAGGAGCTGTTTGTTTTGAATTAAGAAATGCTGCAATAAGGATAATTAAATTAGGATGGAACTTAATATAAAGAAATAGTGGTAGGAGAGAAGAAGAATGTGAGCCTAAATTCCACCTGACAGAGGTAAGGTGGCTGTACATCCAAGCAGAGGGTGGATGTTTTTTCCCCTTTCTTGGTACATCCCTGCCCAGTTTTTGGCATGAGATCCAGAATTTTGATAAGTTTCAGTGGCTTTCAGAAAGTCTGGATAATGACTGCTACAAATGCTTTCAAAAAGTTAAGATTTCAACTAGGGTTAAAAGCAATTCATGGTGATCAGGATGTAAGTTAGATAGATGGATGATAGGTTAATGATTATTAGATGCTTAATCTAGAGCTGATTGTTATATTGTTTGCTATTATGAGCTTGTTGGTAGAAGGAAGTAGAGTAAGTGAACTGTTATAAGAACATATTGAAACCGGTAGAACAATAGTTGTGGTTTTGTTTGGGGTTTTTTCGCCCCTAAGGAAGGAGAGTCTTGCACAAGAGGCATTTATCTCCTCTTGAGAGCTTGGGTTGGCTCTTGGCTCCTCCATAGACTTCTTGTAGCTTTGGTTCCTTCTTCCCACTGAGGCGAGAAACAGAGACCCACAGCTGGTTCTGGAGGGTAAATCCCCCCAGAGAGAAACTGTGCCCATGGAAGACACTGTCATAATCAGATCTTGTCCAGAGGAAGGAAACTTGTTTGAAATAGGAGTCTCCTCAAGCCAGGTCCCATAAGCTCTTGGAGATCTATTTCACATCCAAGATAGCTCAGCTACCTTAGAAGGCATAAAATCAGCAGGATGGCTTCTGTGGTAGTGTTGGGAAAAAGAAAGGTTTTTACAAAAGGTAAAACAACAAAACTCTTTACAGAGAAAACCCGAGCCAGGTGCAAGAGGTTCTTGCTCCTGGTAAAACGCCCCACAAAAGCAATTAGTTCATTTGGTCTCTTCTTTTTGTAGTGAGTTGTTCAGGTGGGACTTTTTGGCTCCTGTCCAATTTGCTATCCTTAAGTTTGAGGTGAAGTCCCCCAGGTCCTATGAGGTCCCATTTTCACCTAATTGAGGAGAGAAACTTCTGGGCTTATTTCCTTTTTAAGGGGACAAAGGAGAGTTTTGTCACTCCATCAACAGGGGGCACATTCCTGTACTTGTCCTTCCCAGTCCAGAGAGAAAACTGGGGATGATGTTGTTCCTTGGACTCTGCTGAGCATCTCTTGGCTCCCCAGCAGCAGATGGAGCTGCTTGCCAAGAACCAGGAGGAGATGAGGCAGTGCAGGGCTGGCCAGGCTCACCAGGGGCCAAGGCTGGGACACTGGGACCACCATGTCTTTTTGGACATTGGGGGACATTCCCCTCTCTGGGACCCCCAACACCAGCAGGGCATCATCTCTTTTTGTGTGATTTTGTGTGATTGCCTCCCAGTTGCTCTTAAAGAACCATTCTCACCCCCACTCATGGCTTTACCTGCCTGTCACTTGAACTGGGTGGTGACAGAGGAGAGCAGCACTCAGGTGAGGGGGTGCCAAGGCTTTGTGTCCTGTCTCTGCTGCAGACACCCTCCCCAGCCCAGCCCAGGGGTGTGATGGTGTTCACAGGGGTCCGAGGATGAGGGAAGAGATGAGGGTCTGACTCCATGTTTCAGAAGGCTTGATTTATTATTTTATGATATATATTATATTAAACCTACACTAAAAGAATAGAAGAAAGGATTTCATCAGAAGGCTAGCAAGCAATAGCAAAGGAAGAAAGAATGATAACAAAAGCTTGTGACTGACTGAGACAGTCCGGACAGCTGGGCTGTGATTGGCCATTAATTAGAAAGAACCACATGAGACCAATCACAGATGCACCTGTTGCATTCCACAGCAGCAGATAACCATTGTTTACATTTTGTTCCTGAGGCTTCTCAGTTTCTCAGGAGGAAAAATCCTAAAGAAAGGATTTTTCAGAAAATATCATGGCTGCATAGGGGTGTTCAACCCATTCCCTGCTGAGACTGTGACCACATTTCTCATTTTCATCACTTCATCACTCTCCTGGTGACCAGCTGGTACTCCTCAGTCATTTCCAGGAGGGGAGGTGCACAGGTATCAGAAAGCTCCATTTTTATTGGGTTCCCACATTCATTACCTTGCATTTCACACCAGTGAGTTTTATCTCTCCCTGCATACCTCAGTCCTCAGGATCATGAGCTCCTGTGTTATTCACTCTCTGTTTACATATTAACATTGCTCTGAAATTTCCCATTGGCAGATTTCATCAGGCATCTTCTGTGCCCAAGTAATGAACACAAATATTGGTGTCAAAACTGTCCTTAAAGAACTTTAGCAATAATTTCCCTCCCTCCTGATCCCTGCCTTTACAGCAGTGCATGTTTCTATCTCCCCTTCATGCTGCAGCACATTTGCAGGTCATTTGGTTTCCACCTTCCCATCTGAGCTAATGTCTCAGAAGATGTTTAATCAAGTGCTTTCTCTGTGGATGAGCTCTACTGCACTCTGTGCATCTGGAAAGCCTTATGAAAAATTATGTTCCTGAGCTAACTTTGCGAAGTCCATACTGTTACATCATTACATCATGTATATCAGTTATATAATTTATCTCCATTAAACTCTTCTTAACAATTTCATCTTAAATCTTGCGTGCTTTTGAAGTCAGACTTGAAACTGATTTTACTCTTTTCCTTTCTTCTCTTTCCTTTAAACTTGCTGTTTTTAGATGTGATGCCATTTTTGGCTAGACAGATGAGCTTAAAAGTCTTGCTGCTGCCTAGAAGTGTCACATGGGATTCAGGAGGGGAAGTTTATCCTTCAGTCTGGTGCATGCAGAACTCCAGGAGCTTGAGGTCAGTCCGACTCCTTGTTTCCGTGTTCATCCTCTTCACCATACTTGAGTTGTCTCAGATGCTCCTTTCACTTCTCTGAGCAACCCATCCTTGTGGGGGTACCAGTCACTGTTTTTTCTGAGTCTGAATTGAAGACACTTGAGACAGCAGTTCATGTTTGGACTCAAGTGTTTATTATTTCTTATCACTAAAACAGTCTCACTGCTGTGAGTTCGGCAGCTTTTCATTAGAAGGCACAAAATGGCCAACAATCTCTTGTTCCAAGGTCTTTTAAGATTAAACTATCCAATTAAGAGCTGACACCTAGATTATTTTCCCTTTTAACCCAATAACTGATCCCACAGAGCCCCCAGTGTGGATCTTTCTGCCCAATTACAAAATGCCACCCAAACCCATGGAGAAGGAGGAAGAAGAAGCCTGAAGAAGAAACCCAGGATAACCCTGTGCCCTCCATCTTGCTTCCATCCACAACATACTAAACATCCCAAAACCTCAATTTCTCACCAAGTGACACACCTACACTGCTCTCTCTAGTCTATTTCACTTTTGTGGATTCTGGTCTATCTTGAAGTCTAGGAAACTTTCTCCATGAATGAGGGTCAAAGTCAGTGCTGCCCTGGGGGTCAGGGCACCCAGAGCAGACAGGGAAATATTCCCAGTGCCCTGGGTTTTTCCACATCCAACTTTTTAGAGATGCCCTCTGAAAATAATGAAATTCAGCTTCAATCTTCTTCTACTTTATCCCTCTGTGTAATAACAAAATATCTTGATATTATCAACCCAGTGTTCAGTACAACCCCAAACCCAGCCCTACACCAACCACTGGGAAGAGCAATAATTTTACCTCAGCCAAAACCAGCACAAACCCTTGAGTGCTCTTCTCTCCTTCCCCTTTTCTGACTCCAGCACAAGAACACCAGGTAACAGTATTAAAAAATCTCAGTTCTGGAGTACAAATTGTTCCTTACAGAGTTATCTTTTCTAACAAACTCCTTCTAAGGATAATTCAAATTAGGTGTCAGCTCAGGTTTTCTATTAGACTCCTTGTGATTTTTATTCTTTCACCTTAGGAGAGCATAAAATCTAACTATAAAAAGCTGAATTCTCTGACTTTGAAAATCTAGGCTCCTAAATGTATAGCACAATACATTTAGGAGTTGTCTTGTACCACAGTGACCTCTTTGAGGAAAGCAAGAGGAAAACGTGTGTCTGTGCTTAATTTTTTATTCCCCATTGCCTATTAATAATTAATTATATTAATATAGAAGTATTATTATAATATCAGAAAATAATAATAATAATAATAATAATAATAATAATAATAATAATGATGATGATGATGATGATGATGATGATGTATACTCTTATGCTGCCCTCCATATGTGGAGTCCAGAAAATCATCAATTGCACAGAAAAATAGAATTTCTCCAGATAATATTTTAAGATTAAGTGAGATTCAGGTCAAAAGCTAAGGCACCTGTACTCAGGTGTCTCCACACCTTATTCCTTTGTGAGCATCATGGCTGAGATCCCATAGCAGGAAATGGAATTAACAGATCCTAGAGAGCTCTCCAGCTCACACTGTGCTGAGCACCAAGGTGGGATTCAGGTTTCTCACATAGTTGTCTAAAAGTTTTGGTGTCACTGTCATATTTTCTGGAAAAATCCCTTTGTCAGGATTTCTTCTCCTGAGCAGCTGAGAAGCCTCAGAGAAAATTATCTGATCTGCTTCTCCCTATTTTGGTTCTTTGGAATGTGGTTAGAGATTGTTTATCCAAGAGGTGGTTGATTGATTGTTTTCATGTGAATTGTTTTTACTTAATGACCAATCACTGTCCAGCTGTGTCAGACTCTGAAGAGAGGGTCACAAGTTTTTCATTATTATCTTCTTAAGCCTTCTGTAAGTATCCTTTCTCTATTCTTTAGTATAGTTTTAGTATATCATAATATAATATAATATAATATAATATAATATAATATAATATAATATAATATCCTTCTAAGAACATGAAGTCAGACTCATCATTTCCTTCCTGCCACAAGGAACTCCCAAAAATACCACAGTTTTGGGGTGCCCTAACCTGCCCTGCCTGGCCCCCAGAGAGCAGCAAGAGCCTTTTGGATCCTGCCTGCACCACCCAGAGCTCCCAGGAGCCTGAAATGGCAGCAGACGCTCACAAATTCACAACTGAATTCCCTCTGTGTGTTTGTCCAGCTGAATCTCCCCCAAAATCTCCCAGAGGTGAAGCCCCTTGGTTTGCATCGGTGGTGGATCAGCAGATGTTTGCAGCTGGAGCTAGCATGGCATTTTCTGTGGCACATGTTGATTTTGGTGCACTTTGAAATGCAGCTGAGGAAAAACCATCCCAGAGCTGCTGCCTGGCATGCTGGGGCTCACAGGGGCTGCAGGTCTCAGCTGCAGGCAGTGCTGGCAGGAGAAATAATGGCTATCAAATGACCACGAGTACATCTGAACCTGCAAATTAATTGGAAGTTTCTAATTATCAGGACTGTAGTGCTCCCCCAGCACTCCCAGTGGAACAGTACTAAATGCTTCTGAGGTGGATGAGTTTGCTAAACTGATCTGGAGACAAGGTTGCCATGGCTCTGGGAGAAAAAGCTTCATGGTGTGGGAAGGCTCTTAATTGTCTCTGCAAAGTGGGACACTTTGAATTCACTTGTGATGATCTGTGTTCCACAGGGCAGCCTGGAGAGTCCACAGGTCAAAGTTGTTTCCTTGCTTCATAATGGTAAAAATGATCTGACATTCCTTTTTTTTTTTTTTTTTTTTTTTTTTTTTTTTTTTTTTTTTTTTTTTTTTTTTTTTTTTTTTTTTTTTTTTGTTATTGTTTGTTTTAACTTAATATTTCAGTATTTCCTATCCAGAGAAAATTTTGAAAATTCATCTGCTTTATGAATTAAAAAAAATCAAAAGTTGCAACTTTTTTTATAGAGGAGAAAATCCAATATTGAACTCTCTCAGGCTGTAAACATAAATAAGTGACCAATTGTTTCCCTCATTCTTATACATCTACTTCTCTGCTCCAGTGAGTAAAACAGAAGTTTAATGAAAACAAGTTGAATGCATAAATTAAATAAATTATTTTTGTGGCTCATAGAACTCGTGAGTCTTCTGTGGTGTCACAGAAATACTTGGAAAGGATTTGCTTGGAGTGAACACAGTGGGAAGCCCCTTTGGATGGATGTCATTTGCAGGGGGTTGTACAGGCTTTCATTGACTTCAGTTTGTGGGAGTGCATCTCATTCAGATGAGAATAGAATTGAAGCTGAACAGAAAAAGGAAATAATGGGGTTGAACAGATTGTGAAAATTATGAATTCTGCTGTCAATGGGAAGATTTAAATAGCAAATGCTTCAGTTATATTCACAAATACTCCTCTTAAATTGAGCTAACTGCAAATTTCAATATTATTTCCATATCTTGCCTATTATAGAGCTTTCTGAACCCATTCCTGTTTGATTCCTGTGGAATCATCACAGCCCACATGGTTTTCCTCCTCGCAAGTTTCTTAGGAAATAGTCAGCAGTAATTTCCCTGACCCTTTTCAGTATTTCAACAACATTTAGTAGCAAAAGGTGCTGTTTAATGGAGTCATTGCCTTCAGACAGACTCCAGATAAGCAATAGACCTGTGCTGAATGCAGAAATTGATGATTTTTTTTTTCACATGGAGGTATGAAAAAAAATTATATTGTTCAAACTAAAATTCAAATAAAAATTATCAACATCTCAGGAAAATAAAAAGCCAGATGGCCCATAGCTTTAACTCTGTTTTTTGGTTTTTTTACAGAAGCCACTTATTATTTCTGTAGTCTTCATGGCTCAGTCTTGCTCTCCTGAAATCACAGACCATTTTGGAAGCAACAGTAGATGTGGTATATTCTGGGTCCCCAGGATGAAGGAGGAATTGAGAATCTGACTC
>JAHXMQ010000807.1:133931149-133944416 GCA_020466415.1 Ammodramus savannarum pratensis | reverse complement strand
TATTTTCTGAAAAATCCCTTCCCCAGGATTTCTTCTCCTGGGTGGCTGGGAAGCCTCAGAGAAAAAGGAAAACAATAATTATCTGATTTGCTTCTCCTGTGTTTTGCTGCTTTGGAATGTGGCTTGGACATTGTTTACCAACTGGTCATTGTTTGATTGGTTTCATGGGAATTGTTTTGACTTAACGAGCAATCACAGCCAGCTGTGTCAAGGCTCTGGAGAGAGTCACTTTTTTCATTAGTATTTTATTAAGCCTTTTGTATGTATCCTTTCTCTTTATTATATTCATTATATTTATTATATTATATTTAATTATATACATATTATATTATATTATATTATATTATATTATGATATTATATTATATTATTTCATTATAGATTTATTATATTATATTATATAATTAATATAATTATATAATATTTAATTTATTATATTTAATTCTTTAGTATAGTTTAGTATAGCATAATATAATATAATATAATATAATATAATATAATGTAATATATATAATATAATATAATATAATATAATATAATATAATATAATATAATAATATATACATCTTCTAAGAACATGGAGTCAGATTAAGCATTCCTTCCAACCCCAGTTGAGCAGAACACGTTCAGAGCTTCAGTGATGAGGGTTATCCCGTTATCCAGGCACTGGGAATTCTGCACACCAGTGAGGAGTGGAAGGATGTCAGGAAGTATTTTTGTGAGGAGACCTTGGCTGGGTGAAGGGTTCGAGCATGAGGCCAGGGGTGGAGGTGAAGGATGGCAGGAGGAAGCTGGAGCTTGGTTTTCCATTGCTGTTGGTTGGTCCATCACTAGAGGGAGGCCAAGATCTACCCTATGGTTGGTGGGCCTCCACCTCACCTCAGACTGGAGTACAGCAAGAAAACTTTGACTTATTATCCTCTTCTTTTCCCAGAACTGTTTGGGGTCAAGCTCAGGGAAATAGTTTGGTGTGATTGTTACCATCAAACAGCACAGTCTGCATGGATGGTGCATTGTACCCTCAGGATTTCCTCCCATTTTAATGCCATGAGCATGTTCAAACTTACCAAGCATTATCATTTGCCTGGTTTTGTACTATTTAGAGGGGAGGATTTGGTCTGATGTCAGAGGACAAATATCTACATCTGAAATACATCTGAAGTCTAAATCTGAAGTTAGGCTTCAAACGCTGTCTGGAGCTTTGCCACTGGGAAAACTCTGTTGTTGCTCTGCTTTAAACAAAGCTTTAAACAAAGCACAATTCAAAATTTTACATGATAGGCTGGGAATTTCTCATGGTGGTCAAGAGGATATTTACTCTTGAAAGTTTATATTTTGCTTTTGTGCCAGCAGTGAGCTGGAGAAGAGATGCTGCTGACACTTGCTGGAGGTGTGGGGCACAGCTAGGGCTCTGCCCCTCTGCACCTCCAGCCCTGGGGACACTGGAGAGGGTTAGGATTAGGTTAGGGTTAGGGTTAGGGTTAGGTTAGGGTTAGGGGTGCCAGGATGGTGCCCTCTCTCAGCCCTCACCCCCAGGTCTCACCCAAAGAAGGCACCCATGCCACAGCAGTCCATGTCAGCCAGAGCAGGATGACCAACCTGTGCAGCAGGTAACACAAGCTCTTTGCTTCCTGAGTGACAAGCCAGTGGGGAAGGAGCTTAGACAAAATCTCATGCCAGCTGGTTGGGTCCCTTTCCTGAGTGAAGAGAAACACTGCCTAGTTTGAAGCCTATATTATTCTAATTGCCAAGATATTCTGGTTGTAGAAGTTTCATGCCAAAGCCTTCAAGTTTCTTCATCTATTTCCTGACAAAATTCTGTTTTCTGGTTCCTTTCTGAAGTATGTGTGAGCTGAAATTTGTTTGCAGCTTGTGTTTCCTGGGTGCTTTGGGCCTCTCCTCCTTGTGGGAGCAGCTGATGCAGAAACATTTGCATTGCAACCTGATGAGGCTCATCAAGCCCTGTTAGTGTAAACACCATCAGATTTACAAAACAGCTCGTGTCCAACAGCAGCTGAGGGTTGCTGCTGATGGGGACAGGGACAGTCTCTATCCATCATCTGGGGAAGGGCACAGCTCCTGTCTCAGCCCAGCCCTCATTCTCATGCAGCTGGTGGGGTGTCTGTCCTGCTGGGATGCAGGGCCTGCTGGAGGGATGCCAACCAGTTCTGCTGCTCTGCTGAGGGCAGGGGAGCAGCAGAGGATGGTGTGGGGCTGGGGGCAGGAGAGCTCTGCCTTGGCCCTGTCCTCACTCCAGTGTGCCAAACCCTGGGGGAGAAAAGGTATTAAAGGCATTGACTGAGTGGCTTTTGCATCAGGTTTCAGTGCTGCAGCTGGTCTCTGCTCCCCTGCTTCCTGAGGTCTGTCCTCCCATGCACTCAGGGCTGCTGAAGGTTTGTGTCCCTCACTTTTTCACACTTTGGCTGTTTTATCATTTTTTCCCTGGTGCTGCAATATGTTCCCTGTCAGATGGGATTCAGGGGCACACAGCTCTGCCTGACAGGTGGGCTGTGCCCAAAGACCTCTGAACACACTGATGCTGTTTGCTCCTGCATAAAGTAACTGGGAACCTGTCACAAGCATCTTTTATGAAAAATCCTTTCCTAAGGATTTTTATTCCTGAGAAGCCTCAGGAACAAAATGTAAACAATGGTTATCTGCTGCTGTGGAATGCAACAGGTGCATCTGGGATTGGCCCATGTTGATTGTTTCTAATTAATGGCCAGTCATAGTCAGCTGGCTCGGACAGAGAGTCCGAGCCACAAGCCTTTGTTATCATTCTTTCTTTTTCTATTCTTAGCTAGTCTTCTGATGAAATCCTTTCTTCTATAATTTTAGTATAGTTTTAATATAATATATATAATAAAATAATAAATCAAGCCTTCTGAAACATGGAGTCAGATCTTCATCTCTTCCCTCATCCTCAGACCCCTGTGAACATGGTCACAGGAACCCAAACCTGTGTCACCTTTTTTTGTCATCACCACATAAAGCTGAAGTGTTGGCCTATTAATCAATCCACTGTGCAGCTCTCAGGACATGTTTTCAGGGGAAAGAGTAGAGAATTAAGGGTTGAAAACAGTATCAGGATTCCTGCACATAGTTCCTTGCACAGTGGTTTTTAAATGCACCCTACAAATCACACTGTGGCTCCCAGCAAAATCTAATCAGTTTGTTGTGTCACAAGGTAACTTCATCAGCCAAGGAAACTTGTGATGGATTCATTTAGTGACAGCATTAATTAATCAAAACACAGCCTCACTGCACACCAACCTGCTGCTGAGCCCCAAAAGGAGTCACAGAGGCAACACCCATCTCCTTCCAGCCTCAGTGGGGTTGTGGAAACACCTGCTTGTCCATGAAGGACTCAGTGTGACAGCAGCTAGTCCAGCCATCTACCCACCTCACCTGTGTGCCCTGAGCTAAACAGCCCCCTGGAGAAGAGCAGCTAATGCTGGGAAGGTTTATTTCAAATTGCTTCTTCATTTAATTTTCTTCTTTGCTGTGCAGAGCAAAATTTTTTGTGTTAGTTCATGGTTGGGTTCTGCCAAATGTGTTGGTCATCACTGCTGGACTGGCCATCACTGCTGGCCTGGACTTCCTAAGCTGGAAGAGCTCCTGGGGCATCACTTTGCCATCAGGCACGTGTCCCAGCAGTGCTCCTGGCTCTTTGGATAGTCCTTGAGAGATCTTATCTCCATGGTCCCCTCACAAGCCAGGTGGAAAGCCAAGGTCCCCCTGACATTCCCTGCCATGGCAAAAGCAGCCTGGCTGCTTTTAGGGCTGTGGGGATCTCTCAGGTCTCTCACTTCAGGCCAGGAACATCAGAGCCGCATTTATGGATCTGCAGGAAGGACAGGGTCTTCCTTTGAGCCAGCCTGGGACTCCTCTGCTGAACCAGGGAGGGATTTCCATTCTCTGAAGAGCAAAACCCCCCTAAACCAAAGCATTGTACATTGAATCAGGGAGGTATGGAAGAGCAGATCTGAAAAATAGTTTTCAACACATTGAAAGCCTTATGAAGGACCTGAGTGAAGAAAAAAACACCCTGAGGAACCAGAGAGCGACAGAAGCCAGTCCGGGGCCAGCTCAGCTGCTGCAGCCCACAGTGGGACAGCTCTCCAGGTATAGTTTGTTTCTTGTCTACATCTGCTGTCAGGCCAGGTAACCCACATCCCATCCCATCCCTTCCCATCCCATCCCATCCCATCCCATCCCATCCCATCCCATCCCATCCCATCCCATCCCATCAATCTGGCTTCTCTGGATGTTAAAAGGTGCCCAAGGAGGTTCATGCCACTCCTTTCAGAGGGACACCTGCTACATCCATCTAGATCAAGTAGCTGGCATGTATGGACAAAACTCCCTTGGAAAAGAATTTATCACTTAAAATAAACAACAATTTGTTTTATTAATGCTTAAAATAAATGAGAGTCAGAGGGTTGTCCACAGATTTAGCTTAGCAGTAATTTCCATGGAAGTCCAACTCCAAGCTTCAGTTCCTTTGCATTTTATCTGCATGTTGCTGCTGAGGGAAAATTGCAGGAGCTGCTGATGGAGCAGTGCTGCACTGCTGTCAACCCAAACAAGAGCTCTGAGCATGCTTCTTGCTGCCCTGTCTGTAACAATCAAATTTATACATCAAAGCTACCTAAATACTGCTGTGGTCTGCCTCAAAGAAGCAACCAAAAGGATAAATTTTCCTGCCTGTCTTGAAATAAAAATATAGCCCAGCAGCACTGTTTGCTGTCATTTTAAATCTGCACAGACACTGCTGCTTTATCTAGTGGGCAGGTGAGGGTGAAGAACAGCAGCCAGAACCAATATATCAGCTGTTTGCTTGTTCCCTGTGATGCTTGAGAAGAAGCTGTTGACATCAAGTTGTGCTTGAAGGACTCCCAAAGTCCTTTTAACAACCATTAAAATCCTTTAATGAGGCCTTGTTACCATAAAGCCATCCTGCAAGGCCTCCTTTGGAACATTTGCTCCTGCTCTGGGTCCACTTAAAGCTCATCTTTGGGCTGGTTAACCACAGATGCCATCTCTGCCCTTCTCTCACAGCCTGGCGCTCACAGCAGAATCACCTAGCTGGGATGGGTACAAGAACAGATGGGATGGGCATGCCAAGAACAGATCCTCAAGGAATCACTTCTCTGTGGGCATCAGTGGCGGGGAGTAAATGCAGTTTATGTGCAGAATTTCCTGCACACTTCAATGTCTCTCCTCAGCTCTGGAAGAGTTCAAGGCAGGTTGTGTCACAGACACATTTTATGAAAAATCCTTTCCTCAGGATTTTTCCTCCTGAGAAGCTGACAGGCCTCAGGAACAAAATGTAAACAATGGTTATCTGCTGCTGTGGAATGCAACAGGTGCATCTGTGATTGGTCTCATGTGGTTGTTTCTAATTAATGGCCAATCACAGTCCAGCTGACTCGGACTCTCTGAGCCACAAAACTTTGTTATTAATTCTTTCTTTTTCTATTCTTAGCTAGCCTTCTGATGAAATCCATTCTTCTATTCTTTTAGTATAGTTTTAATATAATATATATCATAAAATAATGAATCAAGCCTTCTGAAATATGGAGTCAGATCCTCATCTCTTCCCTCATCCTCAGACCCCTGTGAACACTGTCACAAGGTTGGATGGGGCTTTAAGCAGCCTGGTCTAGTGGAAGGTGTCCCAGCCCAAGGCATGAGGATTAACTCATGTCTGAGCTCCCTTCTAACCCAAAGAATTCTATGAAGTGATGAATCCCAACACCAGGAGTGCAGAAGGCACCAGGCAAGAGAGCAGGGACAGGTCTGTCAGCACACACAGAGCCAGGACTGTCGCTATATGACACGAAAGAACATAAATTCACACTGCTGTTCTCGAGGTGAAGAAAAAGGAAAGTTTATTTTCTGACTTTAACATTTATAGTTTTCTAAGAGTGACAGTAGATTGGAGGGTGACAGTGCCACCTCTCCAATGACACTGGACAAACTAACAGTCTATCAACTTTCTTTATAAAGGAATGCAAAACAATGAGTTATTTACAGAAAGTGTGTGAGAAAGTTTACTACAAGAATGCAAACATCAGAAGGCTTAGAAAATCTTAAAAAACTAAAGTAACACAGGATAACTCCTCCCATGCGTGAACTGTGACTGGTGGAACTCACTCAGCTGACAGCAGGCTGTTTGAGGAAGCGAAGGGAACCGACCCATCCTAATTGATCAGCATCAAGCTCCGATTTATTGATCCAGCATGCACACTTTTATAATCGTGTTAATTAAGTTCATACATATTGCAAAACCCGAGCTCACTATTGGCTACACACCAACCCCTCCTCTTGTTTTCAATACCTGTGGTTTCTTATTGAGACCAAAACTTGTTTTTCTCATGCTGTTATTGACTGTTCTCAAGGCCTCCATGTTTGTCACCCTGTTTTCCCATCACTATCCAAGGATAAGGTATTTGCTTGTTATTAAAAAACAAGCCTGAGAACGAGCCTGAGAACTTTGGTGTTTACAGGAACGGGCCTGAGAACTTATTGCTTACAGCTGCCTTTTACTTTTCAATCAGCTGTATATTTTCATGGCCTCTTTCTATAAGCCATGTTTGAACAAAATTCTCCAACAGCTGTTGTTTGAGGAGGTTGTTGTTTATGCAGAAATCATTAAGCTGTGCATGGCCATAGGATGTGGAAGTCACCAGAAGTTTCCAAGGGCAAGCAGACACAAGCATGGCAGAAAACCCTGTGCAGATTTTTTGACACAAAGACACTCTTGGCTTTGGGAAGGTCCCAAATCCCAGATCACTCCAAGGCTGAGAGGACCCTGGGGAAGGAAGTGTCACTGCAAGTGTCTCCTCTGGAGAGGAGCTACAGGCCTGGGGGATGCTTTGCCTGACACTTTTGATCTTCTATTGTCACATCTTGTCTTTGAGACAGAAAGTAGAGAACTCCAAAAGTTCTGCTCACTAAATGCTGAGGAGGGCAGTCAGAGCTGCAGTTTCACACTCAGAGACCCAAATTCTTGCTGTGTCAAACCTTGCACTGCCTGCTGATCCCCTGGAGACTTCACCTGCCCTCTTATGTTTGTGGGATCCTGTTTTCTCCAGGACTGCCCCTCTTTTTGATACCATGATATGCATTCCTTAATCCTAAATTTATGAGCTTACTTTTATTGCCTTAAAATATCTTCTTAATTATGGTCAAGCTATTGAGTGATTAAGGTAATGCTGTGTAAATTATGTGTCTGCTCCATCCTCATGCCAACAATCACTGCACCATTTGGATGTTTTTCACCACTCACTCATATTTCCCCCTCAATTTATGACAGACCTGTGATCCTACAGCAAATACATAGATTTCTCTTGGGCAAATAAATAATTCTTGAAAGGAAAAAATGTCTAATAATTCCTAACTTAAAATATTAATTTAATACTAATATTAATTTAATTATTTTTGAAATTAGCTTAAAGATTAGTTTTAAAGAGATTAGTTCTAAATCCATTTAATGTGTTGTACCATTTTTTATACAAAGTTTTAACAAAGTTAGATCACACCATAGGTTGCAAACCCTTCAAAAAGCATAAGTTCAGTGCATTTAATTGACCTGTAGCAGCTAAACTTGTTAGCTCACTGAGGAAGTCTATCAAAATAATTTAAGAAAGAACTATTCTCTGTGTAAGCATCTTGACTGTTGACAGCATCTGTCAGCTCTTAAATTCAAATGATCAGCTCATGTTCAGGAGGGACAAGAAGAGTGGTTGCTGCTAGGAAATCAGGGAGGAATGCAACAGCAGCTGCAATTCTAATTTTCCTCCTGAGAAGCTGTGAGGCCTCAGGAACAAAATGTAAACAATGGTTATCTGCTGCTGTGGAATGCAACAGGTGCATCTGTGATAGGCTCATGTGGTTGTTTCTAATTAATGGCCAATCACAGCCCAACTGGCTCGGACAGAGAGCCTGAGACACAAGCCTTTGTTATCATTCCTTCTTATTCTATTATTAGCTAGCCTTCTGAGGAAATCCTTTCTTCTATTCTTTTAGTTTTAATGTAATATATATCATAAAATAATAAACCAGCCTTCTGAAACATGGAGTCAGATCCTCGTCTCTTCCCTCATCCAAGAACCCCTGTGAACACCATCACAATGTTTCACCTTCATGTGAGAGGCATGGCTGGTGGTTTCTTATTAGTTCCACTGAGACAGATTCCTCCGGAACACTCCTCCCCTTGTACCTAAGAATTCACATCTCATCCTGCCTTTTTTCCATAACAAATCCTATTATTTTTTGGTGTGCAAAGCAAAATGTATGGAGCTTTTGGAGATGTCTGCACTTTATCTTCACAGCTGCCAAAAAGCAGGTGTTATTTTTACCACATGCTCTCAAGGAAACAGCTTCCCCAAGCAATGGTTTTCAAGAAAGCAGCCATAATATTTCAAATATGTGCACTATCATCATGACAAGTCTGTCAGTCAGTCTGTCTTCGGAGCAGCTTTATTTTTCCTGCATTAGCTGTGCTGTGATCAGACCTGAGAACCTCAATGTGGCAGACACTGAGTAAAAAAAAAAAATTTAAAAAAGGAGTGAAAACTCAATTCTTGCCAAGCTTCCTTGCATTCATCACAGCTCCTTTGGGAAGAGGGGCTCTCACAAAAAAAAAAAAATCTGTTCTTGTGATTAGAGAGGCTTAATTACCATGGTGGCCCTGCATAAGATCTTTTGCAGTGCATAGGTAAGGGAAGAGAAGGATTTTTGCATGGATAGGATGGGATGTGCATGCAGGGGCAGAACACTTGTAAGGATAAAACATCAGCCTCCCTGGTGAAGTCATGTGTGGCCATGCAAAGAAAACACAAGCTGCTCCAGAATGAAAGAATTTGTATTTTTCACGCATTTGTTCATTTTACAATTCAAAGCCTGACACAGGGGACAGCAAGTCCCATTTCACATTGGGGTGGAAACTGAGATCCTGAAGCAGCCAGGACTCCCCTCAATAATGACAGGAGGAGAAGCATCCAACCTGCAAATTGATGGCAAACTGGCAAGAAAGTCTGCAGCCACCTTCCAGCCTGCCCTGCACTAGTGAGGAGCCCACATCACAGAGGAGGAAGGAAACCCCAGCAGGGATTAACAGATTCCTTTTGCATGCAGGCACTTCTAAAGAAAGATCCTTCCTGGAAACCCCTAAAACCCAGGTTGTGAATTGTTTCAGATTTTGGGAGATTGATACAGCCTCTGTTCAGGATTGAAATGTACAATAATCCTGTTGCTGTTCCCACTCTCCCCTGACATGTGCAGGATGCAGCAATCATTAATTCTGCTCATCTCCAGCATTTGTATCCCAAATCAGCACTGCTCACTGTTCTCTGCTGGTATCACCTTGGAATTACCCCAGGAGTGTCATTCATCATGGAAGCAGCCAGGCATGGATGCAGCACTGGTTTATAATATCACTGACCGGGGCTGTGTACAAATCACCAACGGGACAGGACTGCCAGGAATGTGCCTTGAGCTGTTTTATTTCCCAGCATCAGCCTCATTACATGGCTATGACAATGGGAAGATGCCATCAGCACATCCCAGGCAGCAGACCCAGAACTCAATGTTACAACTCACTTTAAAAGTTTTTTGACCAATCACACAAAGCAAAAGCACATTGACAGTAGATTTACCCAACCACTATAAGCACAGGTACCTTTGGTTAAAACAATGCTTGCTTTTTTCAAATACAATACCTGCTTGTGAGCCTTAAAACACAATGCAGAGAGCTCCATTATTAAGCTTAGAACTCCCTAATGTCTTCCTAGATAAACTTTTCTGTAGCTTAGGGAGTTATCCTAGCCAAGTGTTAATACACAGACCATTGTTCTATTTGTCCTTACTTTTCTACATTTTACATAATTTTTCTGCTCACCAATCTCATAACTACTGCTTAGCTCTAATCACAGCTCTGCTGTCTCTGAGGCCTGCCTTTTGCAGCTTTCTCAAAACCCTCTGGTTTTATGGGTTCCCACATATAACACAAACACATTCATGTGACAGGAGGAAAAGCTCCACTCACACTCTCCAAGTCTGGGATGGGGATGCTGAGAGTGCTCAGCTCTGGCTGAATGGGGAAGGACAGTGCCCATGGCTGATCTCACAGCTCTGACAGCACAGGATCAGGGCAAAGCAGAACTCAATTAGGAGCTGGAGTAGCCCTTGTCATCCTCAGGAGAGCAAACCATAACTCTGATGAGTACACACAGGGACCTGGTGATATGGACAGCTCACCATGCTTGGCAATCACCTCAGGATGTGATGGAGGCTGTCAGGGGTGTCAGACAACTCCCTCTGCCTGCCTGGAGGCACAGAGGAGCTGGGTTGCCCCTACAGGAAAGCACTTTTTATCATTAAACTCTCCCACAGAGGCATGGGCTCACCAGACACAGCAGCTGTGCCAGAGAGCTCTCAGGAATGCAGAGTAACCAACACTGCACCTCTGAGCTCAGCCCAGGATGTTTTCCTGGTTTTGGCTGGGATGAGTTCATTTTCTTCCTAATACCTCATACAAATTTATGTCTTGAATGTAATATGAAAATAAATTTGGTAACGCACTGATGTTTTAGCTGATGCTAACAGTGCTTACCCCAAGTCAGGGAATTTTCAGTTTCCCATACTCTGACAGGAGCTGGGAGGGAGCAAAGCCAGGACAGCTGACCCCAATTGCTCAGGGGGATGTTCCAGACCACAGAGCCTCATGCCCAGTTATAAAAGCTGGGGGTGTTGGCTGGGAGCCACCAATTGCTGCTCAGGGACAGGATGGACATCAGTCAGCAGGAGGTGAGGAACTGTGCTGTGCACCTCTTGTTTGTCTTAGGGCTTACTCCTCTCTTTCACCTTTCCATTACAATTACTACTATTATTGTTGTTATTATTATAGTATTATAATTCATTTGGTTTCAATTATTAACCTGTTTTTATCTCAACCCAAGATTTTTACTTTGTTTTTCTTCCAAAAAAGGTGCAAGAGGAGGAGAAGAGTGTGAGCAAACAAAGTTGGGTTAAATCACAACAAATGTCTTAATGGAAAAAAAACCATCTTTGGTCCTTGTATGTGGAGCATGTTACACTACATCATGAGCAGCTTTTTTATTGTGAATAATCCCAATGAAGATGTTCATTGGTACCCACTGGCTGATAAAAAATGTCCCCATTGGCTGATAAAAATGGCCTCATCAAAGCCTGGTGCATCAAAAGGCAGAATGATGAACAGCTCACCTTTTGTTTTCAGGACACAAAACCAAGCCAAAGACAGGGGAGCAAATGCCAAGCCACTCAACTTGGCTTCCACTGAATTAATTTCTCTTGGCTCCAAGTAGCTGAGCGCAAAATCCAGATGTGAATGTTGCCACCATCACCTCAAACTAATATTTTTACCTGTGCAGAAGCAGAATTCAGTTTTGTGCTTCAGCTTTGTGAAAGGGACTGAGTGATGAGCAGCAGAGCCAGGGAGCCCCTTCCAGTGCTTCTATGGGAGCTGTGCAGTGAGGGAAGGCTTCACCCACCTGCCCACACTTCCCCAACCCTCCTGGCTGACATCTCCACTTAACCCTCTCTCTTCTTCTTAATCATGTTACAACTCCTTCCAGGATGAAAACCCAATCAGTCCCTGCATCAGGATTGTGTTACCATCCCATTACTCCACCAAACCCACAGATTGGCTTCCCCCCTTGCCCAGCTCTCCCTAGATGGTGCCAACGCTGCATCAATGGGTGTTTTGGCACCAAGCAGGGCCAGCCACAGGACACTGAACACAAAGCATGAGCCCAGGCTGTAAAGGCACATCCAATCCCAGGTAAAGACCACTGAGCAGAGCACAACATGGAGATGTCAGAACTTCTTGGTTTTGTTGTTGCTGAAATGGCTCCCAAGGTATTAAAAGTCTTTTTTTCCCAGCCCCACCACTGGAGAAGAAGTCGAGATTCCTCAGCTCTGCTTTTCAAGGTTGTTTATTTTCTTTTATCTATTCCATTCTTTCTCTGACCTGTTGAGATCTGTCCAGCAGGTTGGGTTGTGGCACACTGATCATCCTTGGGGTGGTGTTAACTTTTTGTACTAAGAACTACATGTGCTTTATTTACAATAATTTTCCAATACCTATCACCTATGTTAGACATTCTGTCTCTACTCTAAACCAATCCAGAAGTGTCACCATCACAGCAGAAGATGGAGGGCAAGTAGAAGGAGAAGAAGGACAGGACATGTCCAGATTACTCCATCTTGCCTCTTGAACCCCCATTCTAAATCCCCAAAATTCTACTTTTTCACCCTGTGATGAATTCACTATCATTCTACTCAAACCTTTGTGGCTTGTAAATCCTCACATAAAGCTGGTAATTGTTTCCATGGGTTAAAATCAAAGGCATAGGTGTCTTTGACTCCATGCCAAGGTCTCTGAGCCCCCTGGCACGATCTGGAGTTCTCCAGGGCAGCCAGAGGAATGTCCTGGGTCCCAACAAGAACTGGAGACTGAGGTGCCCCTGCAAAAAGCAGGGGAGAGGAGGTTTCTGTGAATAATCGCAAGTTTTTATTCTCTCCCAGCAGATCCAGAGTGCACATAACAGCCCAAGCAGTGGATGGCTTTATCTGCCTTGTGCAGCTGCAGGCAGAGTGTGCGTGGCAACATTTCCCCCTACAGTTCAACATGGGCTCCCACCTTCTCCAGGTTCTGCACAGAACCAGGCTTGGCTTATTTTAAACCACCGAGGAAACTTCTTACCTCAGTTTAAACCTGTGCAGGTGTGGGAAACTCCTGGAGGAGGTAAAAGGAGCAGGCAAGACAGCAGCCTGCAAAGATTAATTACTGCAAATAAATCCTGAAAAAAAACATTGATAGCTGAAGGGACTTCTCATTTGTGCTTTCTCCTTATTTACAGATTTTTGTTCACACATTTTCTAGAAAATGGTGGGGTTTTTTTCCACCTTACGTAATGTTTTCATCTGTTGAGAAAGAAATAAAATGTCTTATAAGGTGGGGAAACTTCTTGAAATTTCAAATTTGGGAACTTTATTGTGAAAAAGATACGTTCTTATACAGGAAGCTGTTTCAAACTTTTTTTTTATTAAGCACAAACTTTAAAAGACAAACTACAGTGTTGCTGGCTGATGGGGATGATGTCCCACACTTTCTGCAGGTCTCAGAGGTTCCATTCCTGTGTCCCTTGCAGGGTTTAATGTATTCCTGAGTGGCTATTCCCATTCTGTTTTCCTTTTTTTACATTTTCTTAAACATG
>JAHXMQ010000807.1:133870113-133916261 GCA_020466415.1 Ammodramus savannarum pratensis | reverse complement strand
AGCAATTCGGAGGGGTGGGGAGGGTTTACATTCTCCATTTCAAGAGAGACTCCTGCCTTCCTTAGCAGACTCCTGTCTTTCCAAACCAAGACATGGCAACACCCAGCACCACTGGCCATGGAGCAGAGCTCCCTGATGTTCCCCACATGACACCATGCGTAGCTACTTTCAAAGTGACTTGCTTTTCTTTTTTAATTTATGCCTCTAATTTGCTATCTAAATTTAAGCTTGTCCCCTGAGTATTTCTTCTCCACAGTCAAAGGTCAACATTTTGGGGGGGCAATTGTTTCTAAAACAAGTGGCTAAAGTCAGGTTGACTGTTATAATTGCATGAGTTTGTATTATGCAGACTTAATTCCGTTTGTGTCATCCTCTAGACAGAGGCAGATGATGGCAATGGAGAATATGCTGCTGTATTATATCCTAACATTTCAGTTTCCTGTTTTGGAATCTCACATGTCTCATGTATTCCCTCCTGGTAAATCCCTGTGCTCTGGGGAGCTGCCCCCTGGCCCACGTGCTAATGAGCACTTGCTATCATCAGACCCAGCAATCATCACTGACTAATCAAAATGGGTTAGAGCAATTAAGAGGGGAGAAAAGCTCTTAAGAAGAATGCTGATGGTGTTCAGAAGCAGCTCCTACTTTCCAGCTGCTACATGACATGGGGCTTAGAGAGGAAAACATGCAAAGCCTGTCCTGTGATGCCTGTTTCTCACCCCACAGACACAGGATGGACAATGCACAGCCCAGGGCAGCCACCAACCCCACAGCCCCTTACACCAGAGGAGCCCAGCAGTGCAGGGAGGGATGCAATGGCTCAGCTTCCTCCAAAGCAGAACCCAAATCTGGACCGATGTGCTCCAAAGGGAGCCTGAGGTGGGTGGCTCAGCTCTAGGTCTCTGTTGAAGTCAGCAAACTTTAGCTGAGATTTTTATCCTCACTTTAAAGTTTTAAAGCTGTTTGGAGGATAATGGCAGAACTGAGATTTTATTATTTTTTTGCTTCCTTGCTTTCCTAACTGAGGCAGTGTTTTAGTGGTAAAGCTGCCACTGCACCCAGGGAAAAAATATCAATAAATAAATTAGCTAAACCCTCCACCCCAGAGCTAAAAGGAATGAAACACAATGTCTTACTGTACTATTGAGTACTTAATATCAGCCATACATTTATTCTTATAGAAATACCCTCTGAGTAGGGTGTTTTTCTGATTTCTAGAGCACAAAGACAACCATAATGGGTAAGATATTTGGGTAAGAGTCACAGTTCACTGCTATTCTACACCAGCATCCCTGGGAGCAGGCTGTGGTTCTGTTCAGACCAGGAGCAGTGCTTCAGTCTTCTCTGACCAGAAACAAACATATGTGGTTTAAGTACAGCCAGGAAAACAGGATTTCAAGTGACTTGCTCTAGGCCAGAAAAAAAAAGAAATTATGACAAAATTGGGACTGAAACCTTGAGTATCTCAGCATTGCATATACACTACCACCACCACAAAGCAATTATCTTTCCTCTCCCTCAGCCAGGTGAATGCATAAACCAGGACTGGATTCAAGCTGCTCTGTGGTTCAAGCAAGTTTTGTGCCCGTGGTGGAAACCAGCCCTGCCTGGGTCCCCACCCTGGCAACCCTCCCCAGGAACCTGCATGCGCCCTGAGACAAAGAACATGGGTTTAATGTGCACATGACACATGGCATGATTCACCCTTCCACACTGTCCTACATAGTCATTTGTGCCAGAGCAGGATGGAAACAAAGCCCCTTTGGTCCTAATTTGGGAGTAAGGGCCAGCTTCTTCCTCAGCTCTGATTGTGGGCAGGGGCAGGCTGGAGGCACATGGCACCCACACACAGCATCCTTCCCCTTGTCTGCTGGCCTAAACTGCAGAGAATTTCCCTGGTTTGGAAGTCAAAACACCAGAGATTGAAAGAGAAAAGCAGAGGAGCAGCTTAAAGCCATAAGAGCCCAGCAGAAGGCAGAGGAGCAGAGGGCCCTGTGCTGGAAGAGCAGCAGGGCTGGGGCAGCACTGAAAGCACTGACAGAGCTTTGTGGGATGCTGGAAAAGGACTCACATCACACAGGACACTGTCAAGGCTTTCAGCCTCCCGTTTAATGAGGGTTATGTTTCTCTCATGGGCTACATGGACATGCAGGTGTCACAGACATCTTTTATGAAAAATCCTTTCCTTAGGATTTTTCCTCCTGAGAAGCTGAGAGGCCTCAGGAACAAAATGTAAACAATGGTAATCTGCTGCTGTGGAATGAAACAGGTGGATCTTTGATTGGCCCATGTTGGTTGTTTCTAATTAATGGCCAATCACAGTCAGCTGGCTTGGACAGAGAGCCGAGCCACAAGCCTTTGTTATCATTCTTTCCTATTCTATTCTTAGCTAGCCTTCTGATGAAATCCCTTCTTCTATTCTTTTAGTATAGTTTTAATGTAATATATATCATAAAATAATAAATCAAGCCTTCTGAAACATGGAGTCAGATCCTCGTCTCTTCTCTCACCCTGAGACCCCTGTGAACACCGTCACATGGCGGATTTTCTGAAATCTCACTGAAGTGAAGCTCCACCAGCACCAGCAGCAGTGGTTCTTTGTTACTAATCCTGCTTGAGCAAGGTTCTACAAAAATGAATATGGAGAGGAACCAAAGCACACTCTGTTTAATTAAACCAATGTTTTTTATTAGATATTCCTAGTGGGAAAAAGGATAAAAAACTGTAGGGGACAAAAAGTTATCAATGAAACCTATTAGACTAATGAATCCAAGTTTAACCTCTGTCTAAACTGAAGTGAAGAATGTCACTCTCTCTACTCTAGGCAGCCAAGTAGAAGGAAAAACGTTGGAAAGAGATAAAAGCACATTTGTTGAAGGACTTTGTTGAAGAAAGCTGACCCTATACCAACAGAGGTAGTGTGGAGAGGCATTTTGAATGGAGAAGCTGCTCCCACAAACATCCCTCAAGTCCTGCTTTAAAGCATTAAGCCTGGTGTGTCAGAGCCACAGCCTGGGCAACCAGTGGAAAGTTTTCTGATTTATTGGTGTGCTGGAAGACAGGACAGAGGCCAACTGATGGAAAGCAGACAGTCCTGCAGCAAGATTCAGGCAAAATCCAAATAGGGTTCACACATGGAGAAGAGATTCATCATTGCCAGTAGCTGGCAGGATGGATTATTGATCCTGTCCTCTGAGAGTGTCTGACACTGCCACATTGCTCAGGGACAGCCCAGATGGAGCAACACTGTGACCGTGTTCACAGGGGTTCTTGGATGAGGGAAGAGATGAGGATCTGACTCCATGTTTCAGAAGGCTTGATTTATTATTTCATTATATATATTACATTAAACTATACTAAAAAAAATAGAAGAAAAGGTTTCATCAGAAGGCTAGACTAAGAATAGAAAAAGAAGGAATGATAGCAAAGGTTTGGGGCTCAGACTCTCTATCTGAGCCAGCTGGGCTGTGATTGGCCATTAATTAGAAACATGCAACATGGGTCAATCAAAGATCCACCTGCTGCATTCCACAGCAGCAGATAACCATTGTTTTACATTTTGTTCCTGAGGCTTGTCAGCTTCTCAGGAAGAAAAATCCTAAGGAAAGGATTTTCTATAAAAGATGTCTGTGATACATGTCACCCCAGTGTGCAGTGGTGCTGCTGCTGGAGGGGTGAGCAGCTCTGCCCTGCTCTCTGTCACACCCTGCATGTGTCACAGGAAAGCCTCACATCTGGCACGTCGCTCTGCTTGAAAGATGAAAGGGTGAGAGGCTTGATTCTGTGATTAATAGCTGATCTGTAAGGTGATAGTTTGACTCCCTGCCTTTTTAGTGATTCCTGCTGGTGTGTTTTAAACGTGTGTGTGTGTGTTAAGAAAACACTCCCTGTTCAGGCTGCAGCTCTATCCCAAGCTGAAAAAGTGCTCTCTAAAATCCTCTCATGGAATCCTTGCTCTGAGTATGACTCAAAGTGAGCAAACTGTTGTAGTTTTACCAGAGAGGGAGCAAAATTCCTGCAAGTAACAGCTTCTTGGCAGTGTTAAATGTGCTTCAGCACTGGCAGCACTGCCCTGCTAACAGCAGCAGGCTCTGCAAATGACTGCACTGGAGCACAAGTTATCACCACCCTGAAACCAGAATTAAATGGGGTTGCTTTAGCAAAGTCAAGTTAATGTGATGTTGGGAAATATGCTCCAACTGATATGCCAAGCCCTCCTCTCCCCATGTGAAATCCTCCTCCTAATAAGTGTTTCACCGAGCCTGAGCAGAGCTCACACCTCCCTGTGGGTGAGCAGCAGCTGCCTCTCCCTGTGAGCCCTGTGCCACACTGCCAGACACGGGATTGCTTTCACCCATGTGTGGTGCCAGGAGAAAGAGGTTTAGTGGAATTCTGCTGAGTATGTCATATTTTCCTCTCAAAAAATCCACTTCCTCAGTGATTTTCACTTCTCCTCAACTTTTGCATGACTTGCTTTTTTCTAAAGTTAGCAAGGAAGCTTGGCCTGTGGCTTAACCCTTTCCAGCCCCTTTCCACCCCCAACCAAATGTGTGAGATAAAGGTTTATGGAGCTAAAGCATGGATCCCTACTTCCCTGGCAGTGTCCAAAGCCAGGCTGGATGGGGCTGGTCTAGGGGAAGGGTCCCTGCCCATGGCAGGGGGTGGAACTGGATGATCTTTAAGGTCCCTTCCAGCCCCCAACCATCCTGTGGTTCTGTGATTCCGTGTTTTAACACCAGCACAAACACAAGGGCACTCATCTTGTTTTGACAGCTGAGTTGGAATGGATTTTAACAAATCCAGGATATTTCTTCTAAGGGTTTTTTATATGCTTAAAGGCAGATTGCAAGAATTAAAATAATCTTAGAGCTATCAAATCAATAAGAAGCAATTGAAACCACATCAGCTCTCACCTGCACACACCAGAAGCTTTTCCCTGCATCCATGAGACTGAAAGATGTTGTATCACTTATTTCAGGGTTTTCACTTCTAAATGCCCATGATAAATGGTGCCAGTGAAAAACAGGGCAAAGAACTGTGGTGAACTTTGGGATGTATCAGGAATACAGCTTGAGTCTTCTGACTGATTTAAAAAATCTTAAGCAATACAGACAGCAATTACAGCTGTGCTAAAAGCTTCATTCCAGTACCAGAAGAAATCTGCAGTACCAATAACATTTTTGAAAGCTCGTCAAATAATTTTCTTAGTTTTTAATTAGCTTCTGCAAGAGGTTGTGGCTTAGAGCTTGGAACAGAGAGCTGGGAGTAACAACATCCAGAGTCTGTTCCCAGCTGTGGAAGTGACAGGAGAGATGGCTCTGGGCCACTGGCTGCAGACCCCTGGCCCAACTTCCACAACTGTACAATGGGTAAAATCATACTTACTGCTCAGGGACAGTGTGAGACCTAATTAGAAGTTTGCAAGGTCCTGCAATGAATTGTGTGGGGGAAATGAACAGTATTATCATATGGGTAATGAGCTCTCACAAGACAGGGACTCCTTTGTTCAGAGAAAGCAGCTTTTGCAGCAGCAGCCAAGATCCAGCAGAAGTTTATTAGAGAAAAATAAGTGTTGCTCATCTCTGTGTAACTGAGGATTTATTGCTTTATATTAGGAGGATTTATCTGCAACATATTGCATTCCTCAGAGTTTTCACCTTTAGGGAATGACTTAGGAATAACTCCTTGATGCCTAGTTTTGTAATGAAAATTAACTTTAGCTATCTTATGAATTGTTTATCTTAAGTCTGCACAATCAGTCTGATTATAAAAGTCTAGTGTTATTCAAAAGACTGCAGAATCTCAGGTGAGTAGATGAATATTGAAAAGATACCAGGGACATTCTGCTTTTCTGATTCTGTTCCACTCATGTGCCCATTTCTCATATGAAGAAGAACAAGACTGTAATTGTATTGCAACTTATTATTGTCTCACAGAAGAAGCAATTACTATATGTATACTAAAAGATCATTAAATATTTCCACTGGTAGCCATGAATCATGCCAGAAATATATTACTATCATACTGCATTTTCATCACATTCCCCATAAGAAACTTGGTCAACAATTAATTCCAGCAACAGCATAAGAATAGCAAACAGCAAATTATATAGTAAATAGCAAATATAATATAATTTTTTCAGTCATTACTTGCAGGCTGAAATGAAAAATGATGTGACAAGAGGCAGCTGAAAGATTGGAATTTTCTAGCAGAATAATCTATGCAGAGCTGAGTGACTACAGGGGTGCAGCCACCTGGGTGAAATGTGGGGCTGTGTTGGTGCAGCAATAAGTCCCTGCAGGCTGAAAAGGTGAAGCAATCAGTCCAACCCTCTGTTTTTCATGGCTGGGAAAAAAAATAAACACTGGCATCCCTCCTCCCACCCACACAATGCCACCTGTACCAACTGCTAAAGGCAAAAGCACCCAACAGCTCCAACACCTTGGGGTAGAGCCCTGTGTGCTCACACTACTACTGTCCAGGACACAAATAATCCTGGAATATTTGGGGGTGGTGGTAAATGGTTCAGCCACTCACTGCTTTCTCTCAACTAAAACTGTATTTTCCCTATTTTTGATGCCTTCACCAGTGATGACAGGAAATACCAGCAGGTTTTCTGTGTAACAAGAGGCTACACGCAGCATTCCTACACCTTCCCAGCCTCAAGAGCAAATTGCACAAACAGTGCCAGTGTATGACATTTATGAATTATGTATGAACTTTATGTTGCCACAGGGCCAGGGCAGCCACCAGCCCAGCAACATCAGCCCTGTGCCCTTCCTGCAGCACCTTGCATCACCTGGCTGGGCTGGACTGCCCTGTCTGCCCACACAGCCCCAGCACTGGGGCCACAGGGAGGAGGGAAAGAAACCTCTGTGGCCATGGAGAGGCTGGAGAGCAGCCACATTCTGCCTCAGTTCCTTCCCCAGGCAGGCAGAGCATCCTGCCTTCCCAGAAAAGTGCTAGTTCAGAATTAAATGTCTGTGGGGTCAGTGGCTGTACCAGGTGAGTGAGAGGCAAAGGGAGTCCCGAATTCCAAGGTGGGTGGTAGAGTAAAATAGGAGAGAGTGGCACCAAAGAAACCCCTGAGCCTCAGAAGGAGAGGAGGATCATGAACAGACCCATAACAATGTCTGGTGCCCCAGCATCCAAGGGGCAGCAAAGTCTCCAAGGCTCCAGCCTGACAGAGATGGCTGCTGTGGCTCAGGGGAGAGGCAAAGAGCAGGAGAGGCACTCAGGGCATTCAGGAGAAGAGCTGCTGTAGTTTGTGAAAAATGCCAATCACTTGGGTTTAGAATTTTAAAAGTTTAATAGTAATAAAATTGTTATAAAAATAGTAATATAATTAGAGTAATAAAAATTTGGACAATTAGAATTTACAACAATATGAGACAATATAAACAGAGACGTCCGGGTACCTTTTTCTGGGCAAAATAAGCCTGAAAAAGGACCCACGTTAACAGAGGATTAATCCTTAAAAGCAACAGCCTGTTGCATATTCATACATCTGATACATGATGCATAAATTCCATTCAAACACAGGATTCTGTCTGGTCAGTGTCAACTTCCTTTGAGTCCTGATGGCATCTTCAGAGCCAAGCAAGGTGGGAAGAACTCAATAAGAGGGCAATAAATTCTCTTTCTCTGAAAGATTATGGGGTCCTGTGGCTGCTATCTTACTCCTGTGTGAGTCCTATCTTACACAGCATAGTTTCTATTTTAACAGTATGTTATAACCTAAAACTATATTTAACACACTACTTAAGAAAATTAATACAGCACAACTTTCTAACATAACACATATAATATTCATTTCAATATTTGCGAAAAGCCAATCATAAAATACACATTTTTCACATAGTTAATCAGTGGAGACTTTTAATTATCGCACCCAGTGACAATGCCCAATTGTTTGCAAGATGTAAATCTCCACCACTTTTGCAGTAGAGAATGGGAAAACACTACATTTTTTCCTCCTCTGAAATGTTAAGCAGGACAGCTTGGTAACTCTCACAGCCAGATTACTTAACAAGAAACTGCAGGCAGTTATGAAATAGGTGTAACACAGTGTGCCAGGGCTCCCAGGGCTCTACATGCATTAATCAAAGACAAGTCAGAACTATGATAGCACCAGAGCCACCAGGGGAGCTTTGCCTGAAGTTGAGGACACACGTGGCAGCAAAGTCTTCCCTTCCCACTGTTGATTTCCAGCTCTTTTGCAGTTTGCCATGACTATAAAGCTTGTGGCCTTTCCCTGCTCTTGCAGGCTATGTAACCACTCAAACAAAATGATTAACATGAGGCCAGTTTTGCATTAGCATTTCAGCAGGGTTCAGCTGTGATCTTCTTTATTTCTGTGTGTGTATTTACAGCTGAATTCAGCACCTGCAGTGCCTGCAGCCCTCTAGCAGTGTGTTTACCTCGTGTATGTCCATCTGTGCATATGACATGCACACCTGATAGAGGGAAAGCTTGTCTGGATTGCTCCTTTAGTTTTCTTTTGAAAGGAATCACAAGACAATCAGGGGGAAGTCAGCTTGATGCCACCGTGATGGCAAAATCTGCCACATCAATGTGGATAACAACTGGAATACCTTTCTAAGTGAATTGTAGAAACTGGAGGTGAAAAGTTCTGAATCTACCTCCTATTTTTATCATTCATTCATGGAAAGTGTCCTGTTTGTCCCAAAATTAAGAGACTAATATCCACTTAATATAACAGAGAATGCAGCACATCTCTTCTGTATAACCAATACTTAAATTTCATGTAATCCTGTTTAGATTCAGGTCAGTGTAATGGGACCTATTCCAGATTAACACAGGCATAAACACAGAACTGGAGCTTAAGATGAAGGCCTCAGGGTCCTTCTTTCTGGATCTCTACAGCTGTTCTACACCTCAGTCTAGAGGATGTGATGAAAGTCAGCTACAAAGCCAAAAAAAGTTTCCTCTTTGTGAGCAGTTAGTGCAAACACTTCAGCAGGCAAGTATTGGGCAATCCCTATGACTCTGCTGATGTTCTGGCACATCTCTGCTTGGAAAACAGACAAGTCAGCATCAGAATGATTTCTGCTTTAACAAACAAAACAAAACCAAGAAAAAAAAAGCCCCCAGATTATTTGCAGAACAGTTCTTGTAACAAATACTTTAAAGCAAAAAATAAAAAATTAGCAGGTCAACAGATGAAAATGTGAGAACACTTCTTTTACAGCATTTGCTAGCCTTCCAGTTAGTCTGCTTTTGAAACTAAATGATATTCATCCCTGGAGATCTTTCTTACTACATTCCAGATCTTGAGAAATACATATTTTCTGTTATTATTAATAATTTTGGCCATTCCTTGGACTTCCACCCACTGTTCTCCTGACATTAATCACATCCTCATGCAATGTTTACCTGGTATTTTTTTTATTACATATTTTTGGGACAGCCTGGGACACCCATTGCCTGTTCTTCTAATCTGATGCAACTGCTTGTGGTGTTCAAAGAACATGGGGAGTGCTGACGACAGCCACCCTAGATCAAATCAAAGCTCCTGCTACTCCAGGGTCTGACAACAGCCAATGGGTCAAGAACAGCACAAGCTTGCACAGTGTTCCCTCTAGAATATTTTTCCAGCTTCTAACAACACCTGGTTTAGGAATTTCATGAGCAGAAATGTTGTTTTCATATTTAGGGTATATGTTTCTTCTAGCTATTTGTTTTATCCTTTTCTCAGTCTTCATAAACAACACACTGCAACACAATCCAGATTCTGGGCTAGAAAACTAAAACAAGTAATATTTTAACTGTTATGTAAGTGGTGTCTCATCATCTATGGCTATTTCATGCCTAATGAAAAGAACAAGACAATGTTAATTATATTCAGATTTACAGAAAGCAGTTGGGCTCTTCAGGTGTGGATACTGGTGATTCAGTGGACAGCTTCTTCCCCATAGTCATTACAAACATTGCCTCAGCATGGGGATATTGCTGGCAGTATCAGCCTTAAAACTGAACAAAAACACAAAGTTCTCAGCACTTTGAGACTTGGAAAAATAACCAATCCAGCTGGAGTGTTGCTGGCTTTAATTTCCTTTGCCTGCACTGCTGATCTCACTGGTGGTCACTTAAATGCTCAGGTTTTGTCCCCAGCTGCCACAAGGACCTGCCCTGTTTGGTGACTGCACTGCTCCATCCAAGGGGAAGCTCTACAGAGCTGTACTTGCAGACAATTACTGTGTTCATTAAGATCTCACTCCATACTCAGTTTTATGACCTCAGCACCAACTCTAATTACTGAATGGATTGAACAAGCTAAGCACTCTAGCAACCTGTTATTAAGATTACCTGGAAACACAGCTGAGTCTGGCTATTAGAGGTGTGACCAACTTTGTTACAGAAAAAAAAAAAATCTAAAGGAGAGCAGCTCCTCCCCTTCCATCCAGTCTCACCTGACCTCTGCTGATCTGTCACACCCTTACAATTTTAGCTGAGGGAGATGAAACTGCAGAGGAAACCATGAGTTATATGTGATTCAGTGCCAGGTCAGTAGGACAAGAGGAGGATGTCCAGGTTCCTTTATTGGTGCTCTCTGCACAGAAACTCCTCATTTCTGTCACCACACTGGCCATGCTCACTGGTTAGCCTTGGAGTTGGTTCTGTCAATGGAAAACTCATCTTCATGAGCCCATCCTCTCCTGCTAGAAGATGACATAAAAGCTGCTGCAAAGCTGGCAGGAGGTGAGTTTGCTCAGCCAGGACTTGCAGTGTCACTGACCAGGAGCACTCTCACTGCAGTGGTGTCAGCCCAGCAAGGGCCAATAAAATGCTGCTGCCACGGGCATTTCACTCTTGCAAAAACAGGTCATCCAGGAATGCAGGCTGCCAGCAGCACACACAGGCAAGCAAACAACTTGTGGATGTGCCTGGCAGAGTGAGGAAATGTCCTGGGAACCAGGGCCAGTAATTCAGTGGGACAAAGAACCCTGCTACCCCTGGATTGCAATTGCTGGACTGAGTTCAATGTGGATGTGACCAATGACATCAATGCGGGACTGGACTCCTGGGACTTAATTCTGCCAGGCATCAAGCCCTCATGTACACTGCTGAGAGTGCTGGCCTTCCTGAGGAAGCCCAGGAGGTCTGAAGAGTCTGAAATTAAAAAAAAAACCTGCTAGTGTAGATGCTTACTGAAAATGAAAGGCCCACAAAGACAAGGATGCAATGCATGAGTTAATTACTTCTCATCTCCTTTAACAGAAACATAAATTACTGGTTTGACGAATTGCAAGATTGCAAGAGCACAGCTAAAGAGGAGATAACATCTCTATTCAGAATCTCTTTGCAATAATAAAAGATAGAGATAACAAGGCAAATACAAATCTGCAAATTTTTTTCCAATGAAACAAAACAAATTAGATCCTTTTTGTTGATATCACTTTAACGAGGAGTCTATTATTTAAGCACCTAAACATTTAAAATTTAACTGATGACCTGCATGAAGACCTAAACTCAGCACATTCTAATTACTTCAAGTAAATACAAGTTCAAGCAGTCTGTGTTTGCTGCTGAGGGTGAAAAGGAAAACCATTTTGCTGGGAAACACATGGAAAAGGATCTTGCTGCAGCCATGACCAGGTTTCAGAAAAAGCAGCCTTGCCTACAAGCACGGTGTATCAATCTCCCCCAGTTCTGTACAAACTAAATTAAACAAACTAATAACAAACTGGTTTATTTAAAGTTGGAAGTCTCCCCTCTGCTGGTGGTCTAAGGAGCAAAGAAGATTGTTTCCTCCGATTCTGACAGCTGAGGGGCTGCCACCATGGGTCCAGGAGCACAAATAAGCTCAGTTTATGCCGAGTCAGTGTGGAAGGAAATCCTGTATCCCCCTGCTGCTGCAGGACCAGCCACAGCAGCAGCCCAGAGAGGCTGTGGAGGGGCCTGCACACAGCTGTGAGTGACAGAGATGATGTGCTGATGAGCTGGAGGCAGCCCTGGAACTGACAGATGTGCAGGCAGCACTGCTGGGATCAATAGAGTCTCCTGCTCCAAAGTCAACTTTGCCCGTGGTGAATGAACTGAGGTCAGTGCATCCCCAGCCTGGTTAATCCTCAAGCCAGACAAGCCAAGCGTAGATAACTGAGAATTGATTTCCCCATTGAAGGGACACACAAATGGCTGCAGGCTCTCCATTCAGTTTATGATCTACAAGGGAAAATACAGCTTTGAGTTATTATCAGTGATAAAGAAATATTTATGTTTTTGTGAGGGGAAAAAAAAACACCCCACAAAAATAACCGACACAAAAGATAATTAAGTGGCCTGTTTAGGACATGTGACTTCTTGTTTGCTGATTTGAAAAGCAAAACAGTGCTACTGTGACAGATAAAGAAGCCTGAGCTGTCTCTCAGAACAGCACACCCAGCATAACTTGACACAGATTAATGGGTAAGCAGAGAAAAGTGAATTTGCACTAGCTCTGAATCCTCCCCATTTCAGTCTTCTCAGGAGATGAAATAATGTCTGCTGGCATTATCAGATGGATTCAATGAGGACAGGAAATAGGAAATTAGTTCGGAAAAATTACGGTTCAGGCAGTTTGGGGGAAAAAAATTGTGCTTACCAGCAGACTACGTCACTAGTGACACTGATACTTATATTAGGGTTTGTTGTATTTGCTCTTGGTCTTTAGTTATATGTTGAAAACCTACCCAATGGAACTGTGGACCTAGGAAGAAGAGAAGTTTTATGTGTGCTATTTTGGAATAAAATACTCAATTTTGGGTGTTGTTCTCTTGAGCAGTGGAGTCAGTGGATCTGTCCCTAACAGCTGTCCAGAGGAGGAAAAATCTTTGAGGTGCTACACAACAAACTGCAAAGCAACTGCAGGAGACAAATCCAACAGGATTTTGGCTACTGGGACCAAATCTTTGTAAAAGACCTAATGTACAAATTTTATACCTCAGTAAAAATTCAGGTTTTGCCTAAAGAGAGGGTTGATCAAATCCACAGCTGTGGGTTTGCACACAACAGAACCTAGGCACATCCCTGCAGGTCAGTATCAGTCTGGGCAGTAAAAAAAGCTTTGCAGCTGCTTTGCCAAACATCATCACCTCAAGCCTAGGTCCAAATTATTTTATTAATGCTTGGTTTAGGCAGAAGATCTCATCCAGCCATTTCTCAAGGGCAAAAGGCCAACCATGCTTCCACTGGTCATAAATACTCCCTGTTCTTGCACTGCTGCCAGTCTTTTTTCCATGCTGCAGAGCAGCATGGAAAAAAGATTGAGTAAAGTTGTTTGATGGACAGTATTACAGAAAATTAAGTTTTTAATTATTTTTCAGCCAGTCTATATCTGTTCCTGAGGAATGGTTTATTGCAAAAGCAATGACACGCTCCACTGCTTGGGAAGAGTTAAAGACAAGCTGCTGTGCAAGTTTGCTCCTCACGAGGAGTGTGTGTGCCAAACCTTCTCCCAAGCCTCGTTCTCTCTGCTCCCCTGGGAAAGACATTGATGGACACACTTCACCTTCAACATGAAATAACAGCAGGCTTTATTCCTGCAGAGAATCCAGAGACGTTATGCAGGCAAGAACATTAAAGACATGACACTAATTCTTACATTATTTATTACAGTGTTGCATCAGTTGAATTAAAATTGAGTTGAATTATCTGTAAAATGTACACTTATCCTATACTAAAACATTCATTCCAGATAGAGGAAGTCTTTAAAAAAATTGTAGATTTTCTTTTTCATTCAGAAGAATTTTTCATGAATGAATCTCTTGGAGCAAACACAAGTTTTTGCTTTTCCCATTGAAATTTATTGGTAAAGGGTATTTCCTAATACAAAGCTAAATGTCAATGACCTCCCTGAGCAAATCAAGATTCGGACTTTACATGTGATTGAAAATTTCAAGTGCAAATTTACTTTTTTCTTGTGGGGAAAGTCATTGGGCAGTTAGACATTTCTGACTGGGTGCCAGTCCTAACACCAGACATTCATGACAGAATTTCTCTTGTGAATGGACAACACTTTGCTTCAGCAGATCCAGGCAGATGAGCAGAAGCACAAAATGACAACATTCCTTCCCCAGCCTCATGAAAGCTTCTCTGCTACTTTAATGAGTCTTCAGTAACATCCCCAGACCAAACAACAGAACAAGTTCTTCCTGTCCAGCTCAGATAAGCATTTACAGGACAGTCAAGGAAATACATATAAAATCCAGGTTAGAAAGATTTGCCCAAACTCCAAGCAAAACCAGATGGAAGTATTCAGAAAACACACTGTTGGTGTGAAAAAGGTCTGGTGGAGAGTGAGAAATGTCCTGGGGTAGTCACACAGAGATCACCAGTTTCCCTAAATGCAGGACCCAGAGAAAAGGCAAGACTTGAAGGAGGAAGTAATTTCCAGGGGCGGCTGCCAGAAGATGAGGACTGGGTGTCAGGGTGTTATGATTATAGTTTGTTTACACACAAGGAACAGGAAAAACACTGCAGAGGAATAGGATTGGTAAGCACAACATCACAAGGATCACTGTCTGCACACCGGAGCCTCAGTCGACCTCACAATCTTCTCCCTACACCTAGCTGGTATCTCTTCAGTCTGGTATCTCTTCAATACTAGGAGCAATCAACCTCATTACAACAGCAATCAATACAAAACCTCCTGCCCTCTCACCAGTATCAAACTGGGAAAGTGAAGTGCTACTGGTTTTAACCTGTTTTCTTAATGAAAGGAGCTTTATTTCAGCCTTGCAATCTTGAATAATATTCACTTTCCTATTTGTCCCATACCTTTGAAACCACTGGACAATTTTAAAAATTTTTACAGCTGGATAAAGGTCACTAAGAAATAAAGTTCAAGATGTTTTCAGAATGAAGGCAGAAAGGAGAAACACAGAATCATTTGTACTTTTATGAATTCCAGTTATGCGTGACTGAGGGGAATACTCAACATGAGCTTACAAGAATCCACAACAGCAAGTGAAAAGATGCCTACAACATGAAAATTTATAGTCAGTTTGCCATCATTTGACACGAAAACAGGCTGAGTGAGCTCATAGGAAACTACTGAGCACATCCCTGGTGGAACAGCTGGGTGGTGAGCTGCACTGGGACACACAGGGAGGGCAGAACAGGCAGGGCACCACTGACCTCAGCAGGCTCCACAGCTCTACAGCTGCCCTGCCTCACCCTCCACACTGTCCAGGAGGGGATTAGACCAGGGAACAGATACAGCCAAAACCTGCAAGGCAGCCTGTGCTGCCTGGGTCACAGGATGGTGACGTGGGGATATCCACGAGCAATGGGATGAACCCTGCAGGAGCAGAGATATGGCTGAGCACCTGGTCAATCAGTGCTTGCTCAGAGGCAACCTGAGCCTCAATACTCACATGATAAAGGCACACAAAAAGCTGTGACTTGCAGAAAAGGAGGGGCAGGAGTGGAGGAGGGGATGGCTGCACTGTGGTAATCACAGGCTTTGGCACCACAGCTGGTATCAGTGAACCCAGTGGAACTGATGACTAAGCAAGATACCAGGTGGTGTAAGAGAATCAGAGCTTGGCCTTATGGAGGTGAAACTCTCAATTATCCTTGCTTGTTTTTTTGAAGACAGGAATAAATAGTTGAACCTTGAAGAAATATAGTGAGAATTTCAAACAATAAATAAAATAAATATTTTACTAATAAAATAAAACCCTCATGTACTAAAGTTTATTCTTAGTCCTACAGACAGACAGACTTCTGTTCAGGTGTGTGTGAAGCAATGGCTCCATGAGACTGTGCAAGTCTTTCAAGACTAGCCAGAGTAAATCCATTCCCAATAAGGTCCAGGCTATGACTGCAAGAGATAAAAAGAAGCTGAACTGGGTCTACACAAAATCTCAGCTGTGGAGTTCAAGTTCCCTTCTCCTCATGCCACAACCATTTTTAGTAAATTTGCTCAAAGAAAGGCTCAATTACCTATTAACAGCCTCTTCAATGATAAATCTTTAGAATCTGTTTCTATGTGTGTGGATATTTATAGTGTACTTTGGAGCTAATGATAACATATGCAATAGTCACCCGATAAGGTTTATGCAAGGTATGTATTTTATATATACAAACACACCTTCCCTGAGCACCACAAGCTTGCAATTTTCAAAACACCTTTAGGTATTTGGACCTACCAAGGTTCACTTAGGCAATTTCTACATCTGTGGAAAACTCACCCTTGATATCCAAATGCACTCTGGTAAAAATACCATTTTATTAACAGGGCTATCTTCCACACAGTGAAGTCCAACAGTTTTGAACTTGCAATCAGTGAATAAGGCAGAGTGAATAACCCCTTCATGGCTGTAATCATGTTGGAAAATACAGTCCATCTGTAATTAGAAATAAATATGGCCATGACAGTTAAATTAAATCCACTTTATATGGGCTAAACATAAGGAGTGGTTTTGTACTTATCCATTTTATTTAAGCCTTTACATTGCTGGGCTGGTGTAAAAGGCCCTTTATGTCAACATAAAGAGGAGTCCAGCCCTCTTTGTCTTCTGTGCATGCAAGTATGGCATTGCAAATATTTACCCAATTAGACAGTCAGCTCCACCCGAGTAGGAACAAACAAAAACAACTGCTCACAGCATTCCAGAGAAACAACACAGCACAAGAACAGATTTCTGCATGCAAACACAGGCAACCAGCTAACCATGGAACAGCAAACCAGCAGATTCTCAAATGTTAAAAATTAGGGGCAAGCTGTCTTTGATAACCACAAATCTTCGTGCTGCTGATTCAGACATAGGGGAAGTTGTCTGGCTGATTTTTACAGCTGAGATTCCTCCAGTGCATGTGAGAAAATTCAATACACATTCAGTTGAATAGATGCCCAGGCTGACTGATGAGAAGACCAAGAGCTTCTCAGATGGGATGCATAGACTTTCTGGCTTCTCAGAGAGGACACAAAGCCATTCATCTTGAGATGTTTTGTATTGGTGTGGGGGTACCAGTCATTGGTTTTTCTGAGTCTGGATTGAAGACACTTGAGACAGTAGTTCATGTTCAGACTCAAGTGTTTATTATTTCTTATCAATAAAACAGTCTCAGTACTGTGAGTTTGGCAGCTTTTCATTAGAAGGCACAAAATGGCCAACAATCTCTTGTTACAAGGTCTTTTAAGACTAAACTATCCAATTAAGAACTGACACCTAGATTATTTTCCCTTTTAACCCAATAACTGATCCCACAGAGCCTCCAGTGTGGACTTTTCTGCCCAATTACAAAAGGCCACCCAGACCCAAGAAAAAGAAGGAAGAAGAAGCAAGAAGAAGAAACTCAGGACAACACCCTGTGCCCTCCATCTTGCTTCCATCCACAACATACTAAAAATCCCAAAACCTCAATTTCTCACCAAGTGATACAGCTACACTACTCTCTATAATTTATTTCACACTTTTGTGGATTCTGGTCTATCTTGAAGTCTGGGAAACTTTCTCCATGAATGAGGGTCACAGTCAGTACTGCCCTGGGGGTCAGGGCACCCCAGAGCAGACAGGGAAATATTCCCAATGCCCTGGGTTTCCACATATTGGTTTTTTGTGTTTTCTCTGACAGGGTTATTGGATTTCATTCCTGGTGTTTTTTCTCTCTTGCCGGATGTGGGACGCTATTAACCAGTAACACCCAGGAGGTTAATGCCTGTCTGCCCTGGGATTTTCTGCAATCACAGCTTGCAGCCTCTGCAACATCCGTGAAGGCACCAACCTCATCTTTACCAATGCCACGAGCACCTGACTTTGTGAGGCAATTCCCAAACAAACCTGGACAAACAGTGAAACCTGGTGAGTGCTACACCCACAGACCATTCTGTATGATAACAGGGTAGGAACATACAGCTGCCCTCTGACCTCACAGCTCGAGTCTATCCTTCCTTCCCTCTAAATAAAGAAAGCAGAAGCTTTTGCTACAGTCAGAGGACAGAAATGGGCACTCCCAAGGCCAGCCCAGACAAACTGGGATCTCAGCAGCCTCTGGAGATTCTATTTCCCCCTGCTCTGTCAAAGGGCAACAGCTAAAAGCAACAGCTACTAACTTCAGCACCATTACAGGCATTAATCAGAGCAGCGTGGGCACAGTGCATGATCCTGAACCAAGGATATTGCTGCCCAATGTGTTCTGAACTTCTTCTTCAGCACTCTGCACAAGCAACATCCAAAAATATGCCTGGATAAGAAAATGAAGTTGGCAGCACCCAGCTCAGATCATTAATGAGGTTAAGTCTGCCTAGCATTTGATTTGATCTTAGGTAGTAGATCTTTATAGTACCTATAAAAACAGTAACATTTACAGTGGCACATTTGAAGCTGCTGTGTAAGGTCCAATCCTGCAGTGCAATGATAGCAAGAGTTACATTAGTGTATAGCTAGAACAAACTTGGCACTTAATTAGTCCTTTGAGTTTGCATCCAAGTGGCCTGATCTCATTATTACAAGTGTGTCCTTTCATGAGTAAAAGCTGAAGGGTTTGGCTTTACATAAACACATTTTTCAGCATAACCTAGCTTCAGCAGTTTCCAAAGTATCTCTCCAGGCAAAGTTGTAGGCTTCCCATATGCTGCACATTTTTTAACTTAAAGTTCAGCTTGGTAATCTGAAACCATGTCTGACAGCAATTTTCCCCACCAAGGTACAGTGAGCTGCATTGAAGAGCACTGATGTAATCAGTGACATAGGAAAGTTAAGATTTTGCCTGAAAAGCAGCAATATTTACAGTAGTAATCATGAAGCAACATGTAAACCACAGCTCCACACCACATTATGCAGTGGCACATGTGCAGGTTCTCTCTCTGGTGCTTGTCCTCTGCACTGCTCTTCCTGCTTGTATGGGCAGCTTTACACTGGAAAGATTTTCCCATTATCCTGCTCAAACACAAGCCAGCTCCCTGAATATAAATCTCAACAGAATGATGAGGGGGAAAAAATCATAGGAAGGTTAGCTCCACATTCTCACATTTTCAGGATGGTAGCCTGGAAGAAGCACTGGCAGTATTTGGCACTGACCTCTTTCATGTAGTCATAATGCTGTCCTTTAAGATAAACTACAGATGTCTTAAAGGCTTCTTTTTTTCCTTTTTTTTAAGCAGTCTGAATTGGGCAGAATCATCCAATGAGAAAAGCTGTGGAAAAAAGTGTTTTCCATATGAGAGGAACAGCTCTAAAGCTCTTGGCCATTGTGCTCCTGATTTGAAGGGACATGAGGATGTACAGACACAACCAGAGTGTGTGACACTGAGTCTACTCCTGCTCTATTTATAGTTATTGTCATGGGAAGGATGGGAAAGCAAGGGGCAGAGCCAAGGAGTTCTGATCTGATTTAGAGCTTGCCCATCCCATCAGACATAAAGGCTGCAGCCCCTGAGGTGGGAACAGTCCTTCTGCTCAACAAAGTGAGGAGAGTTTGGAAAATGAGGATGCTGCAGAGCTCCTTCCTGTCCTCTGTAACCACTCATCCCAAGGTGAGTACCTACAGTATCACTGCATGCCTCCCCCACTATGAAACACCATGAAATCTAAAACAACACCATGAAATCTAAACCCTGAGGTAAGCTGGAGTACCACTTTTGGGGGGGGTTCATGTTTAACCCTACAAACTAGAAAATATGAATTCCAGAAGCATCTTCCTCAGGCATATATGACAAGAGTAACTGGGAGGGCTGCCTACCTCAGAGGAAAAGGGCTGGAATTAAGTGTCAAAAGAAGAGGGATGTAACAGGAAGACAGTTCACAATGCAATCCTTAAGGGAAGTTCCTTTTTATCCTATGTGAGAATGACTGAGTCCAAAGTCACCAAACAAATGAAAATCAGTTAATCTTAAATCAACCATGGACATGCTTCCCTGAGCGCACATCTTGGAGGTGCCTTTTTGCAAAGGACTAATGTTATGCAAGGATTGGTGATAGAAATGTACCTCGTCTTCTTCTTTATGCAAGAAATGTTTCCATCAAGAAATAAATGTTTTTAAAATACAATGTTCCTATTGTTTGGATTAATGATACTTCTGTTTATTTCATCTATTTAGTCTCTAATCTTTAGTCTGTCATTACTTGGACTAGTATTATAAAACACAGGCCACTCCCTCAGATGACACTTGACTAGCTACTCCTTTAAAAAGTTATTACAGTCAATAAATTTACCCTCAAGGAAACCTGGTCCATACTGCCCTGCTTTTTATGTCACGGCTAATGTTAAAAAAATATGGAAGCATCACTTCATCACTTCTAATCAGTATCTTTAAAGGTCTGGACATAGTATAAATACATGTATAAATGAAAATACAGAAAGATTAGAGTATCAACAATTTTAACCACACCTGGATAGAAGAGCTTGCCTCAGTAATGATGCTCAGGCCAGCCTCACAAACCTACTGTCATCACCAAAGAAGTAACTTTTCCAGCAATATAACCAACAAACAGCTTTTTTTCATAATGAAGTTTAGATTAAATCACCACTTTGAATACCAAGTATGAACTCACTGAACTCTCTGCTACATAAATATGCAGAACTGTGCTGATGAATGAAGTCAAAAGCAAGGCAGAGGCACTGCCTTTGTGTCAGGACAGAGGTTCATTGACAGGGAGTCAGTGCCCACAGCTGCATGTGGGATGTTGGCTGGCTAATTATATGATAGCTGTTACATGGATTTATAGACATTTGAAGACAGCAGCCTGCATAGAATTGTTGTTTCTGTTTTGTTCTGGTAAAAGAAAAAGCAGCTAGAGAAACATCAGCAACTAAACAAAAAACGTTCCATTAACATTTGTCACATGCCTACTACAATATTATTAACTACACAAAGACAGGGCTTTGTTTAGATATCTTAGGGTTTAATTTCCATGTTCAAACTCCAACTATTGTTCCTCACCCTCAGATTATGTAAAAGCAGCCAAGTTTTTAAGCTCTGCTCACTGTGGATGACTCACGTTATTATACACTAACCACCAACACACTTTGTTTTCCCCCTTTGTTTTACAAGCCTGAAGTGTTCCGGCTGGAGTTTGCCTTGTTCAGAGCTTGTACGTTCTGCATCCTGCCTGTTTTGTACCCTATAATCACTCCCTGTCCTTCTCCTTTCAGCTTTTAATGAGCTCCTGCCCTGGGGCTTGGGCAATCTCACAGAACCACCCTGCAGAACTCAGCATACACCTTTTACCTCTCAGGTGTTCTGACCTCTAAAAAGGAATCAGGACATCACTGACAAGTGGTGTCCTCAAGGGTCTGGTGTCCTCCAGGGTCCTCACTGGAACCAGCTTTATTTAATGTCGTCATTAATGTTATTTAATGTGTTCATTAATGACCCAGACAAAGGGACTGGGGCAGCCTCACCAAGTTTACAGATGACACCAAGCTGGGTGGTGCAGTGGCCACACCTGAAGGACCTGGATGAACTTGAGAAGTGGCCCACAGGAATCTCCTGTGGTCTAAGCCAAGTGCAAGGTGCTGATCTGGGTTGGGGCCATGCTGGTGACAATCCAGGCTGGAGGAGGAACAGATCAAGAGGGATTTGGGGGTGCTGGTGGATGGGAAGCTGTTCATGACCTGGCCATGTTCACTCACACCCACGCCCTGGGCTGCATCCAAAGCTCTGAGGGCAGCAGGGAGAGGGAGAGGATGCTGTCTCTGTTCTGGTGAGACCCCACCCGGAGTGCTGCATCCAGATCTGGGGTCCCCAAATCAGGAAGGACATGGAGCAAGTCTGGAGGAGGCCACCAAGACGATCAGAGGGATGGAGCACCTCTCCTACAAGGAAAGGCTGAGAGAATTGGGATTGCTCAGCCTGCAAATCTGTGACCTAATTGTCACCTTCCAGTACCTGAAGGGAGCCCACAGGAAAAATGGAGAGGGACTTTTCACAAGAGCCTGGAGTGACAAGATGAGGCTGAATGGCTTCACCTTGAGAGCAGGTTTAGATTAGATAGCAGGAAGAAATTCTTTGTTGTGAGTGTGGTCAGACCCCGGCACAGGTTGCCAAGGGATTTGTCCCATGCCTGGAAGTGTTCAAGGACAGGGTGGATGGAGCTCGGAGCAGCCTGGGATAGAGGAAGGTGTCCCTGCCCATGGCAGGGGGTTGGAGCAGGATGATCTTCAAGGTCCTTTCCAACCCACACCATTCCAGGATTGTATGATCTGCAGGCTTTGCTGCAGGTTCCTGAGAATTCACACAACTACTCTGGAGACCTCTGATAAAGCAAAGAACTCAGGATGACAGACTGCCACTGATGTCAAAAGATTTTTTGAACTCTTGTACGTAGAGTTGGCATGGGGAATCAAACAATGAATGTCACTAAATCCTTTTATGGAGACACAGGAGATTAAGGCTGAGCATATGACTGGGAAGGTTTCTATTCTCTGTATCAATAGGAGAAAGTCTTGAAGGTGAAAAAAGTCAAAAAAATCTCCAGTGAAGCAGAGGGAGAGCAGTTTTACACATAAAACAGGCCTTGCTCTGTGATTCTCCACCACTGCCTTTTGAGCTTTTATCAGCAGACAGCTCATGTTCTGATCTACTTTAAGTAGGGAGAAAAATAAATTGTCCAAGTATCCTAAGCTTCCCACACAAGAGGCCCATGAGACAGTGCTCGTGAGGCAAGCACATTGTCAGATTCCAGAACATCACAGAGTTTAACATAGAAAGTGTGAAAGAACAGGTGAAATTATTTATTTATGTAATGAGCAGCAATGCTGAGTACTTAGAGCTTCTGCTGCCTTTGCTAAGGGATGAGATAAAAATAACGATGTCATTAATCTTACAAAGACATGTGAGAGCTTCTTTCCAGAAATAACTGTTAAGCATAAAATTTCAGGCATTAATCAAAGCATGCTGAGGCCTAACCTTCCTTAGGATTCCAAAAAAGAAATGTAAAGCAACAGGACAGTAAAGCAACACGAAAAAAAGGGGCACTTAACCTTAATTCTAAGTGGGTAACTTCAGGGAAAATATGCTCAGGGACAGGTTGCTGAATAGTTTAGATTTGCACTGATTCAGCTGGTTTTGGAAAAGCTGCAGCAAGTTTTACCCTCTCAGAAGTTGGTCTCTGTTGTCTGAAAGAAGCCAGGAAGAAAGAAGGGCACCACCACATGATATCATGAATATGAAAAAAATACATATAAAATATTCAAATAAAATATTCTGCAGGAAGTAGCAAAAGAGGCATACCCATGAGGAAAGGAAAAACACAGGATAAAAAAATTTGCTTAAGAAGTTCTTTCAGGAAGGAAAACTAGCAGATGCAGCACAAGGGAATGTAAACTCTGCCCAAACACAGAACATATGAGCAAGATTCAGGGGGAGAATTTAAATACAGAAAGTTTTTTTTTTCAAATAAAGTAGAGATGCAGCACAAGCAAAGATGAATTATATTTGTTTCCCATAAGGCGAGTCCAGGAAGAGATTTTGTATAAAGATGAATCATTTTATCTTGGATCCACAGTCCTGTTGATAAATCTCAAAGTGAGTGATTCACCAAGAAAGAGTATTTCCCAGGGAATGAGCTCCAGCCCTTATTTAGAGATGCCAAAGGTGTTTCTTAGTGGTCTGGGGATGCAGATAAATTGTCTGTGTCAATTCAAAGCTCATACACAGTTGCCATGAGGGGAAGTGTTAGGTCTGCATGTGATTTCCTGAAACAAATCAAACATTTCTTCAGAGGAACCCATCAGAAGCTGACAATATATCAAGGCTGTTTTCTCTCAAAATAGTTGACTCAAAATTTTTGAGCAGATCCAACTGGGTCAGGGAAAATCCAAAAACAAATGAAGAAAGAGAAATATATTGTGTCTTAAAAAATCTGACAGAAGAATCGAAACAATTTTAGCATATTAAAGTAAAACCAAAAGCTGTTTCAGTACAATAAATAGCAATAGAAACTGAGTATTTCAGTTTCAATTCCAAGTACAGAGTACAGTACACAAATACCTTGGTTCAGCAGTAAAGTCTGCAAGACATTACTGGGGTGATCCCAGTTGGCATTAAGAGAAAAATTCTGGGCTCATCTGTCACTTCCAGCAGTGGCACTAACAATCTGTCCAGCCCATTTTCCAAAGGTACTTTGCTCAGCAGGATCAGCTATGCTAACTCTTTCCATCCCAGCTGGAAACAAGCAGAGATCAGAAGGAACAGTCATATCCCAGGTTAATTTTACTCTTCATTATATGCAGAGAAGACCTGCCTCTTGCCCTATCTTCAACTGATTTCATGTATTTGATTTGCTACGTTTATCACATCAATGAAAGACAACTGCAACCATCACTGATCCACCACTGATCCTGGACCATCACTGTGCCCATCACAGGCATGGCTAGCAGCTATCCTTAAATCCTCAGTGCCATCACTTGGGAAGTACTTGGGTCCTATATTCCACCCAATTGTAATGATGGCACACCTCATGTGAAAAGAAGATCTGCTGGCCCATTGAGGCCAGCTAATAAACACAAAGCCCAGCAATTCCTACTGCATACACCAGCCTCCCACATGTCCTAGAGAACCTGGGCCTCAAAAAGGAACCCTGGGAGCTGAGTCCTGCTCTGTGTACTCATTTTTTGGTGCTGAACTCTACCATAATGTACAGCTCACACTTAACCATCCCTGACAGGCCTCTTCCCAAACCCTCACAGAGTCCAGAGGGTGAACTTGTGTTTAACTGGCTTTTTGTTATTTTAGTGTGGGAGGATTGTGACCTGAGCTTTGCCAGTGCTGGCAGAGCAGCTGCTCAGGCTGTCAGGGACCAGTCAGGAGCCTCAGATCCTCCGCTCACCCCACGGCTGCTCGCTGACGCAGCGTCTGGCTTTGGTACCATCGTCTCACGGAGTCACGGGCTTGGCAGGATCCCCTTACACCAATCTAGAATTATGACAGAGATCACTGATCCCTTCGTCTTCAGGAGACGCCACAGCCTCCCCTGTTACTAACTGCCCTCTCCCAAAGGGACACGCAGCAGGCTGGGCAAGCACACAAGGGCGTGGCTGCAAAGGCCACCAACACGTGGCCTTAAAATGACACTGTGGAGATTCAAATTAGATAGTTGGAAACCAAAAAAAAAGTCACTTTTAGGGTGGTCAGGCATTGGGACAGATTGCCCAGGGAGGTGGTGGAGTCATCCTAGAGTGTCAGGACCCAGGACATGAGAAATGAAGAGCCCTAACTCTTTCTTCAAGCGCCGGGCTGGGAAAATAGACTTTGGAACTTTTCTCGGGGTCACTCTGACCAGCTAGAGATGCCGACACTGGAGGTGTTCAAGAGGCATTTGGAGCTGGCACTGGGTGACGTGGCTTAGAGATTTAAAGGCTACGGGGTCACTTGGGTTCACAGCTGGACACGATGACCTTAAAAGTCTCGTTGAACCTTGACCATTCTCGATTCCATGACAGCATCACCACCGCCAGCATCTCCATCCCTCCACGGCCTTCATCTCCATCCCTCCACGGCCCTCATCTCCATCCCTCCACGGCCCTCATCTCCATCCCTCCACCGCCCTCCCCTTCCCGCCCGGGGGCGGCGCGCATCCCCGGCGCGCTCCTGCCCGTCCGCACGGTCTCGCACGGTTCCGCCCGGTCCTTCCGCCGCCGCCGCCGCGCTGCGGGCGGAGCGGCGGGCCCGGGAGGCGGGTGGTGTGTCCGGTACGTCATATCAGCCGCCCGCCCGCCATTGGCTGCGCCGCCTCACCCGAGCGGGGCCGCGGCCGCCCGGGGCTGGCGCGGCGGCTCCCGCGCCCGGCGCTCGCCCCGCCCGGCGGGGAGGGGACGGGAGGGGACGGGCGGGGCGGCGGCGCGGAGCGGAGCGGCGGGCCCGGCGCTGCCTGCGGCCGCGGGTAGGTCGGCAGCGGGTAACGTGACATCCGCGGCTCGGGGTTTATAAACCTTCCCCGGGGCGCGGGCTGGCGGAGCGCAGCCGGCAGGGAGGCGGCGGAGCGGCGCGGCCCCCCCAACCCATCTCGAGGTGAGCGGGCGGCGGGACCCGGGGACAGACGGATGGGCCGGGTTTGGGGCGAGCCCTGCCCCCGCGGGAGTCGCGGGTCGGGGTCCGTGTCCTCCCGTGGGGACGAGGCGGAGCAGCCCCGGGATCACCCCGCATCCCCCGGCGCCTCCGGAGCCCTGGCAGTGCTGGAGGATGCGGCGGAGGGAGGCGCCGGCCTGACCCGTTGCTGGAGGCTTTACTAGCGTGTGTGTCCGTGCGTGTGTTTCAGGTGTCCGGAGGAGCCAATGCCCAGGCTGGAGAGCTGCGCCTGGAGCTGTTCCGGCACTGCCAGAGGAAGGCACAGGAGCCAGCTGGGGGGCACGGCGGCGGGGCTGGCCGCCAAGGTGGGCGAGATGCTGAGCTCCTCCGTGCCGAGCCCCTCGCTGCCGCTGGTGGGTCGCGGAGCTCGCAGCCCCAGCACCTCCAGCGGTAGCAGCACCGCCAGCAGCACCTTGAACTGGAGTCAGCACCTGGTGCAGAGGAGCGTGGTGCTCTTCGTCGTGGGTGCTTTCATGGCCCTGGTGCTGAACTTGCTGCAGATCCAGCGGAATGTGACTTTGTTCCCTGACGAAGTGATTTCTACTCTCTTCTCCTCCGCCTGGTGGGTGCCCCCGTGCTGCGGCACAGCAGCAGGTGAGTCGCTGACCTCCACGGGTGATTTTGGGCTTTTCCTCATCCTCTCGTGGAGGAGGAGAGGCGGTGGGGCTGAATGCGTGACCCGTGCGCGCGGGAGCCCCGCATTCCCATTCGGCAGCGAGTGATGCGAGCTCGGTCTTTTGGGAGGATGCGCGCTCGGCTCTATCTCCGCGTGTTTCAGGGCCGGTTTTGAGCCGGTGCGCTCAAAGGCGGGTGAATCGGGGGGTGTCCCTGGCTGGAAGCAGGGCTCGGGCTCGGGGTGACCGCGGCGTTCCCGCCGCTCCCGGTGACGCCCGCCCCGCGCGGGGCTCCCGCGCTGCCCCCGCCCCGCGCGGCCACGTGTCGGCCCCGCCCCCCCGCCGCCCATTGGCTGCCGCCGAACTGGTGAGTGGCGGGCGGCGCTCGCCATTGGCTGCGCCCGCGACTGGCCACGGGCTGGGCCACAACAAGGAAGTCACGTGCGGCGGCGCGCGCGGCCCTGTCACCGGCCCGGGCCCCACAGAGCCCCAGCCGAGCCCTGTCACCGGCCCCGGGCCCCACAGAGCCCCAGCCGAGCCCTTTCAGCGGCCCCGGCCCCACAGAGCCCCAGCCGAGCCCTGTCACCGGCCTGACCCCAGGCCCCAGCCGAGCCCTGTCATTGGCCCTTCTACTGTAAATTCGTTGCTGAGGCTTCGAATTTGTTCTCAAAGACAAGTGTACAAATGTGCTTGTGCTACTCCTACCAAAAAAATCTAGAAGTGAGATGATTTATTACCTATCATCCAGTGACTTAAAATAACATGATGATGTTCTACCAGGCAATATACGGGGCACGATAATCAGTTTAAAAAGTGACCGGCCTGGCCCCCACCCCTGTCACCAATCTAGCCCCTGCCCGGTGCCCCTTGCCCACTGCCCCTGCCAGCTGCCCTCTTGTTGTCCCTTGCCCCTGTCACCTGTCTGTCCCCTGTCACCTGCCTGCCCCTTGCCTGCTGCCCCCATCACCTGCTTGCCCTTAGCGCCTTGCCTGCTGCTCCTGTCACCTAATCATGCCCTGTCTCCTCTCCCTGTCACCTGCCTTTTCCTTTGCCCGCTGCTGGGCACAGAAGGCTCAGGCCATGGTGTGATTGTCACAGCAGCTGGCACATACTTTGTAGTTTATCATTCATAACCCCCAGCCCATGTCTAGACAAAGTTTTGGTGAAGGGTTGGAGGCTTAAAAAGGAGTTAAATTTTAGGAAACAAACCCACTGTAATGGTTTTTAATTTGCATTGCAAATACTTCAAACAACTCCTGCATATTTTTGTTTCATGCAGTTATGTGATGTCTGTTTGTATCACACAGTGAAGGGGGTATGAATGATGAACTGTAAACTCAAATGAATAATGGACTGTGTTCATTAATGGATGAACATTAAAGGATGAACGTTAAGGGTTCATTAAAGGCTGGCCTGGGATATTCTCCAGTGAGAGTTCTCATAGTCCTGTCACAGTTGGATTAAACTTTGGAATTTAGCTGTTATCATAAGGCGAGAGTCCTGGTAGCTGGCATCAGAGCAATGAAGCTGTTTCAGAACACGTCTGTCTTGGAATAGTATGTTCTGTAACCTTCTTAACATAGCATTTCTTACTCTTAGGAGTTTAAGGGATTAAAAAAAGAGCAGGAAAGGAAATTAATAAACATAGAAGTTGCACTCAGTAAAAGCAGCATGTGGTCACCAACCTGGAGTTGGTGACCACTCAGGGAGTTGCAATCCTTAGAAGAATGGGACTCTGGTGTTCTTGCCAGCAACTGAGCTAACACTACACAATGTTTTTCTTCTATCAACTTTCAGACTGATAAAGGCTGAAAAATGCTTTGTGGAGATAAAAACTTAGTCTGGTTAATTGTGTATCTATTTTTCCCTGATATAAATAGACTGATGGCAGCTGCTTGTTTAAGTTCAGCTCTGCTTCTGTTTGGTATCAAAATTCATCTGACATGGACAGGAGCCCTGTGCTGACTTACAGCCCAGCAGAAAGAGAGAAAGCAGCTCTGCTAATAAACTTTTAAGTCCATGCAAATATTTAATTCAGGGCCTGATTCACAGCTGATGAATCATGTTCATAAAGCTGTCAGCCCTGCATGTGAGCAATGAACACAGATTCCACTCCTGGCAAAGCTTTTATTGTGCTTTGCTTTTATTGGTACAAGCCTTTGCTCAGGATGTCAAGTGACAAATCTCTTTAAACAAAAGGAGCTTCAAGTCAGATAACCTTAACAATGCAATATATATTTAAAGGTTCAAAGAGCTGGGCTTTTACTTCTTTAAAGGAGAAAAGGCAGGTGATAATTGTGTTTTCTTCATCAGGCTTACAGTGTGATCAGCACCTCACTGCTTTCTCAAGCACTTTCATGCCAAGTTAATATTTAATAATATTGGAGTAATCCTTGCCTGGCAGCTGGTGCAAGTGTTGTTCCTTCTCTTGCAGCTGTGGTTGGCCTGCTGTACCCCTGCATCGACAGCCACCTCGGGGAGCCCCACAAGTTCAAGCGGGAGTGGGCCAGCGTCATGCGCTGCATCGCCGTGTTCGTGGGCATCAACCATGCCAGTGCTGTATCCTTCAGTAGTGTTTGCTCCCTGGGCTCGCTCTGGGCTCAGCAAACTGGCTCTGCCACTCTCTGGGTTCTGGGGAAGGATTGCCAAGATAAAGGTGGTGCTCCTGGAAGAGAAGGTCTGCGATGTAGGAATGTGCCCCCTGTTGACGGAGTGACTAAACTCTCCTTTGTCCCCTTAAATAGGAATTAAGCCCAGAAGTTTCTCTCCTCAATTAGGTAGAAAAGGCACCTCATAGAACCTGGGGGACTTTATCTCAAACTTAAGGATAGCAAATTGGATAGGAGCCAAAAAGTCCTGCCAAGCAATTCACTAGAAAAAGAAGAGAACAAAGGAACTAATGGCTTTTGTGGGGCATTCTACCAAGAGCAAGAACCTCTTGTACTCGGCTGAGGTTTTCTCTAAAAAGAATTTTGTTGTTTTAACTTTTATTAAAACTTTCTGTTTCCAATGCTGCCACAGAAGCCATCCAGCTGATTTTATGCCTTCTAAGGTAGCTGAGCTATCTTGGGTGGGATGTAAATCTCCAAGAGCTTATAAAACCTGGCTTGAAGGGACCAAATATCACTGTGAGACCTGCTGTAGGCTGCAGTGGCTACTGTAAGATGTGTAACACAGCTCACTGATATTGAGGTATGTCTTCTATAACTGTAAGCATAACAGTGTAAGCTGTGTCATTTTAATCTATATCTTGTCTACATCAAAAAGTTAACACAACTAACTAGTGATGTGATAGTGAGAAGCACAAAATAAAAGTATTCTTTATATTAAAAATATGGTGGCTTGAGCAGAAAACCTGGGTAATCCAGCTCACTTAGGTTACTTGAGACAAAAATCCATCAAAGTTAAATGTTTCAAAATGTAGCCTATTCTCTAGATGCTCAGTGTGACAAAAATTGATGTTGACTTTGCAGTCATGCAAAGAGTTAACTCTGACATGCAGTCAGAGTTAACAAGAGCTATGATTGCTTGGCAGATCTGAAAACCAAATCCTAAATGTATTGTGTTTAAAGACAGGGAGTTGTGCTCACTTGTTCAGTTTTGGCCACAGGATGTCTACAGACTTAAAAAGCACTGTCCTTAACATCTTTTTCCAGAAATTAGACTTTGCAAACAACATCCAGCTGTCCCTGACTCTGGCAGCCTTATCACTGGGGCTTTGGTGGACATTTGATCGTTCAAGAAGTGGTCTCGGACTTGGAATAACAATAGCCTTTGTAGCAACACTGATAACCCAGTTTCTTGTATATAATGGTGTTTATCAGTAAGTTAAATACTTATATACTTATAAATACTTATACTTAAATACTGCTAAAATACTATTTCAATTCTCTTGTCTTAACTAAAAGCATGGGTGCACATGAACTGGAATTTAGTTGTTAATATATTTAGCACATTTTTGTAAGAAGATGTTTTTGTTTGTCTAAGGTAGTGGTCCAGTTGTTCCAAATGCCCAGACTGTGAACTGTGGGTGGAAGGTGGGGAGCGCTGGGATTGGGATGTGTGGTGAAATGGTAACATCTCAGAAAACTGAACTTCTGCTGGCTCTCAGCAGAGTGAATTTCTAAACCTTACTGGCTAGAACAAGGGCATTTAGGAGCTTGTGAAGTTTACATACTTAATTTGGTCTCCCAAATTAAGAGTTTCCATCTCCGCTGTTGCTGCCTTTTTTTTTTTTGTTGTTGTTGTTTTTTGTTTTTTTTTTTTTTTTTTGTTTGTTTTTGTTTTTTGTTTTTTGTTTTGTTTTGTTTTGTTTTTTGTTTAAGCCCAGGGGAGAGAGTTCTGTAGCATCTGGTTAAGAGCATGTAAAATGATGAAATTTACTTGTCTCTAACTTTCTAACTTGTTCCCTTTTTTTCACTAGGTATACATCCCCAGATTTCCTTTACATTCGTTCTTGGCTTCCATGTATATTTTTCTCAGGAGGTGTGACTGTAGGAAACATAGGACGCCAGCTGGCTATGGTAATTACTGCATAATTAGTAGTTTCCTTAACAATCCAAATGCCTTCCATTGTTGTTAGTCCAAGAATAAACTATGCCTTGAAGGGTATGACTCACAAACTGTCAGAGTTAAATAGATGTATTCCTAAGAGCTGAACTGTAAGCAGACAACCTGTGTTGCCAGTAGAGTGGGTATTGTCTTAGTAAGTGTTTGAATATCTTTTGTATTTAACTTCTTCCAGTGGCAGCCAAAATAAGACTGGAATCAGTACATTGCTCCTGCTCCATCAGTGTTTATAATTAACATTTAGGGTAGCTGGAGAACTGAGACACTGCTGGGCTTTCTCTTAATTATTCATGCACAAAAGTACATATAGGGAAATGTCCCTGTATAGCATCAAATTCCACTGCTCCAAAATCAAATATTCTCTTGCTGGTTACTTCAGACATGATTCAAGTATCACTCCATACATAAAGGGATAATATAAATTGCTGTCTTGTTTGCCAGGTTCTTAAGGAATTATTTCCTTGTGGCACACTGAAGAGTAAACCTGGCTGTGTGTTTGCACATCAGCCTAAGGCTTGGTTGTGAAAGGTGTTCTGACACTGATGGATAATAATAATTAATATTATGTTGATCTAGCTTCTGTCTTCCTTGCTATGTAAGTCCTATATCCTGGAAAACACCCTTCAAGTTAACTTTCCTAAGGCTGCTGTGGTTTAGGTGCTTTCAATTTTTACTGAAGGGCGTTTGAGGATTTTTAAAACACAAGTTCAGTACTCCCCTTTCAAATCTCACTGATGCATGCAATCAGCATTTGGGTTTATTTAGGACTACATGTATGGAGGGAAGAGGCAGCATAATTTCTCTTTTTAAATTTGCCACTCACATCAAGTGGAAACCATACATTGACTGAATTCTGTTGAAGCTTTGGTATTGCAGCAGAGTCTCAAAATAAAATTATAGTTGGTTTTATGCTACAGTTCTCTATTTCACACAGTGCTTTCCAGTTGCTCTGCTGCTCCTGTTAGAAAGCAAAAGAAGGCAGCTTTAAAGAAGGAGCTAAAATGAATTTAGACACATAGAACTTTTTTCCTTTACTATTCATCTCACCTGAGTGTAGTTAAAATCAGCCTCGATTCTGCCTCCAGCTTTCCTGTCAATCTTGTCATCTTTCTTATAAAGAAAGTGGAAAGTTGGCAATGCAGAGTTTTTCATTCTGGTTATTTAGAGGTGTCTTCTCATGTGTTTTACATTGCTATTACTTAGTCAGGAAAAAATTGGGGAAGTGCAGCATTTTCATAGGAAGACTTCTACAAATCATGGTGTAGCACTGTGTGCTGGAATTCCCAAGAAGTAGAGTCTGTAATTCAGTCAACATCTTTCTTCTATAGAGGCAATTCAGAAGTCCCAGTCTGTTTTGTCAGCCATGGTGGTTGTGGCAGGAGGATGGAATGTAGCAATTTTTTAACCCATACTTGAATTAAACAGTTATTTCTCTGGCTATATTTTGCTGCAGCCCCTGAGCTGTTTGATGCATGTGACAGATATTTCCAGAGTAGAAGGTGGCACCTGTGGAAATTAATGGAGTAAAGTTGTTTTGCTTCTTCCTCAGCCCCTGTCTAGATTTTCCAGTTAGAAATGAAAAGTGAAATGAAAAGTGTCCCTGAGACCTCTCCTCCCATGCTGATAAATGTTAGCTGGGAGATCCTTGCTGCTTTCCAGTCACTGGATTTCAAGGGAGCTCCCAAAGTGCAGTGTGACCTTTCAGCAGACCTGCTGTTAGCAGAGACTTTGGGGTTTTGTTTGGCTTGTTGGGATTTCTTTGCCACCAGCTTGAGGATGAAGGCCAGTGTTTTCTTTTAGTAGGTTTTATGGCAAAAGAAGATGTGAAGATGCTGCTGCTGCCATCAGTTCTTTCTGCTCATTCTGACACCTAGAGTTTGCTCAGTCAGTGCTCATCAGCTGGGTTAAGTGGGTGGCAACACTTCATTTTTGAGCTGTAACCATCTTTCTCAGCATCTGACAAATTAGTGTGGTATTCAGAACTTGGGCCTCACAAATACCTATTGTGTACTAGTGCTAGAGGCTGGAGAACTGAGAATGCATTCATCACTTGAAACTATATTTGCATTTTGACCTTAGAAAGAGAACAAGTTACAAGCTTTGTTTCAAAGAAAAATGGGTTAAATATCTTGTAGTGACATATTACTGCATTCCATACTAGAAAAGAGAGTTAGGAAGAAATGAGTAAGTCTCTGATACCAAGCTTTGACTGGAAAATGAAGTAGGTTGTAGTTAAAGGCAGTTTGAAAAAGGGCTGTTTAAACTGAATTAATGTCCATTAAGTGAAGCATTGAGTGCCTTCTGCTAAGAAATAAACTGAGATAGAGAGGAAATATAACAAAGTCTTACAAAAAGCAATGCAATTGGCAGATGGATTTTTCAGATACACTGATTGAGGCAACAAACACCCATAGTGATTTTTTTTTTTTTTTTTTGGTCCACAGTTAGGGAGCATGTCCTCGTTAAGCTTTTAAAATAAGCCATGCACTCTGGGTCATTGTCAGCCTAACTGGAGTTACTTCACTATTTAATAATTGAAAATACTGCACAATGTAGTCACTTATCAGATGGCATTAAAACCTAACATGTGTTTGATGTTTTTTATCCATAGGGTATTCCAGAGAAACCACACAATGACTAAGCCTTTGAAGAAGAATACCCGGTGCCAGTGTGAAAGCAACTTTATGAAGATGTGTTCCTTTCTAAAACTGAAGATTATTTAGAAGAAATAATCTCTTTATGGGCTCACTGCACAAATGACTTGTGGGGAAAAAAAAATTTATCCACTCTTAGAGTAGCCAAGTGAAATTAACTGCTTATCTTGAAATCTTACCCCGATTTACCACATAAGCATTTGCATATGGCTGTTCTCTGGAAGAGTTTAACACCAAGTGCATACAAGTGTTCAGGCTAAGTGGCAGTTTTCCAAGTATTAGATTCCACTGTAAGTTATTGAATCAGCTGCCATGTTTTAAAGCCTTGAAACTGAAATTTAATTACAAGCTCTTGTATCAGTGCCCAAAGGAAGTAGATCGATGGTGCTTAACAATGATGAAGTAAGGTTTAATAGGAATAGTATTTATCCAAGTCTTTAAAAAATAGGGTTATTTAAAAATAAGAGTGATCAAAACAGATTAAAGGCATTGCACTAATGCTTTTAGGAGTCTTATGAAGGAATCATGCCCTTTCTTGTGATGCTGCATTAAGTTTCTGTCTTTGACGGTGGAGAGGGTTTGGGGATGAGAGGTTGAAAGCCCTAGTTTGGAATTTCTAAATTACTTCAGTATGAGAAGTAAGCACAGGAGACAATCTTGTTCAAATGTGAACCTTTATCAAGAGATTCCAACTGGAAATTTCATTACTCCTGAGGCTTGCAGTTAGATTTGCAAGAATCAAGCTCTGGCCACAATTCAGTGAGAAATCTCTGTGTGTGTGACTATGCCTACTTAATATTAGACCTTGCTTCAGTGTCTCACCAAAGGACATCTTAAATATCTCAAATGTCTGATGTCACTGAAAAACCATGCATTCCATGTCAGTGCTGGCCATTTAGCACGTGCCTCCAAGTTCTTTGATTTGTCATTTCCTCCTAGAGCTGTCCTTTGAATTTATGTTTGGACTGAAATGATGAGAAACAGAACTGGGCCTCAAATGTGATTTAAACTGTATGTGAAGAACAGCAAACAGCTTGTGTTCTCAGTTCAATTTCTGAAAGAGATCACTACTTGTTTTTACACAACCCTATAGAACTTGCAATCTGTGATTGCCTTCTTAAAAACAAAAAGTGCTTATGTCACTACATTAAACATTTGGTGTTTCTTAATACATAGTTCTGGTGAGCACAACGTATTCATTTGATAGCTTAGGCCACAGGAGACCTAAATAGCAAGTATTAGGTCTTAAAAGTTGAAGTGCAATGTACAGTAAGTCTGAGCCTCGAGTTCTCTTCAATATCGATCATTTCTTATGAGAGATTAAAGAGAAAAGGGTTCTGAGTTCATTTCAATGCTGCATGGAGTCAAATGGAGCAATAATTTATTTAACTAGTAAAGCTAGTTTTGTTGTATCTTACATTGAACCCAAATTTTTAGAAATACTCCCAATTTTGTGGTTATGGTGTACTTGTAAAGTTTTATGGATTTGCCTTTTTGTATTATGCAATTTTTTTTTCTTGTGTTCTTTTCCAATCTTACATGGCTTCAGTTATAGTTAGAGGCTTCAGTTAAAGGTTGAACCATCAAAACAGAAGTTGAGGTGAGGTTTCTGTTCTGGCTGTTTTCACTCTTCTAAGGGAATGCTAGCAACAAAAGTTTAGCACAAAGTCTATACTACAGAGCAGACCCCAATTCTAACCTTACTTTGGTGTAAATCAAGAGTAATTTCATTGATAGAAGATCCATACTCAAATGTTCAAAACCTAAATAATCAAATTTTATAGAACTACTTGAAGAGATTGGGACAGGTTCAGCTCAGCTGTTTAAGGAGCTGCTGCCTTGCTGGAGATAGAGCTTTGTAACCATCTTGAAACCCATTTCAAAATGTTATGAAACCAGATGTAAGTAAAGCTGGCAGTGATCTCTATGGATATTTGATAGAGAAGTATCTCAGATTTATTTATAAAGAAACTAAATCTGTACCTGTTAGAAATAATACAGCCAAAAACATAAGTCAAAAGTTCATTTTTTGCCAATACTTCTGAGTATCTTAACCAAAGTGATTTAAGTTTGGAAGAGGTGGGGAGGGGAGTGAAGAAAACTTGCACTATTCTGAATTTGAACACTTAAATTCTCATTCTTACTGGTAAGTTTTCAGCGGTGTGTTTGGTTTTACACTTTTTTTACTATTAAAGTTTTAAGATCAAACCGTGTTTGCCTTGGACTCTCTGTTCTGGCATTATGCAGGAATCTTTCTTGAAAAGGACAGTTGTTATGGTTGCATAACAAATATTCAGTCATGCATATGCAGTGGTTTAAAAAAAAAAAATCCTAAACTGAATTTGGCAAGATCAGCTTCAGCAGGGGTTGTACAGTTGAAGAAAAACAGCCTTGCTATTGTATAGCAGGAAAGCAGAGTAAGTGTGTCGTGGTTTTGTGCCTTAAAGTACAGAATCTTCCTGCCATTGTCTTCCAAAATGCTGAAATTCATAATCTGAAACAAAATATGGAGGGGGCAGGGTAAGCATGCAAATTCCTGCTGTGGTTTGGTTGTGTGCAGCAGTGATTACTTAAGTCTGAAGCATCTTGAAGAGTGCAAGCTAAGAATGAGCTGCTAAGGCTAAGCAACTCTAATAGCAGCTCACAAATTTAGACCAAAAGTCTTCAATTTTACTGCACTTAAATGCCTATTTTAGACTTCTAGAAGTTGCTGCATTTTCAGTGGAAACAGTAGAATGACTTTTTGGTCAATTTTCAGTTGACTTAGCTGAAGAAACCTTCATTAGGCATTTCTTAACTATTTTAGCTTAAATAGCCTGTGTTTAGTGTAGCAGCTGAGGAGGTAAGTGTTAACAGTTGCAATCTGATGACCCACATTCTCCGGGAACACTGATTTCCCTGAAACTGCACTCAAATGTTGTGAAAATCAATTAAATACATGTTTTATGTATGTGAATATGCACATAAATATATATATATATCAAAGGCTGTGAGACACAGCCTGGTCATGGAGAACTAAAGCACGATGGTCTCCTTTTGAGTCAGGAACAGGTGTACAAAGTTTATAAAAGAAAAAAACCCTGCTCTCCCCAGCAAGTGGGATGATTTGACGTGTGCATATTCCTGCAGATCCATCCTGTGGCTTGTGCAGCCTTTGGCTTTAATCATGGGGATTTGCAGGTGCTAAATTAGCCACAGGAGGGCTCATGGTCTGTTCTCTGAATGCAGCAGGAACATATTGAGATGAATAATGAAATTAGGTCTCAATTGCCTTTACTGCACATCAGAGTAGCTCCAAAATTCATGAGAACAAAGCATTACATGCTGGATTAATTGAACAAAGCATATAGGTGAGAGCTATGGGTGACAGTGGGTTCTTTCAGCTGAAAGGCCAAGGGCTCTTATAGATAGATAATGATGATTTCTCTGGCCAGTGAAATGCCACAGGAGCTGCCCCATGCATAGTTTGGAGTCATCATGTGTTTAAATTCTTACATTGTGCAGTGATAATGTTGTGCCTTCATGGGCTGCAAATGGGGACAGATGAATTTCATATTCCATAAAGCCTCATGTGAGGCTGGCTGTGTGACAAGAGAGTCTGTAGATTGTGATGGTGCTTCTGGCCTGTTCCAGTTAACTTTCAAACACAGAATTCAAAGTATATGATAATTCCTATAAATAATGCATTACTACCCAAAAACACATAAAAGGTCAGAGCTTTGCTGAGTTTTAGTCAGTGAATTCTTTTATTCAGCTTCAAATTATGCCTTCTCTATTTCATTTCTTTGTGTGTTCAGTAGCTTGACTGCTATTACACTTTTATTAAATATCAGAGAAGTGCTACAGAGGTTACATAAACTTGCTGTGTTTCCTAAGAATTAAAACATCAGCTGCAACTCAGCAGAAATTAAACACAGCTGCAGCATTTTCTCCCAGCTCAGTAGCTGGCATGGGGCTCCCTCTGGCAGCAAGGTGAGTGTCCCTTGGGTTGGGGCTGGGAAGGGGAGGCTCTGTGTCTCATACTCATATAAATGCACAAGGAGTTCATCCTTTTCAAGGTGTCTTAGAGTAGGGGCCAAAAAATTGAAATAACCTGAACTCAGAGGTGAGTCAAGATCACATCCAGTGACAGAGGGGCTCACTGAGATGCTCCTGGGGAAATATAAGTTGTTCACATGTGACCATGGAGTTCTTTAAGACAGAAGGGCTTCGGAAATTCTGGCTGCATTTTGAGTTTCATGACACTGGAGAGATCATAGAATCATAGAAATGTTTGGGGAGAGATCATAGAATCATAGAAATGTTTGGGGTGGGACCTTAAGGACCATCTGGTTCTAACTCCCCCTCTGCCATGGCAGAGATGTCCCAGGTTGTTCCAAGCCCCATCCAGCCTGGCCTTGAGCACTGCCAGGGATGGGGCACCCACAGCTTCTCTGAGCAACCTGTGCTGGATAAAATCACCAAGCACACACTTTGGGTCAGCTGGAGCACTTGTTACCACCCTGACATGCACTGGTTTGATTCTGACCTCTGAAAAGTGCTCCAGTGCAATGCTTCACCTCTACAATAACCTAAACCACTCTTTTTATAAAAATGAAATGAGAAATTTCAATTTCCAAGCACTCTTCTTGGTAGTCTTAATGTTGCAGAAATGTATAAGAATGTGTTGGTTTAGGAATTATCTTTTGTTTTAATAAATCTGCATTTTTTGGTCCAATAGAAAGATTTTTCAAAAAATTTCTGATCACTTTAGTTATCACCTTGCTTATGCACCACCCTCATCAATCTTTTATTTTCTGGCCCAGGGTAATCACTTTCTTCTTTCTTCCTGTCCTTTGTTGTTTAAACTTCTCTAGGCTTCATACTTCATCATCTTTCAGACCTCATCTTCCTCTCTGCCACCCCAATAGGGGCTTGAAAGGCAGCAGGTACCTGTACTGGATGTGCAGTCTGCATGCTGTACTCTCTGCACCTTCTCATTCTCAGGCATTACTCAGAGCTTGTTCAAGGATTTTTAATTTTTTTCCCCTGTTTTCTTGCCTGCTTCTGTCAGAAACTCTTTCTACAATAAAAAGTCAGCCTGCTGGAAGGACCAGCATCCCCATCTCAGCACCTGGGGGAGCAAGCAAGGAGCTGTGCTGTTCTGCAGAACTCTGCCTTGTTCTGACAATTCCATTTGGGGAGATGAAGTTTTATGTTTAAAACAATAAAAACAACCCAAACAAACCCAAGTTTTCCTCACCTAGCTCAGAAGAGCAGCTTTGCAGTGCCAGCTGTGTCACTGCCATGTGGCACTGGAGGCTGCAGGGGTTTTGAGCAGCAGCACCTGGAGATGGGATAACTCTGGATCATAGAAGCCATCACTCAGGTTTTAATACCTGTGTTATAAAAACAAAAACAGCTGCTGGTGAGTTTAATGCTGGGCATCACTTGAACAGATGTCATCCAAAGGCAAGAGAAGCTGTCTGTGATCCCAGATCACTCCTGGTGTGCAGCTGATGGCCCAGGCTGGAGGGGTCTGTGCTGCTGAGCTCTTGCACCAGGACCCTGTAGCACAGAGCCTGGGCACTGTGTGGGGCTGTGCTGCAGGGATGAGCTGCTGGATCTCACTTTTCCAGGAAATCTGCTGCTCCTGGGCTGCTGGAAGAAGTGACAAGAGCTGATGTAAGAAGAAGGTGCAACACATCCCTGCCGATATCATTCAAGCCACCCCATATTTTGCCCTGCAAGAACCAGATAGCATAGTCCAGAAATCTCTGGAGATGCAGAGCTTGGGCTAAAGAAAAATCCCCAGGAATACATACCCTGCTGACATACCCAGCTCTAGCAAAATAAACAGAGAAAAAATCAAAACTCCAGGGGCTCTTTGGGCAGCAGAGACCTTGTCCAGACAAGCAGAGCTGATTTATTTCTGTGCAGAGCTCTGCAGCAGGGAAATTCTTTGCAACATTTCTCCTTGCTTGGCTGCAGCACACAGACAGTGCAGTCAGTGACATCCTCACCCCAGAAAGGATTCAAACACAGCTGAGCTGAGCTGCAGCACAGGTGAAGCCAGTGGGGATGGAGATGTGCTGAGCATCACGAGCAGCTCCAGGGCTGGAGCTCTGCTCCCAGCCATAGCAGGGCTGCAGAGACTGTCACTGCTGAGGGCTGGAGGTCAGACATGAATAATCCTCCTACCAAACCTCCCATAGGTCACCTTCCAAGCACCTTGCTGGAATAGTTGAGTAAGAGTGAATAAAAACATCAGCAAAAGAGCCACACTCAGTCGTAAGCACCTGAGTTATCAGCTGAGTGGCAGAAGATAGTAATGGTGTCTAACAGCATAACCAATCTTGATCATTTTACTCAGAATTTTAGCAATTTTTTGGTCTTTTCATGCAGAGGAAACACCTGGTATCACCAGGGCAGATCCTGCTGCCACTGTTTAGCTTTTATTCCACCTGTACTCCCACAACTTGTGGTGCTGGTGGGATGGGAGTCCTACCACAGCACAAATGAGTCTGTACTTGACACAGATTGAAGGTACAGCCTGGGGACTCGTGGTTCTCTTGGTGGAACTCAGCTGCAAAGGATAAACATTCCCATAATTGGAGATACCCCAGGGTATTCAAAGTAACTCCTATAGGCTGGATTTGGCACAGGAGACACACAGCCTCCAAAAGTGGCAGCTGAAGACCACAGAGAGGATGTGAGACATCTCAGAATCACAGGATCACTTTCACTGGAATTACACTGAAGGTCACTGAGTCCTGCTGGTAACCCAGCACTGCCAAGCCCATCACTTGAATCCTGCCCCTAAGTGCCACATCTCATAGAAACCTCCAGGGATGTGACCCCACCACTGCCCTGGGCAGCCTGGTTCACAACCCTTAACGAAAATAATTTTTTCCTAATATCCAATCTAAACTTCCCCTGGCTCAACTTGAGGCTGCTTCCTCTCATCCCAAACCAAGACAGCAGGAGGCTCAAGGTTTGCACCCCACCTTCAATCTTCACTAATATGGGAACAAAAGACATTAATCAGTGCTTATGATGAGAAAAAATGGAGTTTAGGATTTTTCCCAACAATCAAATATTGGAAGGAGACCATGAAGCCAGCAATGCTCAGGTATCTCAGCATCATCACACCCACAACTCATTGTCATGGGAAGGATCACTCTCCTGGAAGGTACAGCCAGGTGATGGAAATTTGAATGCAAAGTTCTGAGGTCAATAGAACAAGAAACCTCACATAGGAGCTGGTGAGTAATTCCCATCAGATCTGCAGTGGGATTTGGGGGAAGAACAGCTGCATTTGTCTGCCTGCTCCTTGGGCATGTTCCACCTGCTTAATTGAAGGCAGGTCCAAGTGAGCCATCTGTTGACCTGGTTGAGGAATCAGTGCTTCCCACTAATTTAAAGATAATTCTTAGAGGTTATTAAAGGCCTAGAAGGAAAGGAGAGATGGATAAAAAACAACAGTAAGAAGCTTTGCCTCAGAGGCACAGGTAATATCTGTAACAGCTGCTCCACCCTATGCCTTAGCTAATTGTTAAATGAATCACCCTGGCAAAAGAAGCATTAATAAAGGGAAGCGAAGACTGAACATCTGGAAAATAATATGAAAGGGAAGAATTTTCATATTTTGGAACTCCTTGCTGGGTGGGAACTGCTTGGGGACACAGCTCTAATTGCTTGTCTGAGAGAATGAAAAGCAAATCTATTCCCAGTCTGAAATCAGCACAGTCATTGTGAATTCCTCTCTGCTCTGCTGTCCCAGTGCCACAACTCTTACAGGGGGCCCTGACCTGCAAATATCAGACAAGCTCTTCATCTTCTGCTCCTTGGCCAGACAGCAATGTGCACCACCACAAAGGCAGGGGGGAGCAGCAGCCTCCTCAGGAGCTGGGTCCAAGCTCAGAAGCTGTGCAAAATGCAGGATCAAAATAAGTTTATTCTGAGGGCACCACGGTCAGTCTTGGTGCTGCTGGGTGGTTACCATTTGATTAACCGGCTTTCTGCCCGAGGCTGTCAGGCTTTCCTGGCAATGGCTGTGGGGCAGGAGGGGAGAACACCAGGCCTGCTGCTGCTTGCTCCTGCTGTGCTTTGCAACTCTTTTCTGGATACAGAGAGCTAGAGACATGGCAAATCTCTCTCTCTACAGAAGAAGGACATGGCCAACATACAACAGAGTCCTCTGTGCAAGCCCCTTTTCCAGCACAGCAAGGAGCTCTGCAAAATGAGCCTACACCACAGACCCTTCATGATTTGACACTGGAAACTGGGCTGGATGAAACTCTGGAATGTCCTTGGGTCCCATTCAGCTTTGGTAAGGAGAACCAAAGCAGAATACCACAGATCTCTCTGGCAGTAGGATGCTGGGATTTTAGCACACACCTGGAAAACAGATTGTGCTGCAATACCTGTGCACTAACAGAGTCTGACTGGATTTGGCTTTTCTGCTCACCATTTCCTGATCACCATTTCCTCACAGAAGCAGCTCGCAGTGATCATGATTCTCCCACACTCCCTTCATTTGGTCTTCTTGCTCTTCTGCCATTCTGCAAGTTCTCAGTCTCTTGTCTTGGAGAAGAATCTCCTTCCCTTAACACCTCAAGCAGCACTGTGCAGCCAGATCTCCATCCAGCAGAGGCAGAGCTGGTGTGTGCACAAACCAGTCCTGGGCAGCCACTTCCCAGGGCTCCATCCAGCAGGGCACAGAGGCTCTGCAGCAAGGCCATGGTGAGGGCAGGGGAGAGAAGCAGCCCTGAGCCAGGGCTCTGCAGCAGGGCAGGCTCACAGCTCTCTCATTTCAGCAGGAGTGTAAAAGTCTGAGCCACTTTTGTAAATAGAGCCAGGAAGTAACTCAGCTACCCTCCAAATGTAATGCTGCTCCCAGGCCAAGCTTGCATGGCATTGCCAGTGGTGTGTCAAGCCCTTCCACGCTTTTAACTTCCACCTGCAAAAGGAATGGGAAAGGTTTTCAGTATTTTATGTTCTCATCGGTTTAGGTGAAATGCCAACCTGAGCACAGGCAGAGCTCTTAGGTGGCACCCCTCTCCTAAGGTACCCAGCAGCTCCTGGCATGTCCCAAATGTCACCCTTCTGAGGACCCTGCACACCTGTCTCTTCTCTAGCTGAACACAAAACTTTCTGCAACTGGTTTCTCTTCTGGAGCAGCTCTGCATGGGAATCAATTTTGCAGGCAGGAGACCTGACACAGAGATGTGCCACCAGCTCCCTGACACAGGGATGTGCCACCAGCTCCTGGCACAGGGATGTGTCACCATCTCCCTGACACAGGGATGTGCCACCAGCTCCATGACACAGAGATGTGCCACCAGCTCCCCAACACAGGGATGTGCCACCAGCTCCTTGGCACAGAGATGTGTCACCAGCTCCATGGCACACGGATGTGCCACCAGCTCTCTGGCACCGTGTGGCACTCGGGAGGGCTGTCCATGGCACAGAGCAGGGGAGGGCTCTGCTCAGGCATGCAGAGGGACACAGCACCCCGGGCACCCTTGGGTGCAGGGACAGAGCAATGCCACTGCAGCACAGACACTGCTGAAGCAAAAGTGGGGGGGTTGGGGCTGGGCAGGAACGTTCCCAAACATCCACACAAGGATCCTAAAGCATAATTATGAAATTTTAAAAAACAACTTGACGTTATAATTATCAGGGTTCCTGGAGGAGCGGCGTAATTGAATTCGAGGGTGTCTCGCTCTCATTGCAGGCACTAACGAGAGAGCGGCTCCGCTTCCCCCGCAGCCTTCCCGGAGCCCTGCAAAGCTCGGGAGACACCCAACAATTCAATTATTGTTTCCCTCTGGAAAGCAGATCATTTTAGACACGCGGCCAGCTCTAATTACAAAAGGAGAGGGGGAGAAAATTTCTTGTGTCCAAAATTATTTGACTCATTAAAAGGATTTATTTTTCTGCCAGGCCTGAGGAGTCGGAGCTCTGGTGGAAGGATGGAAAGCAGGGAGGAGCAGCGGCTCTGGCAGGAAGGAAAGAGAGGCACCCCTGCCCTGCAGCGCTGTCCCCTGTGCTTGGGGAGCCCCTCCAGGTCCCCCTTGGCCAGGAAAAGCTGATTTCCATGCAGAAGGAGCCGGGGCTCCAGCCAGGGCTGCTCAGAGCTCACACAGACCATGGGTGAGGAGAGCAGGGCTCGACCGGAGCTGCGGGAATTTCCCTCCTCGGCAATGATGGCATGAGGTCTTTCACTGAAAAGCTTCATTATGGTGTGGTGGTTTTTCGGGTTTTTTTCCCCCCCCCGGATTATTTTTAAATGCTCTTTTGAGGTGAAAGACGGTTTTGTGTAGGGGAGGTCCCTTTTCCAATTAGCAGTAATTAACTCATCTGTAATGGGGGTTTTTTATAGCCCTCCATTTCCTGTGGCAGGGAGATGGCACCGGGCAGGAGGAGGCTGAGCTGCTGCTCTGCCCCAGGATGGATCAGGGCACCCTGACCCTCCCAAGACAACACTTTAGACGGGATTTTCTTCCATTTGGTCCATTTTTATAATTTTTTATAATTAAAACAATGCCTTCATAGGCTTTACAGGGGCAATGCTGCTGCCCAGCGTGGACAGCTTGGGCATGCAGTGATTCTGGGCAAAGGGCTCCAGAATCACTGCATGTCCTCATCCCCAAATCCACACCTTTCCTCCTCTCCCGTGCAATGAAATGAATTCCAGCGTAATGTTTATGGTTAATTTGAAATCCAGCACTTGTTAGCTAATCCTGTTAGTAGCTTGCAAAAACAAGGGATCCCTTGTATAATCAGTAATTATAACAGGCGTTTTATGTTAAATTATATCTAATAAGCAAGACAAAAAGAGAAATGTGTTCTCAGATGGAGCTTTCCTCATTAGAAAAAAAATCAAAAAGAGGTAAAAAATTCTTCTCCGTGATGAAATTATACACCTAGAGGGGAAATTAAATATATATATATATATATAGTAGCTGGTGGATGTCACAGCAGAGTGTCACATCAATAAGTTTGGGATGGCACAGCAGTGTCAGGGGTGGGAGTTTGGGGTGGTTTCTGTGCCCACGATAGGACCTGGCCCGGCCGCCTCCGAGGGCTGAGGAGCTGCGGGTCCCCAGGGCAGGAGGAGGAGGAGGAGGAGGAGGAGGAGGAAGAGCGTGTGTAGCCCAGGGCAGAGCGGTGCTGTCGGGGCCCGGTGCCCGGCTGTGCATGGACGGTCCGTGCCCCGCATCCTCCGCACCTTTTTGGGGCAGGAGTGCAAGAATCAGTAAGAAATGGTGCCCCAAAAAACAAACAAAAAAAAATTAAAAATTAAAAATTAAATTTTAAAAAATTAACATTAAAAATACACAGCCCCTTCTGCTGTGCAGAAAAGGATTTGTGCCCTGAGGAGCAGCACCCACCCCCAGCCCGGGGGCCTCCCCCCGGCTCTCTCACCCTTTTGTCTGGCTGTCGGGCCACCGGCCCCGGGTTCCGTGGATTATTGGCTGTAATGACTGATGGAAATAAAAGAAGGTAAAGGAAGGTAGAAAAAAAAAAAGTAAAAATAAATTTTTTAAAAAATGAAAAATAAATTTTAAAATAAAGTAAAATAAAGTGAAATAAAATAAAATAAAATAAAATAATAAAAAATAAAAAATAAAATAATAAAATAAAATAAAATAAAATAAAATAAAAATTTAATTAATAATAAAATTCAAGCACCTGGGGCAGGCTGGAGCGCGCCATTCTCCACAACTTTTTCCCCCGTCTGAAAATCACACTTCCATTAAACCGTCCCCTAAAATGTGACAATGTTTAACTACCGGAGTTATTGTAAATACGTTTAATCAAATAGACTCTAGAGGAAATCTCCCTCCATAAACACGCAATCTTGTCCTTTAAACACGTGTATAATCAGGAAATCTAATTAAAAGCTGATCGGAGGCCGCGGCGGGTTAATGCTGCGCGGGCGCGGGCGGGATGCGCGGGTGCCTCCGCTCGGCTCCTCCATCCCGGGTGGCAGAGCCTGCCCGGATCCCCAACACCGCGTGTCAGGGCCAGGAGCGAATGTTGTTTTAGCAGGAAAGCAGTAATAACAAAGCCATTTATGCAAGCACATTAGAGCGGCCGGAATCCCGCCTCTTAGTTAAAATTTTTGAGCCAGAAAATTAAAAACAAATATTTAACTTCGCAATTTTCGCACACAGACACACACACACACACACACACGCGCGCGCGCGAAACTTTCCGCATGCATATGGATGAAGCCGGGCCCGGGCTCGGGAGATGGTTTAATGCGCTTTGGGATAAATTCAGATAAATTCATGTGGTTTTGGG
>JAHXMQ010000807.1:133843127-133857438 GCA_020466415.1 Ammodramus savannarum pratensis | reverse complement strand
ATCCTAAGGAAAGGATTTTTCACAAAATGTGTCTGTGACACTGGTTTGCTTTGACAGCAGAACCTCTGTGTGCTTTTTCTGCTGCATCCCCCTGTGCCAGGAAGGAGACACCCACACCTGGACACTGGGGGTGCCAAGCAAGAGGATGGAGCTCCAGACCCTCCTCTGCTGGCTCTCCTTGCCTGTGGCAAGTGGTGCTGGTCCCATCCAGCCCAGGATGGCTGCTGCCTGCAGCCAGAGGTGCTTTTTGAAAGTGGCAGAAAACTGACGCATCAAAAGTTTAGCCCAGGGGCTGCTGTCAGTTTGCTCAAGCAAAATAACTTCATACAGCTTTCAGAGCTTTTGGTGGGATCTCCCTGTGCAGGAAGGAAACATAAATAAATAGGAAATTTTTCTGGAGAGAGAGACTAACTCCTGCTCCTGGGTGTAGATGGGGAAAAGAAAGGGTTGTGGCACTGAAGTGGGGAAGCAACAGGGCCAAGGCTGGGCTGGGGCAGAAAAGCAGGAGGGAACCCCAAAGGGCAGAAGGAAGGGCAGGTCCTGTCACTGAGCATTGTGACCATGTTCACAGGGGTTCTTGAATGAGGGAAGAGATGAGGATCTGACTACACGTTTCAGAAGGCTTGATTTATTATTTTATGATATATATTACATTAAAACTATACTAGAAGAATAGAAGAAAGGATTTCATCAGAAGGCTAGCTAAGAATAGAAAAAGAAAGAAATGATAACAAAGGTTTGTGGCTTGGACTCTCTGTCCGAGATAGCTGACTGTGATTGGCCATTAATTAACAAACCTCCAACACGGGCCAATCAAAGATGCACCTGTTGCATTCCACAGCAGCAGATAATCAATGTTACATTTTGTTCCTGAGACCTCTCAGCTTCTCAGGAGGAAAAATCCTAAGGAAAGGATTTTTCATAAAAGGTGTCTGTGACAGAGCATTGCAGAGCAAAGCCAGCCCCACGTAATTAAATCTAATAAACATAAATTTAGCACACATCTATGCCTCCAGACAGATACACCCACAGAGGAACACAGGAGCATCTTATCTTGTTGTGCTACACCACCCAGAAAAAGCCAGCCCAGAGCCCTAAGTGCCTGCTGAAGTGGCCAGAGCCATTTGCAAGGCACCTGGTACCAAGACACAAGAATCTGTGTTCGAACACTTTATCCTCGTGCTCAGTAATTCACTAAACCAGGACAAAGAGTTTTAAACCAACAGTTTGGAAATCAGCTGTATTGCAATTCAGACAGACACCTTTCCTCTGCCAGGCCAGGGGTTTAATAAACACACCAGGCTCATGCCTGAGCTCACAGAGGATAACCTGTAAGCACTGAGTGACAGATTTGACACTTTTTTTGAGACATACTAGAAATTCCAGTTACTGGAATCGATGTCAAAATTTCTCTCCTTTAGGGTTTTATTTGTAACCTCTCAGCTCCTTGTCTTGGGAGTCAGGGGCAGAGGAGAGGATGGGTGAGGGTAACTTCCCCAGGAATGGTGTTTTAATTGTGCTTTGTTTGTGTGATGATTTGGAACAATATGAAACCTTGACATGCTTGGGTTTTTTGTATTACAAGGGTTTGGTTTATTTCCTTTTTATCTCCATGTGCCTAACAAAATACAAGTGTTGGCTGGGACTTAAGAACAGGATCCTGACATTGAAAGGACATCACCTGAGAGCAGGTGCTGCTGAGCTTTCCACTTTGAAAGCTCAGATATGGCTTTTTTAGTTCTGCTGTGCTTCAGATGGGCTGGGACTGCAGTGGCTTATCCTGGATTTTGGCAAGTGGGAGGATACAAATGGGATCAGACCCCAGCCCAGCCTCCCACACCCTCCTGAGCAAACAGACTCAGGTCCCTGGGCAAGCAGCAAGGGGGACTCAGTAGAAAGCACTGGCAACATGAAATTTCTGTTTCCACCTCTTCTGGGCTGGCTCTGAAGCTGAGGTCCTGCAATGTGATGCCTTTCACAAGTGTGGGTGAAAATGCTGCAGGGCTGCCAGGTGTCACAGACATCTTTTATGGAAGATCCTTTCCTTAGGATTTTTCCTCCTGAGAAGCTGAGAGACCTCTGGAACAGAATGTAAACAATGATTATCTGCTGCTGTGGAATGCAACAGGTGCATCTGTGATTGGTCTCATGTGGTTGTTTCTAATTAATGGCCAATCACAGTCAGCTGGCTCGGACAGAGAGTCCGAGCCACAAACCTTTATCATTGCTTCTTTTTCTATTCTGAGCTAGCTTTCTGAGGAAATCCTTTCTTCTATTCTTTTAGTATAGTTTTAACATAACATATATCATAAAATAATAAATCAAGCCTTCTGAAACGTGTAGTCAGATCCTCATCTCTTGCCTCATCCTTGGACCTTTGTGAACATGGTCACAGCCAGATGAAGAACACGCTCCTGTTTTGCTCCCCTTGGTGATGGTGGGGAAGGGGACAGGGCACGAGGTGATGCCCTCAGAGCTTGTTCTGACCTCAGTGCTGGCCTTGGCACCATGCCAGGGCTGGGCTCCAGGGACAGCTCCTGGGCAGGGCTGCCAGGCAGGAGGGAGCTGTGGCTGAGCTGGAGGTTGGCATCCTTAACTCAGCTCCAGGTCTGACCTGTGAGGACAAAGAGAGCACATGCCTGGCAGCGACTGTGCCCTGCCTGCGTGCCAGCCTGCCTGCAGGGGGCTTGTTCTTTTCTGCTTGGGGGTTTATTTTTAGGTAGAGCCCAGAGACGGGGAGGCACAGGCAGGGCTTCACCCTCTAGAGCACAGACAGCATCTGAATGTGTGATTTCACAAGAATTCTGCTTGCCTAGAATTGCACACATTAAAGTTTTGGGGGGAAAAAAGCTTCCTAATTACTCAGTTGTGTTATAAACAGGGTTTTCCCTGATCAGGATTGTTGTTGGGACTGTCATCATCATCATTATTCCTCTGCCTCATGCAGCCCTGGTGGATGCAGGGACCAACTCTCCTGGTGTTTTCTGTGCCTAAACCATAACATTCCTCATCCCAACAGGCTCTCAATCCACAGATCCAGATCCATGGGAGAAGGGAGCTGTTAGCTGCCTTTTGCAATTCAGTTACAAACAACAAACAGGACCAATGCTCTGTTCCAAGGTCACCTGCAAGGTCACCACAGTATCAGTGCTCAACAAATCATAAGTACAATACCTGGAAACTTCACTCTGGCTCCTGGAATGAAGTACATCATCCCAAGGAGAATAAATGCTTCATTTTGTGCTAGAGTTCAGGGGATGTCCATCATTCAGAAATTGGATTTGTGTTGGTTTGGTCTCAGCCTGGGCAGGTGTCCCCTCATGGCGTGGCCACTCACCAGCTGCTGTGATCCAGCCCTTCCTGGACCATTCAAACCTGTTGATTTGCACTTGCCAAGCCCAGAGCAGTTCCATTTAGCAGGTGATTGACATCTTGAGGAAGATTTAATTGAACAGGCCCTCTCAGAGACAGCATTGCTGGGACTTAGATCCTTTTCACTCAGCTTCTGGAGGCACATGTCAGAAAGGTTATAAGCAAATTTGCAGCTTGGAAAAGCTGATGGGCGACCAACAGCATTCAGTTCATCCTCATTAGTGACAGGAAAACACCACGGGTGTCACCTGAATATTTCTGGCCTCTGCCTGCTTAAGCAATGCCTAGTCTGATACTGAGTCCCTCTTTTCCAGAGCAAGCAATTTGATTTATTACCTGATAATTCATCCAGTTCCTGCAGATCACCATTCACTGACCCAGGGAGGAGCTGGATAAATGTTTCAGCCATAAATGCAGGACAGAGGAGGCTCCTCATGCAGGAGGCCTGTAGCTGGTCTGGTTTTTAAAATGCTTTTGCTGAATAGTAACAGCTGCTCTTGTAAACCTGCTGCTCAGTGACTCCCCTGCTGACCATGGGGAAGAGATGTCAATGTCTTGATGTTTTGACAAAATGTCGCATTTGGATGTTGAAACATTTCAAAATCACAACATTTGTGCTGTTTTGGTGTAATTATGCCAGAAATCAACCCACAAAAACCTCATGAGGTCCATCAAGGCCAAGTGCAAGGTGCTGCCCCTGGGTGAGGGCAACCCCCTCTGCCAATGCTCACTGAGAGCAGCCCTGCACAAAGGACCTGGGGACACTGATGGATGGAAAACTCAGTGACCCAGCCATGTGCAGCTACAGCCCAGAAAGCCAGCACATCCTGGGCTGCAGCACAAGCAGCATGGTCAGTGGGTAAAGGGAGGAGATTGTCCCCTCTGTCTGCTCCTGTGAGCCCTCTCTTGGGTGCTGCATCCAGGTCTGGGGTCCCCAGCTCAAAGGGACATTGTCACCTGTTGGAGGGAGTCCAGAGGAGGCCACAAAGATGCTCAGAGGGCTGGAGCACCTCTCTTCTGAAAACAAACTGGGAGAGTTGGGGCTGCTCAGCCTGGAGAAAAGAAAGCTCCAGTGAGACCTTACTGGGGTGTTTAAATACTTGAAGAAAGAGGATTTATAAGAAAGATGAGGAGAGCGACAAGGACAAGGGGTAATGACTTCAAACTGAAAAAGGGCAGGTACAGATGAGACATATGGAAGAAATCTTTACTGTGAGAGTGATGAGGTTCTGGCACAGGTCACCCAGAGAAGCTGTGGATGTCCCATCCCTGGAAGTGTCAAGGGCAAGGCTGGACAGGGCTTGGAGCCACCTGAGATGGAGGAAGGAGTCCCTGCCCATGGCAGGGAGCTTGGACTGGATGATCTTAAAAGATCCCTTCCAACCCAAACCATTCTCTGATTCCATGAATTTAATAAGCTAACCAAATATATTTCTTAGTCAGCTCCAAATCCACGTTCCTGGTGCCCTGGGGTGTGTCTGGGACTGAGCTGAGGGCTCAGCTGGAGGAGCAGAGGGACCCTGAGTGCTGGTGGGTTCTTACACACTCCCTGACCCCCATTGCTTCATCTTTCCTTGAGAGTTAATCTCTTTCATGAAATTTGACATTGAAATGCCTCCCTTATACAGCAGATTATTACTGTAATTAGCTACAGGATAAATAACAGTGTATTGAGTATTACACTAGATTTCTCCTTTATTCTGTCACTGAAACATGTTTTTCCCCTATTGCTTCTCCCAAATCATCATGAGACTTTTGTGAAGAGAATATTTGCACAAAAAGCTGTGGGCAATTGCTCTTGAAAAGATTCTTGCAGTTACTTAATACTGTGAAAGGGCAAAATGAAATGCTATTTAAATGTATTTTCATGCTAAATTAGAATAATGAAACTTCCTCTCAATGCTCTGGCAATGAAATTGGAGAAAACTCACTTTACCCAGGTAAACTGGGAGCAGCTCCTCATACAGGAAAAATGTAGATTCTCAGTAGATACTTTTAATATTTTAGACTGCTGTTTGCCATCCTTTAACGGCAAATCTTTTCATTTCTTTTAATATTTTAGATGGCTGTTTGCTTTTTAAAAAAATAAAATTATTGTGGTCTGCTTCACTTGAAAACTAACTTTTAGTGTGGCACAAGATGGGGGAAAGAAGATTCTTGATGAGAATCAGGGAAGCTCCCAGTGAAAAACAAGGTTGGGGAGAGTTTCAGGGATCCCAGCATGAGAAGCTGGAGAGGTACTGTGCTCAGCAAAAGGGTGACATTCTCTGAGCATCATCAAGGAGACAGAAGACACCACAATTTCAGGATACAGCATCCTCAGGCTCCTCTGGGGGCCCCTGCTGCATCTCCCACCCTCCCAGCTCCTAATATCACCCCAAACCCAAATCCCTTTGCCGTGAGCAGCTGCTGCAGGCACCATGCTCCTCTAAAACTGACATCATCCCCTTCCCTCTGGAGAAGGGCTTGTAAACAAACCCTCTCCCCTGCGACAAGGCTGTGCTGTGGCTCTGAATAGCAACTCCCAGAGCCAGCCAAAGCCCAGAGCTGATATTTTCTCCGTGGCAGTGCCCTTGTGCTTCCGCATCTCGCGGCTCCGCAGCAGCGTGGCGCCAGGCTCGCCATATGTGCCGAGTTCCTGCCTGCCCCTCCTCACTGGAGCAGCATTCCAGCCTGGAATGGGGATGGGCACTGAGGAACTGAGAAAATGAGACCTTCCTTCCTCCCCTTCACCTTAGCAGTGCCCACAGTTCTCAAGGTTAGGTTTGTAGGGATGAGGAGCTCGGGTTGGTGATGTTTCTCCTTCTATGAGTCACTTTAAAACTTCCTGATCCTATTCCTGGAGCAAACAGGCAGGAGCTGCAGGAAGAGAAATAGGGTTAGGAAGCCCAGCTGTGCAAAGAAGAAGGCAGGAGAGAAGTGGCAGCATTTCCCAGCTCTGGTAAATACAAATAACCACAGTGAGAGGCAAGGATGGTCTCAGCAGCCCCAGGACAGAAGTGTCCCATAAGTGTGCACACCTTGGTAAAAATGCTAACACTCACCTTCCATGTGTCTAGGTGTCTATATATATATATATATATATATATATATATATATACTCATATTTATTTATTTATTTATTTATTTATATCTATATACATATTTAATGTATATACATAATTATATACATATTTATATATACATTTATATATATATACATTTTTATATATGTATACGTGTATATGTATGTATATGTATATGTATATGTATATGTATGTGTATGTGTATATGTACATATATTTATATGTATGTACATTTATACAAATACATGCATATATATATAGATAAATATTTGTGTGTAAATAGATACATGTGTAAATTTTCCTGCATCTCTCCTCTCTCATTGATGATGTCTAAATAACGTCATTTCTCCATGCTGGACACAGTCCATCCCCAGTGTTCCTCCTGCTGGGGCCCCTGAACATGAAAGCAGCCTTATTTTTCTCTACAGGGAGCCAAGAGCTGCCCTAATTCCCATCAAGAAATCCTCTTTCCTCCATCTTGTGACACTTAAAAAGTTATTTTTTAAGTGAAGCAGGCTATTTATAAAAAGAACCCTAAAGGAAAAAAATATTGTATGGAATGCATTTGCTGATTTATTGTACCAGCACACCCACACACACATCCAGAAAAGCCCAGCCCAAACCACAGCCCTGCCCCTCAGGACAGAACCCGCCTGACTCAGCAAGAAGCAGCTCTCCTGATTATCATTTCACAATCCAGAGCACCTCACCTCCCATCAGATGTGTGTTTTCCTGTCGTGCAGCTCACCTGAGGCTACGCAAACTCCTGTGAGCTGCTGCTGCCTGTCTCAGCCCTGGGAATACAACTTAATGATTCGCTCCTCGCCTGGACCAGCATGTCAGCCCCTCCTGATCATACAACTTGTTTAACCTCTTAGGAATAGGAGCTACCCTGACACCTGATGTGTCACATCAGCTATCAGGATGCAAGAGAGAGATCTGGCTGCCCCATCTCCATAAATCCTTGATCTCTGTAGCAGGGCTGTCACTTCTCCCTGCAGAGGCTGTAATTTCAGGTTTGCTTTGAGCTGGCTGTGCTACACCTTGGGTTTGATATCTTCATCACAACTCAGAGCCTCCGTGCCAGCCCAGGATGGTGTTGCTGTGACTGCTCTCAATGATGGTGCAAGGTGTCCAGCAAGGGCTTCAAAGCCTTTGCAGATGCTTTTTAATGAAGGCTCGTAGTGAGCTGTAAAGTGAAGAGGCATCATTAAATGTCTGCACAGACAGAGAGGAGAATTATCGCTGCTGAGACCGTCCCTGAAGGTCACACCCCTGAGTGGGCTCAGCCAGGATGGGGCAGCCCTCCTGTCCTGCCCCACTCATTAGAAAACACTTTATTTTAACCAAATTGACACCTCCATAGCAGCAAAGTGGCCATAAATCACAACATTAAAGCCTGGAGACCAGTGCTGCTGCACTAAATGCAGCTTGGGCAACTCACTGCTCCCCATCCATCTCCGCATCAGGCCGTGCCTTTCCTTCTTCTCTCCTGGAAAAAAAATCCTGGAAAATAAGCAGTCCAGCCTAGGAAAAACCCTCTTTCCAAACTGGGAAATGCCACCTATTATAAGAACTTTTTTTCCCTCTTTTTTTCACCCATCCAGTTTTTGTTTCCATGGAAACATGGCCAGTAAATCGGCTGGCCAGAGGCAGCCCGGGAGTGGGGAAACCCCTGGGGAGGTTTCCATACCTGAAAACTACAAGGGGTAATTTGCAAAACACGGGGTTTTCGTTCCTTGGGGGCTCCCAAGTCTCTCCAAATGTTTAAATGCAAATAAAAGATTAGTAAGTTTCCTATAACAAATATAAGCACAGAGTTTAACAGCAAAATGTTCCCACCTGAACCTGGGTGATGCTTTGGAGAGTCTCAGCTTCAGCTGGAGATTCTGGTGCATGACCTTGTCCCTTGCACTGGGGGCAGATTTTGGGGCTTGGGGGTAAAGGTAGGACCAAGGTGGTCCCTGAGGTCCATATAAGGGGAGATGTAGGACATAAATAGATGTGTCTAAGTATTTACACAAAAACAAAAAGAATAAGAGATTAAAACCTAAAAATTTTAAATATTTTAAATGTTATTTTTTAAATATTTTAAATGTTATTAGTGAAAACAAAAAGCACTGGTAAGTGCAGCTATGGGCCAGCCCTGGAAACCAGAAACCACTTTCCATAAAGAAAGAGTGTCCAGCCTCACCCAGATGCACCACTCCATGCCATCCCACTGCAGGGAAAACAGCCTGACACAATGCACGTGGAAGCAATGCCACCTTTTTGACATATCAGCTAAGAAATTCCCAAAAACACTTTCTCAACACTCCCTTTCCCCAGGATACATCATCTGGAATAGTCTCATGTTGGAGACCCAGGCTGAGGCTGAGCAAACCTGAGCCCGCGGCTGCATCTTGTTGCTGACCTTCCCACTCGCTGTGTTTAATTCAGAAATCCAATTATATCACTTTTAAATCCCCAAATCTTGTGCTCTTTCTCCTGTGCACATCTCTTCTCCAGCCCTGATCAATATTTCCAAGCCTCTTACCGGGCAGCAAACCTCAACTGCGCTGCAGGATTTGCTCTCGCGCCTCCACAGCAAAGCCCTTCCCTGCTGCTACCCACGAGCCTGCCGTGCTGGCCAGGGAAAATCACCGAGGGGGGGTGATGGACGGCTCTAGCCCACCTCTCTGCTGCTAGAAAATTAAAATTAAAAGCCAGCTGTGGGTCTGCAGCCGGCAGGGGCCGGGTGCTCCCTCTGCCGTGCGGCCGCAGCAGTGATGGGCTCCGGGCAGGGATGTACAAAGCAGGGAGGGCAAGTCCAGCCAAAGATCTTGTTTTCACATTAAAGTAAAGGGTTTAGTAGCTGGTGAGGATGTTCTCTGCCTGGCCACATGTGTCAGGCTGCTGCTGGCAGGTAGAAAGGCAACCTGGAGAAAAGAGCTGTGGGGACAAAGGCCCGATAGGGTGATTGCTGTGGAGCCCCGTGGTCAGGTTAAATCTGTGTTTCAGAGAACACAGAGGCCCCTGTGCTCAGGGCCTCAAAGAACAGATATTTGGAAGATTGCAGGATCAGTGGGTGCCTGCAAAGGGGCAAGTTTTATACCTGGAGGCTTTGCACATGCTGACTTGTATCAGCGTTGCTGCTTGTCTTAGAGAGGCTGTAGCATCACTGAGAAGTCAGCTGAAGAAAGGAGGTGATTTTTTCCCCCTTAATTCCCTTGCAGCATCAGCCCAGCCAGCCCTGAGGAGCTCTGCTCTCACCTGGAGAAGGCTTAACCCATAACCAAATATTGTGAGACTGGGGCAAATGTGTCACAAGCTCCAGGACATGTCTGGGATGGAGGCAGAAGCTCAGCCCTGCCCCTGTCAGTGTCTGCCAGGGCTCAGCTCAGAGATGTGCCTGTCCTGAAGGCAGACAGAGATTGAGCACTGCTTGTGGCCTTCCATGATGCAAGTAGGAGCCAAGCCCACTGTCTGACCTACAGGGCACTGCAAGGTGCTCTGAGTTCTCTCCAGAATCATTTTTTCTCAGTGTGAACAACCCCATCTGTCTCAGACTGTCTCCAGCAGTAGGTGCTCCAGCTTTCAGAGCATCTTCATGGAGTCCTCTGAACCTGCTCAAGCAGCTCCGTGTCTTGCTTATACTTGGAGCCCCCAAATAATTTGTATTAGTGTTTATCTCACCTTAAAAATATGTTCCAAATCCTTCTTGGGGGTTCCCCCGGGTCAGGATACCCAAAGTGACTGTGTGCAGCTGCTAACTGTGACAGCACAGGAGAAATACCTCCAGTTACTACTCAGTTACATGCACATAATTAACCATTTGCTGTATCTTTATTTCAAAATATCTTCAACCAGGGATGTGCCTTGCACCCTATAGTGCTGGTGGCTGCCTCCACTTCCCCATCCAGGCTGTGGCAAGGACATTTCTCCTTGTGGATGGGGTAATGAGGAGGACACATGTCCCTGCAAAGCCCCCCCATGCCTTCAGCACCAATCCCATCAGAAAGGACCCCGAGGACAGCGGCTGGGGACACTCATGCATGTTTTCTCTAAGTGGGGAGGATGGCAAAATTGGCAAGGGGCCAGCGGGAAGTATTTGTAAACACTTTGTAAATGATCCAATTTTCCTGAGCATCTGTTCACGACTCACTTGCCAGCTCATGGACCCAGTGCTGGTTGCTGAAGTGGCAAAGGCTGGAAAAACCCCAGACTCAAACCCCAGACTCTGCTGTGACTTCCATCCCATCACCAATGCAATTAATTGGCAACAGCTTCGCCCTGACGATGCGGGCTCCTTGAAAAAATCAAACTCATTGTCAGGAAGGTGCCTCACCATTATTGCTTCTCAGAACAATGTGCTGCAGCCCACAGACACCTGCAGCTGGCCTCCCATCAGCATCCTTTGCCATGGTGAGGACATGGCCTGCATTCCTCCTGGAGAGCTGCTCACAGCCTTTGCCATGCTGGGGCTAGGGCTGACTAAAACCCAGTTTGGTCCTAGTTAAGCCAGCAGCAGTGAGAGCAAGTGTTTTCCATAGAGGGTTAAATATTACAGCAAGCTTGACACAGTTTTCTAGGTTTTTGGATAAAGACTGAGCTCAGGAATTGGCAGCAGCCTGTCAAGATGAAACGACCTCGTATAATCTCTGATTTCTGTGTCCTGCTATGCCCTTTCCCACTGAAAGCAGTCAACTCTTCAAAAACTAAGGCAATGTTTTGCAAAAAGGGTTTCTTCTTAATAAAACACCTGGAAAGAATGCTTTCTGATTTATTGTACAAGCACACCCACACACACATCCAGAAAGGCCCAGTCCAAGGACACCAGGCTCCACAGACCTGAATGAGCAGGGATGACCCAATAGATATTTAGTGCTGTGGTCCCAGCTACATCTTCACTTGCTTTATTTTTTTTCCCCCTTTAAATTGGGTTGGAATCACAAGACCAAATCTCCATTTCCAGCATAGATTGGGACTCTCTCTGGGCAGCCTGGATCTGCAGGCAGGACAGTTTATCATGAATTTGGAGCAGACTGAAAAGGCAGAAGGGATGTACTGGTCATCATCCCATGTTATTTCATTCTCCCAAAAACCACAAGGTGTTTCCTGCTTCTTACCTGGGAATTTCACATGGAAAGTTCCTCAATACTGAGGGATGCAACGATTCTAGGGCTGCTTTTCATCCCCACTCTTTTCTCTCTCCAGTAAATTAGTGCTTATGTGGGAAATGAGCTCAGACATTGCCCCGGGGTCAGAGCATCTGCCAGCATTTGGCCACTCAAGCTCTGCCATCAGTGCCCATCAAATCCTGCTTTCACACCCTGGCCTGGGGTTTTAGAGGTGATATATTAATATTTTTTTTCCCAGGTGAAGATGACCCCATTCATGGCTCCTAATCCCTTTGTCCTCTTGCTAATAATTAGAGCAGTGAGAGGCCAGGGAGCACGCCTGGCATGCCTGGGAAAGAACAACTCTGCTGCCTCAGGGAGGGTTTCTTCAGCCAAAGGAGAAATTGCTAAAATAAGAAAAGGAGAAGGGAAAAAAAGCCAGCAGCCCTTAGACAGGCTGTGTCTGTTCAAGGACAAAATATCCCTCCCCACAATCCCTGGTACAGGAAGGGAAGGGAACATCTCCATCAGGAGGGAACCACAGAAAAGGGATGGAAGGGAGGAATCACAGCACGTTGGGTGAACAATGCAGGATCTTTGTGGAAACCCAGGGCACTGGGAATATTTCTCTGTCTGCTCTGGGGTGCCCTGACCTAGGGGAGCACTGACTTTGACCCTCATTCATGAAGAAAGTTTCCTAGACTTCAAGATAGACCAGAATCCACCAAAGTGTGAAATAGATTATAGAGAGCAGTGTAGTTGTATCACTTGGTGGGAGATTTAAGTTTTAGGATTTTTAGTGTGTTGTGGATGGCAGCAAGATGGAGGGCACATGGTGTTGTCCTGGGTTTCTTCTTCATGCTTCTTCATGGGTTTGGGTGGCATTTTGTAACTGGGCAGAAAAGTCCCCATTGCAGCTCTGTGGGATCAGTTATTGGGTTAAATGGGAAATAATCTAGGTGTCAGTTCTTAATTGGATAGTTTAGCTTTAAAAGACCTTGGAACAAGAGATTGTTGGCCATTTTTGCGGCGCTTTTCCAGTGTGCTGAGCCTGGTGTGGACAGCGTGCAAAACTCTAGATAAGAGAACAATAACCAAGAACCCAAAGACATAAAAAACCCAGTGCATCTCCCTTTCCTGACACAAAACTGCTCCAGGAGGTTCTCCCCCAACAGGGGAGCCCCCCACCCTGAGGCCCAGAGGCTGAGAAACTGACAGATCTTGTGCCAAAAACTAAAGGTGTTGGAGGTTCAGACTCCACTCTCATACATCACCATCACCAGGAATCTTTACCTGGATTTAACAGGATGATCTATTTGAACCAAGAGGGGAAATTCTGTTCCTTACTGTATTACTCAGAAATCCCTGTGGGTTTCTTGCCATGCAGGCTCACCTGTAAATGAATCCTGGAGTTAAAACCCAGCCAACCTTCAGACTGGCCTCGTTTCAGTGACTTTTTGGTTTTGGGGGTTACTTTTGGGAGGTGTGGGCTCCCCTAGGTGGTCTCCTTGCTGTGAGGAGGTTCCATGGGAATTAGGCACAGCAATGCCATGGAGCTCGTTGCCACAGAAGAGCAGTAGTGTGTCACCTCACCTGCCAAAATCCCCAGATCAAACTTTCTCATCCCCAAAAAACCCATTTCAGGCATCTAACTCGTTGCTGGCAGCTGAGGGGGTGGATATAATGGGATAAACTCTGGTTCAGAACAGGGATGGGCTTGCAGGAGAGAAGATGATCATCTCCTCAGACCTCTGCAGTTGGTGCCATGGCTCACACTCCCACTGCAAAGCTTTTCTTTGAGGCTTTTCTTCTTAAAAAAAAAAAAAAAATTAAAAAAAACCAAAACAAAAACAACAACAACAACAACAACAAAAAAAAACCACAACAAAACAAAAAACCAAAACCCAACCAGTCTTGTGGTTAACGTATCTTGGAACCTTTCAGGCTCATCAGTGCAATTTTTTTCTTCTAGTTGTCATTAACTAGTTGTGCCTATAGTTGGTTGTGTGTTCTTGATTTAAAACCAATGAAGCCCAGAGTGGAAAGCCTGGGTTATTTTTCTTGGGATTCCATAGACCCTACTCAAGTTCCCAGCAGAATATTCTAACACTGGGAATTAACTGGAGTGTCTTTTCTTGTGTCCAAGCAAGTCAAAGTCTGGTTTCAATGTGTAATAAAAGCAGAATGGTACCTATGGGATAAAGGGCAAGACACACCTTGAACTGGCAGGGTGAAATTATCTGTAAGCATGCAGATTGAAAGGAAATTGCTCATACACATCCAATAAATAAAAATAATGATGTTCTGGTGTTGGGTTATGAAAACAGAGGCAGGAGAAGCCCTTGGCTGGGCAGGTTTTCATACCAAAGACATTAAAATATCCATTATTTCCAGAATAAAGCTCCTCAGATTATTCTGCTGGTTGCACACAGTATCACCTGCCTTTGCAATGAGGTCTGGTTTTGCTTTGGTGTCTGATGACTCCAACTCACCTGTAAAGGTCCAACCCCTCTCAGAGTGGGCAGATGCAGCTTCAGTAGAGCTTGCCCAGAGCCCTGCCCAAGCTGACCTGAATGTTTCCCTGGGTGGGCATGACCGAGAAAGGCTCAGTTTGGGGGGTCCAGGAGGCAGGAGATGTGATCCAGGGCTTTTTAATGCCTTGATAAAATCTCCAAAAGGGATTCAGCAGCAGCACCAGGACACCAGGCTGCAGAGAGGGGTCATGTTTGATTCAGCAATAGGCACTTCCTACCTTCCCTCAATCTCTGTGTCCTT
>JAHXMQ010000807.1:133821598-133824098 GCA_020466415.1 Ammodramus savannarum pratensis | reverse complement strand
CAGCCCCGAAGCCGAGCCAGAGCCTCCCCCAAAATCCGGCAGAGCCGTGGCGAGGGCAGGGGCAGGACTGGCCCTGGAGCCACACGGCTGGCAGCGTTTTCATCCTGGCAGGCAGCTCTCCCTGAGATTCCCTCCCCCATCTAGCGGGGCAGGCTCCTTCCCCTCCAGCCAGGGCAGCAGAATTCAGTTTAAAAAAAAAAAATTAAAAGGGGAAAAAAGCTAACTAATCAAACGAAACAACCAACCCAGAAAAGTATTTCAGGGCCGAACAAAAATCCATCTGCACTTGCCCGCGCCAACCAGCCCCTCCGTGTAATTAATTAAGTGTATTTCTCCCGTAACTCTGTTCAATGAGCATCTGAGCACTGAGGTTTAGCGAAGGTGTTTCTCCCCTCCGCTCCCTGCTAACGCAGGATGTGGCACAGGCATTGTACAAACCCACACCCAGGCACGATGTATGCAAATGTCCGCGCCATTGATTGTGAAATGCATATCAGAGTTAGAGGGGGAAACTATTTAGCCAGCTCGGGTTCGTGGAGAAAAAAAAAAAAAAAAAAGTAATTCTGTATCCCGCTGATTTAATATCCGACCGCCACATTCAATCCCCGCCCATGCAGCTATCAAAAGTACCCCTGGGATGTTTGGATATCATCTCCAAACTAACATCTGTGATTATGAAACGCTCAGAAGGGGAAGGTTAATAACAATTTGTTTCAAAGGGCCATGAGTCAATTTTATAAACAAATTCGCGTCGTCTTAAAAACAAACAAACAAACAAACCAACAAACCAACAAGCAAACAAGCAGCGTGGAAGCTGGCACCCACGGGCAGGGGCCGGACCCGGGTGCTCGGGGCAGGATTTGTGCCGCTTCCCGCAGGGATGGAGCCTGGGACGGCCGGGGAGCAGCAGCCGGGGATGCTGCGGTGTGCAGGGGGAGAAGTTTGTGCTGTGGCAGCCCGGGGGATGCTCCGTGGCTGCGGCAGAAACGCTCCCAGACACATTTGGGAAGCGTGAGGTGGTCCCGGGTTTCCGTACAGAAAGTTGGGATGGTTCCTGACAGCAGAGCTGGGTTATGCGGAGAAGCAGAGGGGGCAGGTCTGGGCTGTGCAGATAAATATTTGCAGGGCTAGGGAGGGGTATCCATGCCCTGGGCTCACCCCTCGCACACACCGAGACCAGCCTTGCAGCTAAAACCAGCACTAGATCGCCCTCAATCTGCTCTGGCGCGTATTTTGGGACCCTTGGCAAATTCAGGCGAGGCTGCGGCCAAAGCCTGGCCCGGCACCGGCAATAAGTGGCCTGGTTGAGCCCGGGCACGGAGACACGGCCAGGCCCCTGGCAGCTCCCCCGCCAGGTACGGCTGGAGCCGCTCTCCTGCTGCCCTCCCTGCCCACCGCCCTCCCCCGGCCACCCTGTCACCTTGTCACCGTGTCCCTCTGTCCCCGCCCGCTGCCCGGCCCTGCCTGCCCGTGGCTGCCACCCTCGCCTTGCTCTCGCCCCACCGTCTCCTCGACCTGGAAAGAAATTTAAATTAGGCGTTTGACACATTTTAACGTCTTGAAAAATAATAATAAAAAAATTAAAAGAAAAAATAATTTTAAAAAAAGGAAGGCAAAACAGAAGCGAGTCATGCATACACACACACCGGGCCGGGCCGGGTCACTGCGGGGCCGTGCGTGGGAAGCCACGGGAGCGGGGGGACAGGACCCGCTCCCCGCGTGTCCCCAGGGCTTTCCCTGAGGGAGGGCTCAGCCCTCGTCCTCTCGGCTGTCCTCCCAGGAGAACGGGGGAAAAATATCCCCGCAGAACCTCGGTGCTCGCTGCGCCAGGCGGGCTGGACGGAGGGTGGGCTGCGGCCGGTTGCGACCGTATTTCTTGGAGAAAGAGGAGAAAACGATATTGTTTATCCTCCCAAATAAACTGCTTTTTCCAATGCTGTATTCCCGCGGGGATGGAGCCAGGGCAGCCGGACGGGCCCAGGAAGATCGCAGGGTGCTGGATGCGCCCCGGCAGGGACCCCCCTTCGCATTCCCCCTTCCCATTCCCCCTTCCCCCGGCTCGGCGGGACCCCTTCCCCTCCCTGCCCCGCTCGCCCCGGGCCGGCCCCGCTCGCCTTCACCTTCCCAAGCCCCCGGGGCCGGGTTCCTCCCGGCTCGCTGGGTTTGCAGAGCGCTGATGCCGGGCTCTCACCCCGCCCGTCCCCCTTGTGCCCAGCGGTGTCCCCGGGGGCAGGGAGGACGCTCCGGCAGTGCCCAGCAGCCAGGACAGCATCCCGCAGCCCGGCCGGATTTTCATTTCGGGGGTAAATAGGATAGAGAGGGTGCCGGGAAGGGGGAAGGAAGCCAAACCTGCCCTGATGGGTGCGGGGCAGAGGTGGGTGACCCCGCACCTTTCAAGTTCCCATGGCAGAGGTCAGAGGGGCTTCCGCCCACCAGGGACTGCAGGAGCGCTGGGGTTGGGAGCACACACAACTTCCCAGCACCACGTCTCCGATGGGAA
>JAHXMQ010000807.1:133771598-133819098 GCA_020466415.1 Ammodramus savannarum pratensis | reverse complement strand
GAATGATTCCCAAGAGTCCTGGAGCTGCCCTCTGCCCCTCTAACAACTTTTTTTCCTTCTATTTCTTCAGTTTTGGGGGGTTTATAATTACATCCACAAAGCTCATCCTGACTTGTGGCTGCTTTGCTTGTGCTGTGTTTCACTGAACATGAAAAGCCAAGGCACACCTTGCCTAGAGGTGGGGAACAAACCGTGGCAGCCCCTGCCTGGTTTCATTTCTCTGCGGCTGCAGTTTTCCCTAATTCCTTCCAATGTTGCCATCAGGCCAAAGTGGTGCAGGGAGGCACGGAGTGCCACGGACAGCACCTTTCATGTCACATCAGACAAATTAACCACCCACTTCAAAAGCTTTCCCTGAGCCTCTATTCCTCAGTGCCTATAAAATGCCACGACTCCAGGACTCGAATCTACAAACAGCGAGAGCTATTATTTATTTACCAAGTGTAAAAATCCCCCGTCTCCTCCTTTCAGACTAAACCCTTAGCTTGAACTTCCAGAAATCAATTTACATTTTTTAATTCCTTTATGAGTCCTTGGTATTTGACAGAATTCTCTTTGCTCACAAGAATCTGACAGGCTTTGTTCCAAGATATTTTCAATATTTAGAACATCGAAGAGATATTTAAAATATCAATTATCTTGTTTGGGTAAGTAGCCATTAAACATGCAGAGTAACTTGCTTGAACTGCAAGTCTGCAGGCTAAAAGCGCCTTGCATTTTATATGACATTCTTCATCCGTGCTTTTCAAATCATTTTATAAGTACTAATGAATAAAGTTTATTAACAATCCAGTGAAGGAGACAAGAACTGTTATCCTCTTTCCATGGCATGGAAATTGGGAGATATTTGTGTGTAATCTCGTTTGTGCTCGCTAGATGCCAAATGAACTCAAGTTCCTTTGCACCTCTCCAGCACCATAAAAATTCATTACAATCATTCAATACATGCTTTAAACTCTGCCACTATGAGACCCTCATTAAATGAGAATCAGATCCAACATCAGGTTCTGGCATCACTGTAACAGCCAGTCTGTGCTCCTGTTAATGACATGAGCATTGACCTCAGGCCCAGATATTTGGGAACAGAAAAAAGGCCACAATTTTGACTTAAAAACCTTTGTTGGAGTTTTTGGATCTGGTTATTTATCAAACTTTTATTTTTGGTGCACTCAAACTGTGTTTTTTTATTCTCCTAATCTGATCTAAGTAATCAAGGGGTTGCATCATTGCAAAATTTTTAAGAACAAAAAAACCCCAACCCTTGAAGGACCATTCTTAGCATCTTTAACATAAATGCTGCAGTTCAGCATCTGCTAACACCTGCATGTGATCAAGGTGATACACTTACTGAATCTGTAAGAAAGGCAATGTGAGGGGAGAGGACCTGCCCTTCTTCCCTGTGCTGTATGAACTTACCCTGCCCCAGGTAATTTCTTACCCAAACCCCAAACTAGCAGACTGAGTCAGAGTTTGAAGTGATTATCCAACTTTAGAGTGTTCCTCATGGTGATGTCTTTCCTTGCTCAGAAGCACACGTATTTCTGTTGCTAATTGTAGCCCCAATTATTCTCTCTCATCCCATAGGGGAATAAACCAGCAAAGCACTTGACCTACTAGTAGATACACCTGGGAGGACCTTTCCCACACAGGGTCCCCTCTAGTTTGGGATTTGGAGGGGACACTCAGGTCCCCACAGATGTTAACTGCTCCCCAGGGGTGTCTCCTTGCAGCACTCCAGCTGAGGGAGTTTCATTCCTCATGTCAGTAGGTGCAGGATTTGTCCCATGTGAAGGACAACTGTAACTTTATTAAATAGTGACATCAATGATTGTCTGCCTGGCTGTAGCTGTGCCTGGTTCACAGCTCTGCACTCAGAAACCAGACCATCTCCTGACTGGGGAGACCACTTTTTATAACCTCATCCCACACAGTTTTGCAGGCAGTAATACATCCCAGTGAGACTATTAGACAAATAAGGTCTTAAAATCTTATCTCAGATCTTGCTCAAACATGAGATTTTTGTAATCATAAATGCTAAAAATTCTGCTCCCATGTAAGAGCGATAACTGCAAGCAGGATTCAGGCTTGCCTGAAATTGCTGCGGTCCAGGCAGCTCATAGTTAATCCATAACTCTCTTGACAAACAGCTCAGATGACAACACACCTATAATTATAGTTCTATCTGATCATGTCGCCGGGGGAAAAAGGAAGGTGATACTGCAAACACAGAGGGGCTGCATCCTCCTTTCCATCTCCCAGCCAGTGCTCCAGACTCCCCTGGACCTCTGCAGGAATTACCTTTGGCTAGTCAGACCTGGGAAGGGATGCTGTGCACTCACCTGGGCCTCCCTAATTCTGGGAGCTGTGTGGTACCCACTTGGAGTGATGCTGGCAAATTAGAGCAGCCCAAAAAGGCAGGCAGGTAACAGAGGCAGGGTAGGCTTGAGCCTGTGGCTTCTGTCCCTGGGAGGTTTGCAGGGCCAGCAGATGGGAAGCCAAGTGCTGACAGTGTCCTCACTGCTGGCATGGTGTCCCTTGTGTGCCAGCTCCCCAGGGTGGGGACAGGCTACCCATGGCAGTGCAAGGGACAGAAAGGGCAGCACATGACAAGGGGATGGAGAGAGGCCACAGGGCTGGGGAGGCAGAGGGGTTTGTGTCCTCCATCCTCAGGGATCATCCTGCCAAGAGCCACCTTCGACATCAGCATCAGCCTGGGCCACCTCTTGGCTTGCCAACAGAGGTCATGCCCTTTGTACCCAGCCTGCAGCTTGGCAATCTCTTTGCACCCTTATGTGCACCCTAAATCTCTTTGCTCCTTATGTGTATCCTAAATCTGAGAAAACCTGGACACTACCAACTTAGCTGGGCAAGTTCTGCCTGTCCCTTTTTTTCTTCCAGGATGAGCCCTTATCCCATCAAACACAACCCCACTGCATGCACACTTTTCCAGAATGACCCCTGTCTCTAGCACAGAGGGAGCATCCCTGTATTTGCACTGCTAGAAGAGTCTTTCTCCTTGAATTTGCTCTAAATACTCGCTAGGTTTCCAGGATTAATATTTCCAGGATGAATATTCTTATATGATACTGCAGCCTTCTTCTTTTGGCTGAGACAGCAATGCTCTGTAATGTGTAAATTTTCCTGTTTTTTCCCTATGCATAAACCTTAAACTCTATCAATAACTAATTGTTTCATGTGTCTCAGACAAAGTGTAATCAAGAGAGAGAATGGTGGGGAAGTGTGAAATGACAGAGTGACATTCTATGCTTAAATAAGCAAACTACACCCAAATCAAACAATGGTACGAAAATGTTTCCATAATAAGGGTGCATAAATTATCTCCATTACTTGGAAAGCTCTTACTTGAATCTTACCAGCCACATTTGTAGTATTCACAAGAGCTGATACACTCCAATCATGATAGACATGCCTCTGTTACAGTAATTATAAAATGCTTTGTGAAAATATCATTGTGTCTACAGAGCTACTGAAGTTGTACTGTCTCTTTGGTGTTTGTTTATTGCCTCCATGAATTTAAAAGATATCATTTTAGAGGGCAAGAAGAAATACATTTGAAAGGAGATAGGAGATAAGTATAACTTTTTGATATTTATTCTCTATGAGGGAAATAAAGAAAATGTATCTCAGATTGTGCCAATATGTGATATTATCACATATCTGGATAATGTAAAGGGAATGTGATTCCTTGGGAAAAAAAAGGGCAATAATTCCAGATTGGATGGGGACATTTTTAAGAAGATACACTGATGGTTTCTTGTGTAAGATCTCAACCACAAGTTAATATGTTCATACATACAAGAATGGTTTGGGAGAAAGGCGATTTTGTGTGAGAGAGCCAAAGCCACCCCGGGCTGGGTGCTGCAGGTGGTGCTGCCCCTGGCTCCACACAGCCCCTCTGGACCCCATGGTGGCAAGAAAATCACTCCTCTGTCTTACTCTCATCTCACAGGTTTGTTTTATTTTTGGCATCCTACAACTTGAAAAATAGCAACTTTTATTTTTTTCTTTATAGGAAAATCCTGTACAGTTTAACCAAAAGCAGAGCCCTTACAGTTATTTATTCAGTCTCTATAAATCATCATTTTATGTATTTTTCCCCCTCAAATATTTTGTTCTAGTTGGATACATCTAATGATGTAAAGTTATAAGTAGTCAAAATTCTTTCAGGGAAACCCGGAAAACAATTATACTAATAAATGAAAAAGAAAACACAGTAATAAAAGAGATATGATTTGCTTTAATTTTGTGGCTGCATTTATCATTACATCGAGGCAATATTAAATATCTGACCTGAACATGATTTTGGTCCTTATTACAATTGCTGGATTCATTAAAAAGACCATGTTAACTTTATTTTAATACTGAAGAATCTTGGAGTATAAGTATTTTCAAAATTAAAATCAGTCAACATAAGTAAGAGCCTTGAACAAATCTGAAATGCCTTAAAGGATTGTTCTGAATTGATTTTAACACACAGTGTAAGAGGAAAATGTACTTGGATTTGGAAAATGTACATTTATTACAAAAATGTATATGCAGGAAGTTTGGGAAGAAATTGTCAACAAGCAGTGAAGTGCAAAGTGTGAAAAATATTAGATATACTCTTAAAAAAAAAATTGCCCAGTTTTAACAAGCCAGGAGGGTATGAATGCATGAACAGCATCAGCTGTATTTCAAATTAACCATAGCAAGCCCTTCCACGTACCTGGAAAACCTGATCCGAAGGCTGAGATTTTGTATGTTAATTTATACTGCAGAGTTCTTAACATCTGACATCGGCTGTAACATTACAAGTTGTGCTATGACTTTATTAAGGGATGATTTCCAAAGCCCTAAAGAATACTTATTATGTTGTAATATATATTTCTGAAGAGGATTAGGTCTTTGATGCTAAAACCTAGACGTTTTAAAAGCGAGTTTACTGAAATGAAAAAGATTACATAGGTTCCTTTGTGCTGCACCAGGTAGAGCTTTTCCACCTTCATTTCAACTTGGTTTCACAAACCTCAGTGGTATCACAACCGAGAAATGCATTTAAAATCCCTCAGAGTTTCATTACTGAAATGGGATATTCTAGAAAAGGACCTGGGGCTTGTGCTGAACCACAAACTGAATAGGTAACAATGGAAAAAAAAAAACTGGAAAAATACAAAAAGCCCTTCCTGCAATGTGTTAATGTTAATATCAGACTGAGCAGCAGCTGGATTTCAAGGGCTGTGTCTGATTTTGGGTGCCAGTCTTTTAAAAGGATTGGAAAAGTTGAACGAAGAGCAAGAATAATGAAAAAAGTTTAGAAAACTTGACCTGTGAGAAAAGACTGATGAAACTGGGTTTGTTTAATTTAGGAAAGAGAGGACGGGTAATGGTTTTCCAAGATGTAAAAGGTTGTTGCAGAGAAAAACACCATCAGTTGTTCACCAGATCCACTGGGGGTAGAACGAGAAATAATCAGCTTAATTTGCAGAAAAAAAAATGTAGGTTAGATATTAGCTAAAATGTCAAACTATAAAGAGAGTTAAGCACTGGGAGAGGTTACCTGGGAGTACTGTAAAAAATCTGGCACTGGAGGATTTTGAGGCTGGGTCAGAGGAGCAGTGGGGAATGCTCCAGGTGCAGGACCTGCCTCGGGCATGGGACACAACAGATCCAGGTCCCTCAGGGTGCACCCAGCACTGCAGCACTGCATGTTTGCCACCCCACAGAACCATTTAACTTCATTGCAGAAATGTCTGGTCAGGTTGGGGTTTTCAGACCAAGGGCATGTTGTCATTTTGTTTGAAACAGCACATTTTTCTGTTTTAAACATCACGAAAAACACTTTTCTTTTGGCATTCTCCCCTCAATCCATTGACATGTCAGCTCTCAGGTCAGTCCCTATTTTAATATGCACATTTATCTTTACATATGTATAAATCTAGCTTTTAAATAGGAAAACTGAATGATTACCTTCTGCAAAAGCAGAAAGCTTCTTTTTTTTCCTCCCTGTAGCCCTTCCCACTCTCATCTCCAATACACATTCCCCAGAGCCCAGCAGCCAAATCAAACTTGCCTTTCCCTGTGGGATGGCTCACAAATCTCTTAGTCCTCAGCACTGAAGTCTACTGTATCTCCAAGGTCCCTTCATGAGGAGATATTGGATATTGGTCAATACTGCTTTTCTCCTGCAGGCAAAATGCAACTTTTTGTTATTATGGTAATATTAATTTGTTCAAAAGGGAACTTTCTCAGACACCCATCTGAAACAGTGCCATGAGTATGAGTCCCTTTACAAGATGCAGAGCAGTGAAAACTCCACTACATGTGGGGTTTTGCAGCAAAAATGAATGAAATCTTGTTTTTCTGAAGGGAAGGGAAGGGAAGGGAAGGGAAGGGAAGGGAAGGGAAGGGAAGGGAAGGGAAGGGAAGGGAAGGGAAGGGAAGGGAAGGGAAGGGAAGGGGAAAAAGGAAAAAGGAAAGGAAAAAGGAAAAAGGAAAAAAGAAAAAGGAAAGGAAAGGTTTTCCTTTTTGACAATTTGTAAACAAATGTAAATCACTCAGGGACAACTGAAGCATTTATTAAGTACACCACAAGGCATTAAGTACAGATATCAATAAGAGACTGTAAGAAATCTATAATGAGACTTGCACATTTAGCCTGATCCTGCAGACAGCTGCTGCCATGCTCTTTCCTCCCTCTTTCCTGTGATCCTGCTCACTCCACACATGGGTTTGCATGGAGTGCTGTGTCCTGGCACACACACTCCCACCCTCCCTGCTTGTGGGCAATGCAGCTGGTGAAGGTCTGCAGCACCAGTCTGATGAGCAGTGGCTGAGAGAGCTGGGGTTGTTTAGCCTGGAGAAAAGGAGGTTTAGGAGCGACCTCATCACTCTCTACAAGCACCTGAAGGAGGATGTAGCCAGGTGGGGGTCAGTTTCTACTCCCAAATAAGAAGTGATAGGACAAGGAGAAGCAGTCTCAAGTTAGGGCAGGGAAGGTTTAGACTGGAGATTAGGAAAAAAATTCTTCACTGCAAGGGTTGTCCAGTGCAGTTGTGAGGTCCCCATCTGTGGAGGTATCTATGAAACACTCAAATGTGGCACTTGGGGACATGGTTTAGTGATGGGCTTGGTGGTACTGGGGTAATGGTTGGACTCAATGATCTCAGAAGTTTCCTCCAAGCTAAATCAATCTATGATTCTATTTTGCTATGAGTTGTTGCAATGAGCACCAGAGTTTGTGGATGTCTGGTGCAGGAGGGCAAGGCATCAGCGGGAGGGATCCTCAAGAGATCACAGCCAATGGCTTGGGACAGGAGATCCCTGGGAGAAAGGATCCTGGTGCTTCCACTGAATCTGTATTTCCTATCAAACTGGGTAAGATATAGAAAGCCAAGAAGAAACTTCCTTAGCCAGGGACCAGGTCTGGTAGGGCTCCTTTTGGGGGATGCAGCTGCTGGTTGCAGATCCATCAGTGCAGGCTCAGCCTCTCACCCTGTATTGTCACCAGTTTTCCTGTTACAGGGATAAATGTCTTTGTCTTTATCAGGGCTGCTGGAAGCCTGTCCAAATTTTAAATATGTTTTAAATTTATGAGATGAAAAAAAAGGAGGGTGATGTGAATGGAGCACATTTGCAAAGTAGCTCAACTTGAGAAGAAGTGTGTAAATCTGTACTCTTTTCATCCAGCTCTGTTCTCTTCTCAAAGAAAATCCCCAGTGAAATACTATTCAGAAAAAGAGTCACTTTCAAACACAGGGAATGGCAGTGCTTTTAAAGCAACATCTACATGCCCCAAATCCAGGGAAACCTTAAAGACACAGCATGAATCTATGCTCAAGTACTGATGTCATGATACTTCCAGACATGGAATAAACTGTATGTGGTGGAAATGCTGCTTTGCCAGGCTCTGTGTGCCAAACAGACCTTGACTGTGTCCTGGGTATGAAACCAAACACTTCTCTTGCACAGTAAAAAAGAACATAGGCCTGCAAGAACTGAAACACCCACAGGTGCTGCTGGAAGTGAGGGAGCTGTGTTTAAATGAGGCGTTACCACCTCACAGCCCGGTCACCCCAAGGCACCCAACACTGTGAGGTCCCTCACCAGCACAGGGGAGCTTGTATCTGTTTACAGGATATTTGCCCACTGCTTCTACCTTTAAATTGTGTGTTCCACCATTTCTGCTGATGAGGTTCATCAAAGAGTGGTTTAGGATATCAGAAAGGTTTTAGAAAGGAACATCCCTGTTTCCCCCGGTAGCAGAAAATCCCTGTTCAGAACTGCACCCCATCACTTTGTCATATTGGTCCCCAGTGTTGTCAATATTTGAAAAATTGCTGTAACAGATGTTTTCTCACTATAACAAAGAGCTCTTACCATGACCCTTTCTTACTTAGTATTTCTCCCCAGCAAACTCTTTATTCTATAGAAAGATAGTTAAAATAGTCTCCTCTTACTCTTTACAAATCTTTGTATCGACTCTCAAAGACTCTTCCCTTTACCTGGGCTCCCTGGCCTGGCTCCTCTTCCTGCTCTCCACCTTCTGGGAATCAGTCTTTCTCCACTTTCTCCCACCTTTACAAATACACTCGCATATACTGCTGGAAGAAAAATAAAGAAAAATAAAATAATCAGGAAAATTCAAACAGGCACAAGAACACCAATTTCCAGCTTTTCAGTTGTGTTGGTACTAGAACCGCAAAGGTTTTCTTTTTCCATCCCTCTATCTTCAGCCTTTTCTCCCCTCAGCATCCCTCTGTTCTGCTGTTTGCATAGTGCCTGTCCCACTCCCATTCTCATTCTCATCTTTTCCTTTGACTTACTGTTACCCAGGAGCCTCCACCCATCTCTCCATGGCAGCTCACAGGCTGATCAGACACACAGGGAAAGGTTTGGCTGTGCTCAGCCTCTGTCTTCCTCCCTCCTTCCCTGGGCTGGAGGTGGAGTAGGTGCTGCACTCAAGGGGTGTCCACCACACCATGACCTGGGTTTAAACCTCCCTTTCCTGGGGGATTTATTGACACCTGATTTAGCACCCCAAAAACAGAGCTTCAGAGGAGAAAGGGACAGAACCTCAGCTCAAATATTTGATTTTTTCTTCTTTCTTCTCTCTTCTGTTCCTGTCTCTCCATGCACACCTCAAGTGGGTTTGGCAGAGAAGAATTGCTGCAGCCATGAATTGCTGCAGCCACTTTGCTGCACGCCCACTCCTTCACCAGATGCTGATGGCCATGAACACACCCAGTTCCTGAAACAAGGCAGACCCAGCTTTGCCATCACACACTGCAGCTTGTGGGGATAAGCACCTTCTGGTGTGAGCTCTGCGTCTGTATTATTCTGCCATTTCATAACTCAATCCTGCCAGCCTCTGAACTATTTTTATTGCTCTCCTCTGAATAATTTTCAATCTGTCACTATCTTTCAGGTAATATGGTGCCCATAATTAAATACTGCAGGCGCTACCGCACCAGAGCCATATGCAGACGGGCTATTACCTCCTTGTGCTCTGATGTCTTCAGCCCCAAATCAAATTGGCCTTTTTTTGCTGCCATATCTCAAGGCAAACTCATGTCTAATTTACTGCACACTATCATCTCTAGATCTCTCACAGCATTACTGCTCCTCGGGTTTTTATCGCTGATTGAATATCTGGGGTTTAGATTATTTTTCCACAAATGTCGTAACTTCTATTTTCTATGTTGAATCTCATTTTATTCTCCACTCATTTTTCCTGCCTTTTCAGATTCCTTTACGTTATTTTTGCTTTCATATTTGGGATTTTCCAATCCACCCAGCTTAGTTCAGTTTGCATATTACATCCACAAAGCTTTCATTCCTTCCTTCAGATTAGTGAAAGAGTTGGTAAACAAGCTCCCCATTCAGAGAATCTTTCAGCATGTGCTTATAACTTTTAGGAGCTCAGGTGTGGGATGAAGCACCTGTTCGAACACATTAGTTTGGTAATAGGGAGGGCACCCTTCATATTTGATGTGCAGAGGGTTTCTTCAGAGGGAGGGACAGGTGATGTGGGGCAAAGGATGCAGAGAATGTCACTGGTGAAGCAAATTCATCACAGGCTGCCAAGTGCATCCTCACCTGCGTGCTCAGGGCCTGTGTTATGGTTCTGCCCTGTTGAGATGCCACCAGAGGCTGCCCCAGATCAGCTCGTGGCCATTGCCCTGCTCTTTCTGCTGAGAGACGTTCGAAGCCACGTCAATCTGAATTAATGTTGGGAGTGAGACGCTGGGTGACAGCAGTGACTGTTTTATTAAAATCCAAGGACCCAACTGAGCACTCCTGAACTGTGCTCACATGAATAATCCCACATATCTTGAGCATCAGACCTGAATTCACAAATATTCGATTTCTGTAAAAAGGAACTCAGTGTTAGTGGTGAAAATTTGCTTTATGCAAATCTGTGCTCTTTCTTATCTCTGTTAACTTTTAAGTTCCCAATCCCACCAAAGTCAATGGAAAAATTCACTTTAGCTCCCAACACCTTCAGATATGGCTGCAAGTATTTAACCACCTGGAGAAAAATATCTGGAATATCAACAGTGAAATAAAATCATTCCCAACATCCAAAATACCTTATTTGGATAATCTAATCTAAAGTAAAAAAGCATTTTTTTCTGGAAAACTCCACTTAGAAAATATGTTTTTTATTTGGAAACAAATCCTCTTTTTTGATGATATTGATCACACAGGGAGGTGCTCCAGATGAGGTATTTCTTATTCTAACTCTTTTTTTCTTTTTTTCAGGGATGCAGCATGTGGGTAGTGACAGAGTGGCTTATTCTGGCCAAATTCCCTCCATAGACAGGCACAAACTGATGCTTGTTTTATAATATTTGTTCCTTTACTTGAATTAGTACAGTCATCTTTTCTAGAAAAACTAGACCATCTTTCTTCTGGCATCATAACATTTTCCTCCTAATTTTCCTGCGGCTCTTCAGCTTTTCATTAAGAAAAGCAAATAAAGTGGCAGTGCTTTAGGAAATTTGTTAATTCCCTTAGTGGTGAAGAAATCCAGGTTAGGCAGTTTATACATATGGCCACATTTTGTAGAACCAGACTGAATTGCCTTTTTCATTCTGCTTGTCCTTAAGAAATTCCATTTCAGATCCTGTAGATATTTGGGTAAACGGGTTTGTTGTAGGATTACTTTGGAAAAGCCAGTTTTAAGCAATATTTAAGAATATTTGAAGGGAAAAAAAAGTGATTATGTGATGCTGGAGAAGGCTGGCTGGTGGAAAGCTGGTTCCTGATGGGGAGGCTTCCACCCCCTGGCTCAGGGAGGACAAACACAGACTCTGACCTGTCCATCCGCTCAGATGAACCTGCTTGGCCTCAGGTTGCAGGATCAAATGCTCTCAGTGAACAACTTGGCCTCAACATGCACCTCACAAATAATTTTCATAAAACACCATGTAAGGGCATTTAATAACTAATGTCTCAGAAAGCTGTAATACCCTTCCAGACAGCTCATGACCAAAAAACAGGAAAAAATTGAGCAGGTAATTTGCTATATGTTTTCCCACTGTTTTTACCTTTGCCTGCTTATTTATTTTACTAAGTTTTCTGACCTTCCTACAAAAATTGTGTCAAATAATTTTATTCTTATTAAGAATAATATATTTTTTAAAAGTTCATCAGTCCAGCCATTTTTTGATTCACCCTTAATTTAATCCCCTTCTAATTAATAAATGGTCCTGCTGTCTCTCTAGAATGTCTTTTCCATTTGATATATATTTTAACACCCTTTTAAAGTTCTTTGGTTAGCTTTAAATTCTTTCCCCCCCCTTATCCTTATTATTTGCCCTATAATCCCTAACTGAATTTGAGTGTGCTTGTTTGATTCCTTCCCCTGCCCCCTCTTGCTTTCTAATTTTGACTACAGCTTTTTTTCTTTTTTTCCCCCGCTTTTTTTTAATTAAAAAAATTAAAGCCTCAGATCTTTGCACAGTCCCTTATGAAGCCGCATTGGCCGCTTCTTGTTCTCTCTGTTCTTCATTTTGAGAGGAGCAGGAGTCTCTTGCAGCTTAATTATGGTTTCTTGCAGGAGTCCCCCTGCTTCCCCTCACACTGGTGGCTGTACAGTATTCCTCCTCCTCCTCCTCTTTTCCCTCCTCCTTCTCCTCTGCAGACTTTTGTTAAATACAGTATGCACAGTGCATACCAACCTTTTAGATCTGCCAGATTTCTCCCTCATTGGTATATAAAAACACCTGCCTAAAGATTTACATCCAGGCAGGTTTTTTCCTGTCCTCTGCCTTCTTTCTGGAACTAAATCCACTTCCAGAAGGATCAGATGATGCTGCTCCTTTTGTCAGCTTCAATGTCCATTTTTTAAAAATCATTTTCCAGCAGTTGCAGCTTCAAGGTCACAACTGGTCCATGGCCAATGTTTTGGCATGTTTCATACATTTCACCTGAATACAGCAGGAACAAGGGCCAGATTCTGTGCAGGGCTAAATCTCTGCAGCCTTTTACTCCCTCAGACCTGCTTTCTGCAAGCAGCAGATGCAGCTCAAAGTTCCTCAAGACACTTGGGAGCGATTTCAAAGCCCTTCTAATTTTCCTGATAATATTGGCACTCCTGGGTGCTGCTTTCCTGGTAGCTTAATTTTTTTTTTCTCTATATATAAACCTGCCGATGTTGATAGCTTGAGTTTCTGGAATCAACTCTCAGTCCTCATGAAGCTATTTTAATTAGAATGGGAGGGCTCTGTTAACTAAAAGTGGAAGAAATATTGATATGGGGATGCTCTGAAATGTGCTCAGCCTAGCGAGCATCTTGTAACTCCTTGTGAATGCTGAACTATAAGAAATTTTAGACAGAGTTAGGGGTGCTTAGAGAGCTAGGGGTGGGCGACTTTTTTCTCTCCTTTCTTTTTCTCTCTTTTTTCTCTCTCTTTTTTTCTCTTATTTTTCATTACTTTCTTTTTACCCCCCCTCTTTTTTTTTTCCTCCTCCCCTTTTCCCCGCCATCATCTACTATTACCACCCAAAATCTTTTGTTCTCACATCTGTAAAATGCACATTCCCAGCCACCCTTTTCACAGCATGCACGGAAACCCAGATGGTTTGCAGCATCTTCCTCCACCCCTGAACCCACATTCGGTTCCTTACAGTCCCGTCCTGATAATTTCCATCCACTTGGGTTTAGTTCCTCCCTCTTTCTCCGTGCTGAGCACTCTGCCCCGGTTCCCTCTGAGCTGCCTTTGATGCCGGCAGACCCTGCGGGGTTGTTTGTCCGGCCGGGACAAACAGACTGAACCGGGCTGGGTGCAGTTCCTCTTGTCCTGGCAATCGTTCTGTCACTGTTCTCACTTCACTCTCCCATGGGTTTTTCACTCTCCGATGGTTTTTCCCCTCTCCGCTGCCCGCACAGCCTCGCTTGGCTCTCCCACTTCGTCTCTGCCACTGCAGCAGATTTTTGGCTATTTGGGGTTGGGGATTTTTTTGTCATCTTCTGTCGGGGTTGTTTTTTGTTTTTTGGTTTTTTTCCCAGAGTGAGTGTTATTATGCAGGCTGCCCCAATATTGATTCCCAGTCCTCCCGGACTCTTATTTTATTTCATTCAATGTTGGCACCATATGGCAGCTATGGCAACTGAATATATAACCCTATTCAGTTTCTGACTCCAGACTCTTCTGTTAAAGGGCTTCATGTTCTGGTCTGGAGGGAAAAAATAAGTGATTCCTTGTAGCACATAGTGGTAGAGAGGTTCAGATAACACTTTGCTGCCTTTAAAGTTCTCCTTTTCTTCTTTTCTTTTTTTTTTTTAAGAACATAGATATATTTTACAGAGTTTCAAATAGGATAAAGATATATGCTATTGAAAGACTAACAGGTTAGTTTGAATTAATAACACAGTTAATAGCATATATAAAATCACAACAGGTGTAGGGCCCATGAGCAACATATTTGTGGCTATTTTTGTTTCACTGTATTTGCAGAGAAAGCTGTAACTTGCTGCTTCTCAGGAAGCCAGCTGCAAATAAAAAAGCTGGCTAATAAAGGGCAGAAATAAATGTCTGAGGGAAATATTTAAAAGCATGCCAGTGACTTAGGGACATATGTCAGTTGGGACACATCATTTATTTAGGCATTTTCAGAAATTGCAAGTGGAGCACGCACTTGCTCACATGAGTAGCTTGACTTGTGCACTGCCTTTGAATTCAAGTTAAGGTTACTCATGTGCATAACTCTCCTCAGGACTGGGCCCTACGGCTGTTTCTTCCTCCTGAAAAGATACTGAGGGAACTAATTTTTCTGATGATTAATCTCCAACGCTGCACCTGCAGTGCCTGCTTTCACTTGAATGAGAAGAGATTGATTTATCTAGCTATCTTTCTGTCTGTCTCATTATCCATCTCCCGTAGCATCGCACTACCTCGGAAAATGATGACGAACTTATCTTCCCAACAGCCTGTGTGGGGCAGGGCAGAATTATCTCCACTTGCCAGATGGGCAGATCAAGGTAGGAATCAGCAAAGTGACATGCCTGAGGCCAAGTAAGAAGTTAGTGTCAGAGCCAGGCAGTGCAAAGAGCTTCCTGGACTCCCAGACCCATGCCATAATTCCAGCGCCATCCAACTGGTTTTTAGATCCCTGACAAAAAATTAACAAATCCTGCTGCTTGAACCCAGCTCCACTTCATGGCAGAGCAAACCTCACTGTGGTCCAGCACTGCTGATATCCTGCACTGCTGATATCCTGCGCCGCTACTTGAGCAGAGAGCTGCAAAACACACGTGCTCTGGCAAGGGAGCTGCAGGGGGATAGAGGAAAGGAATGGGTTTTCCTATGTTTTAAGAATACACAAAATACCACTATCAAAGTTAGGATAAAAAGTAGACATCTCCTGAGGTTTCTCCTGTGATTCCTGTGATGCAGGAGCAGCAGAGGGAGGGTGAGCATGGGAGGCTGCTTGAGGGGAGCCCAGTGAGGAGTGCGGCATGGGCAGAGCAGGCTTGGGATCTCCTTTGGGTGGGTGAATGTGTGAGGGGCCAGTTGGGTGTCCCCAACACTTGGATCATGGCAATGGCAATCCAGTCTTGGCCATGCTGTGTGGAGAGAGAGCCCTTGTGCCACTTCCCCTGACACAAAGTTTTTACATGAATATTTCAATGTTTGTGCGTGTGATTCTCTAGCAGTACTGAGGGCTTTTCACACAGACACACAATTCCATCCATCTTCCAGGAAAAACCAACAAAGAGCAGCTCCAGAGTGAGGGACACCTATCCAAATGTGGTACACCTGAGGCAACCTGGACTTTTATTCTCACTCCAAATCACAGCTCAAATACAGGATCTTCTTAGGTATGACTCAGTCCCTGACCTTTCCTGATGCTTCCCACCCTGCTGAGTCCCAATCAGTTGGAGAGTAGATCTGACCTGCTCCTGACAGGACCTGACTTCATGGGGATGCCATCAGGAGCATGCCATGAGAGAAGTCATCTGACAAACCCTCAGGTACTCCATGGTCAGAGGAGGGGACATTTTTGCAGATATTGTTAGAGGCAGACACCAGCCAGAGCACTGGCCCAAAGCAGGGGCACTGAAATTTCAGGCTTGCCAAGGTGAACTCCTACAGCTAAAAAGACAAGAACATTAAATGACATTCCTACAGCACCAGTTTTAGCTAACTTTTATCCTGTCCCAGTGCCCAGCAGCATCTCCTACCCCCAGCACCAGGACACTGTGGTGCCCACCAGCTGATGGTGGTGGCACAGCAGAGCCCTCAGCAAACCCAGCCTCATTCTCCTGCCCCAGGCCCAGCCAGGCCGCAGGGGATATCTCTGCTGAAGGCACTATCTTTTCCAGGCATGTCAGCTCCATTACTTTCAACAGTGCTACAAGCACGCAGGACCTCACCTTTCTTTTTTCTTAATGTGTGTTTAAAGGGCAGTCGATGGGGATGGTTATCCTGTCAGGGGCCTGGGGTGAGCGGGGCCTGATGGGCCCTGGCAGCCAGCAATAGCTCTCTGCACGCCTCTTTGTAGTGTGCACCCAAGTATTACAGGCCTGGGCCCAATACAAATAAATAATTAAGTGCATTTCCCGGGGCAAGAAAATGAAGACTTGGAGCTGTGGCAAGAATGAATAAGTACAAGAGCTCTGGAACTGCAGTGCACACAAGCAGAGTGTGACTGACAGGGGGTTTCTTGCAGCCATCACATCAAAGACTGGAAAATGCTGTGCTGGGTGTCACTGGGAGGAGAGGAGAGGCTCCTCCAGAGGGAGGGACACAGCAGGACAGGTGGGGGATGTAAAACAACCCATGGTACTCAGAAAATTGGGGAAATTTTACAGGAAAATTTGCGGTTCTTCAGCGACACCATCAGCTCTAGCACGGTGGTCTTTGAGTGAAGAGGAGAGTAAAGGCCTTCCTCTCCCCAGCCTCAGAGGTGGAGAGTGGGCTGCATGTAACAAACCAAATGGACCCCAAGGAAGAAGGGAATTGTCACCTGTGTCCCCACAAAGCTACTGGCTCTCTCCAGAGCTGGATCTCCTCCCTTCTCCCACCTGCTCTTCCTGTCCCACTCCTGCCAGGACTCAGGCCTTCCTTGAGGAGCCTGGACTTGAGGAGTTCCTATCTTCTCAGGAACATTGTTACAAGACTTGAGAAAGGAAGGCACTCCAATCCCCAGGGCTAAAATCCTCCCATTGTGTAGGATGCCATGCTGGGGATGCCTGGAGCTGCCCCTTGGGGCTCTTGGGAGGTCACCATAAAAGCCATCTTTTTCTGGACCATACTTGGGATGCCTCCTAAATGTATTTCAAATATATGAAACAGTGTGGGGATGGTTGGGCATGGGCAGCAAGAAGGCTTTATACACAGCTCTGTGCTCAGCTTTCTCCCACAGAGGGAAGGAGCCAAAATTAGGCTTCCCAAAAATTCATCCATTTCTTCAGCCAAGCTTTTTTGGGGCCAGCTGGAGTCTCTCTAGATGTTTCTCCATTTTGGAGCATGTCACCCTTGGGGCAAGGTCTGAATGTTGCAGCTTGTTGACAGAACAAAACACTGCCAAGGCATCACTCAGGCCTGCACATTCACCACCAGCTCCATCACAGGCTGTTGTAAAACAGACCTCTGGTACCCCTGCTTGAGTTGCATTTTGGCCATACCTTTTTCAATAAACTGAGTTTTTCCTCTTCTCTACCTGTAAGTTGGTTTTAACTTAGCTTCTATTTAATTTCCTTCAGGGACATTGGTTTGTGGTTGATTTTGTAAATAACTTTTCTCTCCTTTGAGGGGAAAGGAAGTGTGGCCTAGTGTTTGTAATCCCACAGCAACGATTACAGTACCACTTGTACTTCTGTTATGGTTATTTGGGGGAAGGACTCTCAACACCTTCTTAGTTTTGAACAACTTTGCTAGTTTGTTCAGTTGTTTTTATTAAAAATTAATCTAAAATATAATTCTCCAAAAAAACCCCATTAACAATAGTACTTCATTTTGCCTGGTACATCTAAATCTCTCTGCTCCTGTGCTCAACTGGTTTGGGTTTTGCTCCTTCCAGTTCCTGGTATCCCTTGTGCCTTGTGCACTCATACTCTAACTCCTGATCCACACTAGACATTTTCTCTCTCTTTATTCTCCTGTTTTCTCACTCCTTAGGTTTTATTCAGATTTCCTGCCTCCACCTTAGCCTTTCTCTTCCTTTCCACAGTCTGGCTCCTCCCCAGGGTTTCCCCTTTTTCTTCTCCCTGTGATTTTGGAGCCTGTCCTGGAGAAGACACAAGCACTCAGAAGGACACAACTGATCCAGAAGGGACAGTGGCATAGAGGCTTCACTTGTAGAGAAGGCAGGGACCAAACTTGGGCCCTTTGGACATGTGTGAACCTTGGAGTAACAAATGGGCTGTGTAATGTCAAAAGGTTGGTCCTTCCATTGTCAGACATCTATCTGATCTCATTCAGTCCAAAGCTTTTCTTGGTGATCCAAGGATCCATGTCTTCTGGAGCTACAAATGTCTCTGTGGACAAGCTGCTTCTGGTGTGAGTGGTCCTGGGTTTGCTACAGAAGCAGCAGAAGAGCTGGCTGTTGAGATGGGTCTTGTGATTCCAAGTCTCAGAGGCACAAAAAAGGAGAACTAAAGTTAAAAAATCTCGCTCTTACTGACTTCTGAAGGATTGTGTCCATTAGGAAGCTTGAAGCCATGCAATTCTGCAGCAGAGCTTTGTGTTTTCCTTCACAAAACTAGGTGTTTTTTTCAGATCTTTCCCCTCTATAGGAGGAAGAAGATGGAAAACACAACAAAAAGAGAAAATATAACTTGTGTGTTCCAGGTATAATTCATTCATGATCCAAGATGTGATCCTGAACAAGAGCTGGAGATGGTACCAGGTGATGAAAAGACTGTTCCTAGGTCTGGAAACTTGCAGACAAATAGAAAGATGTTCCTGTTGATATGGACAATGTCCATCCAATGAAAATAATCTGTTGATTTGTTCTTAACTTGTGCAAGAAAACCTCAAAATATTGCCTTGATTTGTTAATGAATTTTTATATGGAGATCTCAGCTCTTTGCTTTCCCAAAAATCACCCATTCTTAAAAAGTCTAAGACGGCTCCTATATTCTGTCTGAAGTAGCTCTTAGAACTGCCTTCAGGTAGTGGAGAACAAAGAAAAAGTCTTTTGAAATAGAGAATCTTAGATTTTTTTGAGATATGTTTTAAATTAGCTCTCTGTGTCCCACTGAGGTTCATTCATTTCTACTATCCAGATTTCTGGAAGCAAAATTTAAAGCATGGCAAAGAGTAACACTCTCGTGGAAGAAACAGTTGTAGTCAGAAATATTATTTGGACAATTAGTCAATGAAAAAGCCTCTTCCCTCTAATCACATCAAGATGTTGGGTTAATTTCTCCTTGGGAACACCAAGAGTAAGTTCAGTCAAATCCCTGCATTTTTTCTGGTATTAAGTCTCATCAAGAAGAGAATGAAGCACTTGTGCTATGTCACAATGCATGCCCAAACTCCTCCCAGTGTCTGTGGAACTGGAAGAGAGTACAAACTACCTCAAAGGTATTCTGGATACCTTCTGGAGATGTTCCCACAAACATTATCCAAACAGGATCTCTCATACCAACCTGTGGCTTATACACAGCCTAAAAACCTGAAAATATTGCTGTAAATGGCAACTCATCATAGGAATTTGAAGAGAATCTCAGAACACCCCTGGTGGCTCCAGCCCACACTCTGTATGCAAAGCTCTGGCTGCATCCAAGGTGCCACAACTTCAGCCACATGCTTTCCTTCCTTGAGTCACCCTGTGAATAAACGACCAGGACAGGTTCACACAATCACTCCTTCCTTACAGTTTCTGGCAACTGGAAGTGTCTGGATGTGGCTCTGAGCAACCTGGTCCAGAGGAAGGAGTCCCTTCCCATGGCAGAGGGTGGGAACTGGATGATCTTTAAGGTCCCTTCCAACCCAATCCATTCTCTAATTCTGTGATAATTCTCCCTGTGTGTCTCATGTGCTTAGAAGTCACCCTTCCTAATTCCTTGCACAATCAGGACAAGGGCAGGTGCAGTGTTTTCCATGCAGACACCAACTTCCTGCTGAGACCCCTGACAAGGAAATAGAACCTCCCTGCCCTCATGAATGCAGCCATGACAAATCAGCTACCAGTCAAGGTAAACTAATATTTTATTAAAAACTGTTGTCACACAGAACTAAAACCCAAAGCTGTGAAGTATAAAAGAGGCTTTCAAGCAATCTTCCCTTGAACTGTGGCAGCTTAAATCTTGTTGCCATTGCTGAAGCGCATCAGGAAATTGTTTGAAGGGCTCAAAGGTTAAGAATCTGTGTTTTCATCTGCACAGAAAGGTGAAAGATCAGATGGCTGACCTCAGCTATTTGTGTTTTGTCTTTTTATCATCATCTTCAAATGAATCAAGGAGCTGCTCATTCAGTTTCAGGAGGGCAGGGCTTTCCTAGACATATCCAGGGTTGTTTACAGCCTTTTCAGGAGAGATGGAAGACCCTTCCCAAAGAGAAACAGCCAGAGGTTGTGACAATCTTTGTTATTTCCATCACTGTATTGTTTCAGCAGCCCCCTGAAATTAGACAGCCCATGATATTAACTTTTATACGAATAATTAATAAGAAACATGAACTCCATCTGTACTATTTGGAGAATGAAAATAGGTGGAATCAAATAACCAGATTGGACAGGAGGATGGAGGAACATCTCCCACAATAATGAATTTGCAAAGTCAGTCAGAGGTGAGTGACCGCTTGTGCCTACACTGCATCCCATCTGATGTCCACCAAGGAGAGAGCAGCTCTCTCTTATTCCATATGTGGGTTCTCCAAAGCTCTCCTCCAATAACTTTTAAACTCTCCACAATGCAGCAGTTCTGGTCAGAATGAACAAGGGTGACAAAATCCCCACTGAGGAGAAGTAGTCTTAACCTAAAATGATTATTTTTATAATGGGGAGAAGATATCTATTCATTTCTAGGCATCACACTTCCCTATTCCTTAGAGGTTCTGTGTGGGAAAGGGCTGCAGGCAGATAGACAGACATTCATCCCTCTTTTGAATCTGGGACACAGCAGACAGGAGGCTTTCCTGAGAGCTTAAGGATTGACTGTACAGGAGAAGAATAAACATGGTGGAAATGTGAGGGTCACTCATTTTGGGAAGATGAGGCAACCTGAAAACAGGAAATTGCCTGTGCACTGTGCTGTGCTATCACACCAGAAAGCCTCACAACCACAACCTGCCCCAGCTCATGTCTTTCCAAACATTCTCACTGCCCTCAGGTGCCCCCAACACAAGTGTGGCTCAGCCCAGAATGATGTTGGCAGTCATCCTTCCCTGTGCTGCCTTGAAGTATCCTGGCTGTGCTCAGGTTTGTTTCAAGTTTGAAAGATAGCTGCTCCCCCTGCTAAAGCTCTCTGGTGTGTTCAGGCTGCCCTGAGGAGGAGCACAGTCAAAGGCCACCTGAAACATGACTCAGCCTCAGAAAACACCAATATTTAAATCCCTTTTATGATCTTACCCTGTCATGTAAAGTCAAAGCAAAATTACCCTGAGAAAACCAACCTCACATATTCCCACAATCCCTGGAATTCAGGCATCATGATTATCCTCCCAGGCTGTGCCATCACCAGGTGACCACAAATCCCTCTGCTTCCAAGTGGCTAAGAGATGGCCAGGAAGGCTCTGGGAAACTCAGAGTCAAAGCCTATTTCAGGTAGGTGAGTGCTAAGTACCAGGTGAAGTTTGGAGTTTAATTATGCATAGGAAGCTTTTTCAGGAAAGGCAGCATCACAGGGAGGGAGAGAGGAAAGAAGGAAGGAAGGAAGGAATCTGAAACCATAAAACCTTTCAAACCTAGCTAGTTCAGTTTTATATTCTGAAATTCACTGGCAATGGGGGAATTTGGAAGGAAGGACACACATGAAGGATATTGATGACCAAAGCCACACAAGAACATCTCCACCTCCTCTGTGCCTTTAGCCATGTAGGCCCAAGGCACCCAGAGGCTCATGCAAGGTGCTGGGGTGCTCTCTTTCAATTTGATTGATGCTCTCCATCAATTTCAAAGATTGGGAATGACACTGAATCATCTTCTGGAAGAGTCAGAAGTACCTAGCTGGATGAAATGGACCATATTTTGCAGTTCACTTTGTGTGCTGCAATGGGCAGAGCAGTGGGCTGGGTGCACAACCACACTGTCCTGCTTCTGGCTGAACATAGCTCAGAAAACCCCTAACTCAGCTAAATGCAGTGAAAATGGGAATATTTAGTCATCATGATATAGGTTACATGTGGAAGAAGATTAGATAAGGCTCCATCTCCTTCGGTATCAGTAAACAGGCTTTTAATCAATTTTTTTTGGCCTCAAAGAATACTTTCTAGTAATTGACCATCCCTGTGGAGACCAGAAGAGATGGCCATGTGGTTAAGACTTGGCTGTGACAAGGCAAAGGTGTTTAATGCCTGTGATAATGAAGGAGCAGTGATCCTGCATGGGCTGGTGTGCTATGAGCACTGGGTGAATCAACTCTGTTGCTTGTGCAAGGCTGAGCACAGGAGATCCCAATCCTGAGCACGGCTGAGAGCCACTCCTCCAACACAGCTCCTAATGAACAACAGGCATGACAAAACTCAAACACAAAATAGATCAGCTCAAGGTGGGCAGGGTGAGCTGTGTGACACATTTTGCACAGTGCTCAGCCTTCCTTTCTCTCTCTGTACATGCATCACTATCATGCTGAAAATGACATCCCAACCCTCAATCCCTCTCAACAGCAAATGGCTGCTGCTGACCTTTTATTTGGTGTGTTTGGCCCTGATAACCCTAGTAGCCAGGCACTGCTCCTGTGCTTTTGCAAGGCTGGTGCTGGCTGGAGCTTGGCCCCAGCTTCAGGAATTTGCAGAATTGATCAACATGTGCAGCCAGATAAATACAACCCTGCCAAGCACCAAGGCTTTCTGAATTCTCACCTTTTGTTCATGTCACATTTAATATGACAAGGAAGATTTTTTTCTTCTTCTTTTTTTTTCTTACCATTTAAGAAACACTGCCATATTGAAATCTTTTTCTTTCTTCCTTCATTAATGTCTGTGTCACCTCAAGGGTTGTTGTAATTCCTTATTGGCTGCTCTTCTAGAATTTGCTTTAAGAAAACTTCAGCTAGTTTTCAATGTGGCTGCGAGGTTAACTAGAAATAGAAAATGTCACGAACATGCTGGATATATATCCCTTCTGCTTCCCTGCCACTAAGCCAGCTTTTCATAAAGTTTGAAACCGATATTAATATTTAACTTTTAACTCACAAGCTCTTTCATGGTCTCAGCTCTGCTTAATTAGCTGACATTTAGCTCCCTCTATTCCACAGCATACACCTAGGAGTCCTTGGGTACTGGTTTATTAACATTCCCCAAAGTAGATTGGAGCAGGCGGTTACCAGAACCTTTATCAATTGCTCCCGAAGGCGATGGAATTTATTGCTGAATGCCGTTAAACCAGCCAGGTCTGTAAATATGGTTAAAGGCACGAAGACACTCTTGTTTTCCAAAGCTTCTCACTCAGTTTAAATGAGCTTTGTGAATTGGTCTCTCCTTTTCTCCCACTCTTTTGCACGCAGCCTGGTTGAGGCGCTCCTGAAGAAAGGCTCTGCATTAACCTGTGCTGCATTAAGCACAGTTCTGCTGTTGAGGCACTCCTGAAGAAAGGCTCTGCATTAACCTGTGCTGCATTAAGCACAGTTGTGCTGTTAATCAAGGCTCGTGCAGCGATCGCTGCAGCTCTGCTCCGGCACAGGCAAGGCTGGGGGGAACTCACCAAGTGCAGCAACTCCACTGTGCAGTTATTTCCCAACCTTTCACACTTTTCCCTCACTAAAGGCTTTCCTTGTTCCCATCCAGTCTCAGAAATCCCCGTGCTCAGACAATAGAAGGTGACAGTGCTAGGTCTACATCCACCCTGTGCCCCCAGCAGCATCCCAAGAGCTTTTCTCTCCTCATCCCCTTCCCCACCCCTGGCTAGTCTCCCACTGCCACCTCCACCCTGCCAGTGGCAGAGGTGCTCCAGCCCAGTGGAGAATTCCAACAGACTTGCTCCAGAAGTAGCTGTATCCAACCCAGCAGTAAAAGCAAGGACGATTTTCAGAGACCAACACAATTTAAGATCACTCACAACTCCATAACCAAAATGCTAATTACCTACTTAAGCCCCAGAACAAAGTATGCTGCACTCGGATGTGTACACCATAATTACAAGGTATTCCTCACTGCTCCTGCTTTAAGACCCACTAATAGTATTTCATTTAACATGAATCTGGCTCTCCTCATTTCTGGTAAACTTCATATGTATTAGGGACACCATACCAGTTAATATTTTGCTCATAAAATTCTAACACACTTGTTCTTTATGTCAGTGAAACAGTGACAAGCAATATGCATTTTCTAAAAGCTGTATTTTGATGAAGCTATCATGAATTTTAGACCACAAAGACAAATATGAATAAAAATGTGACTTGTTAGTGGATAACCTTGTTTTAGGGCTTATCTTAATAAATAAAGCATCGATCTTGACCATTTAGGATCTTTCCTCATCTATTTTTGTTCCTCAGTAAAATGAACTTAGTGATTTCCACTCATTCAACGTAAGTCACATTTGAAATAAAATCTGTGCTTTTTCCCTGGTATATTCGGCATGAAAATGAAATTACTGTTTCAAAAAAAAATATTAACAGTCCTCATGAACTGGGCAACCCAAGTCTCCCCAGGTCAAATGTGACAGCTCTATCCCAGGTCAACAGACTAAAGCTACTTGCTCTGGGCAAAGATCTGGCCCTCCTTCCTTAGAAATGACCTTTACACTTCTGCTGCACTGACAAAAGGCAAGATCATGCCTTTGGACACATCTCTGACCTCAGCAAAATAGGGTGAGATAAATGAGGGAGAAAAGACAAGGTCTGAAGTCAGGATGCATTTCCTTGCTTTTCTATATAGGTTTTGAGATGCTCATTTCTTGGAGGGAACCAAGGGGACCAGCTGAGGACAGCTACATAAATATCTGGATAGATGGGACTCCAAGCACTTCATGTCATGTCACATCATATATATTATATCATTTTACCTAATCTGCTGCTTCACACATGATAAAAAGCATGAATCTCTTTCTTTTTAAACACTTCTTCCTGAACCCGAGATGAGTTTGGCTTCATGAAGATCCTCACAAATTTTAAGTTTGCACCACAGTATCTGCTTCAATAAAGTGATAGTGAAACAATCTGAGTATTTATCCCAGAAATAAATACCCCAGGGCTGGGGAGAGTATGTATCAGATGTGGGCCACTGCAGCATTGCCCCAGCTGCACCAGGTTACATCAGGACAAGACTGGGGTGATTCCGGGATGAATTTGCCCCATATCTTAACATGGATGCAAAAAGCAACAGACACCAAAATTCTCTGGCAGTTCTGCAGTGTGAAATTCAAAGACAGATTGCAAAAGTGTAAATCACAGTTTAAAGAAAGGCTTTTCTTCTGAGGGAGGGATATCTCACTGCCACCCTCTCGTAGCGATTTCTCAGCACAAACCACACCAACCACAGTGGCTGAACGCCTGCTCTGAGCCCAGCACTGAACTTGATGCTCAGCAAAAAACCCAAGCCAGGTTACTCAAGAACTCTTTTATAGCACCACTGTGATCAATTTTGAGAGCATATCAAAGCACAAGACAGCACTTAAATTTTTAAAGAGACATTCTAACATATCTGCCCGAAATAATTTAGCAGCCGCTGTTACAGAAAACACAAAAGTTTCCTCTATTATAAAATACAAAGGGAAAAAAAACCCCACAAGTTACTCCCTTTTGCCACCTTACTTAATTTATTTTGATCTTTTTATAATGGTCAGCCACTTGCACTATGCTATTCTCCTAGATAATAAATTTTCTTTGTTACTTGTATGGTTTTTTTATGTTTAATGGTAAAAAGAGGATGCTGGACAAAGGTAAAATATTTTTAAATTTTGGGGGTGAAATATATGATTAAAATAAGGTGAGAATTAGCCAGACTTTGAAATAGCTGCACAGAATCCCAGTAACTGTCTTCCTTTTATGTGACATGGTAACATGTTTTTTTAAACATACTTTGAGCCAAATCTGTTTTTTCTACTCGCTCGAAAATCCATAGATTTAACAGAATGGAAACAGGAGAGGAATCCAAACCTTTCCCTTTAGTTTGATATGTTTATGTCTTAGTTTTATGCACAATAAGAAACATTTTCTTACTCTCAGACTTTAAACAGAGCCAGCTGATTATGGGTTTTGTGTGTGAGGTGAGCTCAGTATCCACACTAAAGGACCCACCTCAGCCTAAACTGGCTGTTCAGAAGCAGAATAGAGTACAAAGGGACTTCAAATATTTCAAAGTTTCTTTAAAAATTGGTGTTTACACGCACATCAAAGAAGGTGTTGGATTGGATTAGGTGTGAAGAAAGTCTTCCTTAAATACTGAAGGCATTATTTCCATTTTATAGAGTATAGGCGCTCCACAAAACTCAAATTATAACTTTGACAAAACATTCTGCAAAGCTGGTCTGTCATTAGGATATAACAGAGAATGTTCCACCTGAAGCAAAAACTTCAGTCTTTTAAAAAACATTAAATCAGACAAATCTTTGTGTTACAGATTTCGGGGACAAGACATTAAACTGCTGCAAATCAGCATTGCTCTAATTACTTCTGTGGAGCTGCAGCAGTTTATATGCACTGAGGGATGGATTGTGTTATTGTTGAAATGTTTAACTTTAGAAATATTGTAAAAATCTATAAATAAACTTTAAAATTATGTGAAACTTAATGACAGATTTTTAATCAGAGAAGGGTTTTGCTTTTCATGATACAATTTATCATTTTATATTCTTGGTTATTTTCTCAATCTATAATAAAGATGCCCTATGTATTTTCAGAACTTTTTCTTTGTTATAAAGCTTACTTTTACTATAAATATTCTATTGCTTTGGATGAACTAGTCTTGTTACCTTAAAACCATGGCTAAGTAGCTAACATCATTTTAAACAGTGTTTTTATAGGATATTGGAGCCTGAAGCAGATATTCTCCCACTTTAACTTCTGGAGACACAGCAACAACCTGAACCGAGTCCCATCTCGGGGTGAGATTCATGACCAAATGTTTTATACTGATTAATAAATGTTTTAAACATAAAAAACCCACCCCAACGATGAAAGGCATAACCTCTGTCAGGAATATTTTGATGTTTTTTGCCATTTCTTCAGCAAGAAAGCTTTAATTAAAAAAAGTTATTACAATAGTGGTGCTCACGTTGAGTGAATGTTTATATCGGGATCAGTAGGACTTTGATATGGAAATTTTAAAGGAAAGGCTTGTTTCAAGGACTGCACACTCTTTACTAAGTTATTTCACCTTTAAAAGGACAAATTATTTCAAAAGTTTGCCATCATCATCTCAATAACAGGGTTAGAAACTTTGCAGCTTTTAGCTATAAACTCTAAACTCTTTCTGGTCTGGAAATACAGATGAAAAAATCATCTGTTAAATGAATGAAAAAAATAATAGATTTTTGGAGTTCTCTGAGTTGTCTTTTTCTGCTGCAGCAGGAGGCTCAGTTTTTACAGACCCCAACTCTGTGACAATCAGATGTTGATCTTATGAAAATCAGCACTAGTGAAATGAAAACCCTTGGGGTAAATAAAAACCTGAACATAGAAATAACAACTGGTTGAAAAACCAGTTGTCCATTAAACTCATCAAAAGTGGATGTTCTCATCTGCACATTTCATATAAAAACATCAGAAACAGAAAAAACAGTTAAAATACTACTAGTTCTAATAATAATAATTAAGAATCCCCTGTGGAATGTGGGCACATTCAAAGATTAAAAGTAGAAAGCAGCAGAGATATTACAATAGTAAAAATTGACCAGGCAAGGAAAAAACTGGAGTTGTGATCTTACTTCAATCTGCAATGAGGAGCTGTTCTCTTCTGCAACTTTTGTGAGCAGCAGCCTCTGCTCAGGCACCTAAGGTAGGAAAAGTTCCATGTGATTTACTGATGTCCTGAAGAGTAGTGCTTCACTGAAAGTACCTGTTTCTTTCACCAAAAATACATATTTTTCAAACTAGAAAAACACAGGTATTCTTCTCAAAGCACTTCCACCAGCGAAGGTGTGAAGGTGAAAATTAAAGCATGCTAAACAACTTTGGGCAATAAATCAGGAATGAGGGACAGCATGAGGCATAACCATGACACATTGACAGTGAGTCAGACTCTTTGAGATATTTTCTATTGAATCAGATAAAGAAGGTATTAAAATAAAATAAAAAATAAAAAATAAAGCAATCTATTTATTCTCAATTCCTGTCCTCAAATGTGCTAAATAATTCAGTGTCTGACTCTCCCTGTACTGGACATGGATACATCCCCATGTAAGAGGGCATCTTTTCAAAGCCTTGAAAACTCTGGCTCATTTGAATTGAAAAATTATCTGGCTCTCTAATGATTGTCATATCACATAAACACAGTTTATGGAGTTTTTTAAACAGTTGCTGGAAAACCACCGAGGAAGCACCCAAGCTCTGGTGGTGAACTTGTCGCTGCCCAAGTGGGTTTCACATCTGGTTTTGGGCTCTTGCTGGTGCTCCTGTGGGTGGGTTTGGCCATGGATCAACCCTGGAGAACAGACCCTGGCATATTTCATAATATGACACTAATAAATACAGAAAATATCCTATTTTTCTCTCTGGAGGGGCCCACGTTAGTCTTCAAATTCATTTCCCTTGTCTTCCCAGTATAACCTCATTTCTACATTGCTAAAATCTGACGGTACTTTTAGATCAAACTTAGTATTTTTAAAACAAGGAGAGTTACAGCCCAGTTCTTTAATAAACCCCACTGATATGGATCCTCCAGCCCCTTGTACATTTGCAGAAATGCGGGCTCACAGATCCTATTTCAAGGCAGGGACGCAAAGGCTAATTTCTCTCTCTCCTGTTCTTTTTCCTAGTTACACAAGGAGAAAAATGTGAGAAAATATGTCATTCCAGAGTGCTGTGATAGCATTAAACTACAGCTTCTCACCCCATACATTGCCTTTCTAAACCACAATCTTGCAGAGAGTGTTAAGGTGAGCAGTAAATGACTTAATGGCAGCTTAATATTCTGCACATACCCATAACAGACATTTTAGTTGCTTTTAATTGATGTAGCTGCTAGCTTTGTTAAACTCTCCAGGAGAGTAGTTCTCACTGGGAATGAGCCTCCTAGAAAGTATCAGTTTGCAAAAACACAATAGTTTGAGCGATAATTGTGCAGAAAAAGACTTCTGGATTTCTTTGCAGTTGAATAAGAGCATTTTGTTTCACTTTTGTACTACTCAACGTCAGGTGCCTAAATTATAGTCAAACTTTCCTAACAGCTACATAAAGAAACACATGGGGTAAGTCACTTTTAAGATAAAATGGGACTCTAAGATTTTAACCAAACAGAACATTTTTATGGCTGTGAGCACATAAAAAGAAAATTATGTAGGAGAAGCCCTGCTGTTACTTAAACAGTAGCTTTCAGCACTCATAAAATACATGGTGTTAAATTATTTTCCTCTTATAAATCAGCTGGCTCTGCTCTGTACATTAGCACAAGCTTTAACTGGTTTCTGGCTCCTTACTGGCCTTCACATAACTCCATTTAACCCTGGATGAAATGCTGCTGGCATGGCACTGAGCCCCAAAAATCACAACTAAAAATGTATATATAACCCCAGAAAGAGCACGCAGAAAAATGATTGCAATCAGCAAAGAAAATTAGAGGGCAATTAAAAAAAACATCTGTGTTATTCCATTGGGCCGAGTGGCAACCGTGCCTTCTGTTTGGAAGTGGGGGGGGATAAAAAAAGAGGTAATCTCCTGGAAAATTAACTTTTAGGGGTTTTTTTCAGCTTGTAAAAATAGTAGAGGATCTGAAGGTGCGTCTCAGCAGGTTTTGCCTGCCTGTCTAGCACTGAGACTTTTTGTGTGATCAAAGAATACATGACAGCGAACGGATCTATGCTTGTAAATATCAAACGGTTTGATCACGCTAAAAGACTTTATTGAAGTTTCCCACTTTTTAATCAAACAAGAAACATCCACCTCCAGTAGCCATAAAAAAAAAGTCTGCTATGATATTAGAATTAAAGAAAAGTACTAAATGGGACTTGTGGAGAAGGGGGTTGCTTACCATAATGTGGGACTTCCATTAATGTCATGTTTGTAGGCTGACAGAAAACTGCAACCCTTATTATTTTACCACAGAACAGTAGAAAAAGGATTTGATTACACCAATATTAAGTTTGCAATGGCCCACAAGAAATAAGCCATGTTCATGTACACAGCCTTTTAAAAGAAAATTAAAAGCATAATAATGAAATGAATACATCACTGACTTGGTTTGTTGTTTTCTTTCTCTCCTGCTTTATGGTGAAATTCACAGTATCAAAATCTACAACTGGCCTGTGGAGAGGTTTTCTATACTATTTCTGTCACTTAGTATGATAATTTGAACCACCCCCCCCAAAAAAAGAAGTTAAAAATGCCATTCTGAATGAACACACGGAGCTCTGAATAAAAGGAGCCAATAATTTACAGTAGGATGATAAAAGTGTAATATTGCTTTAATATAAGGTATTAATGAAAATTGCCATTATAAGACAGATAAGACCTAATAATATAAGTCTCATTGTGTTCAGTGAGTTGGAGGCTTTGGTAAGTTATATGTTGGTGCTGTGTGGCTGGCATGAAGCCTGACACAATTTCGAATATTCGCCATTTCCAGTGCCACCGGTGCCTGAATTTATTTTCCCTGGAAAAACCCAAGCAGGCACTTCCCTGCTCTGTCAGGTACTACTGTGCTCCTCTGCCATCTCCTGCCTGCTGCAGAGTTAATGAAAACATGTTTTCATTATTTTTAATGCCATTTAATACATTTATTTTCATCCCATATTAAACATTGGGCGAACTAGATTTTTAAAAAGTCCCCATGTTTTTTTTAGTCTTTACTCTTTAATGTGCTGACATTTTTAACGTGGGCAACGGGATGATACAGGGAATGGCAGATTAATTTCTTGCCCTTATTTTATATCAGCATAGCTCAGCATCACTCTGTAGTGTTCCTACTGCTTTTGCAAGAATCCTATATTTGCAACAATGAGGACTTGTACTCTTGTTTATTAAATGGCAGCTTGTTTATCTGTGCTAATTGCCAGGAAGAAAACCAAACTACTTTCCCCTCTGTGGACCACTATTTATAGTCAGGAAGAGCAGCCCTGCACAAATGCAGGGGGGTATTTGTGTGAAGGAGGTTAACGTGCAGTTACAGCAATCTCGTCTGCCAGGAGGGAGGAAATAATCTTCCCGATGTAGGAAGGCTGGGTGAGAACACAGTGTGGGTTTTAAACCCAAAATGTGTTTCAAGGAGGGGGAAGAAAGATTTTGAGCATATCCACGAAAAATAAAAAAACAAAACAGGTTTTTAACAATATGGGCTTTGTTACTTTCGTAAAAATATTTTGCTTGTGCCTTTGGAAAATATTTTTACAGTGTTACTGAAGATGCACAAAACTGCACTTTGTTCCCCAAAAGGTTTAGAGGCTGCTATAAGAGGAGCCAAGAAGGAAAGGGGATTTATCCCAGTCTCCTCTTCTCTGAGAAAAGCACTCTGGAAGGTGGTGATTTTTCTACATTATCCCACAGAGTCTTCTGAGTTTTGTTTCTGAAACACTCAGAAAGGTTTTCTGTGCAAAACCCACGACCAGAAATCCTGCCGTCCATTTTGGAGAAAGTATGTTGTTTTCAAAATAATTTGCTACTCACAGTGTCTGTTCTGGCACAATCAAGAGTAGCTCCATGATGGAAGAGATGACAAACAGGAAATATTTGTAATAAATCAAATTTGTTCTGGAAAGTTTTTTTTTTTTTTGTAGTTTATTTGCCCAAGAAGATTATAGAGAGAACTTTGTGTCTTTACAGAAGGAGTTCTCCTGTGCCTCAGACTATGTGTTTTCAATAAGTATAACAAATACCCTAGTGTTTTAAAGTATACAAACTTATTTCTATGAACTTCTTTTCCAGCCTCTAGTACTTTTCATGGGCCCTGTTTCTTACATCCCAAATAATGCTTACAGCCTTTAAATCTCTAACCCACAAACCAATATTTACAAGCATTGATTCGGAGATTGATATTTTCATGCATATTCTAGCACTGAAGGCAGCACACTGAGGAGGGATAAACCAACTTCATTTATAATCTTATAATACTTAGTGCCTCAAGTTATGTGCTTTTCACATTCAGAAATGAAAATAAAGCTTGAAAAAATACCCCAAAACACTGAAAATCGGGGAAGGAAACAGACGGATGGAGGAAGATTTTAAATAAGCTATAATTAATTTTTGAAAGCATTTTCTTGCTTTGTCAGAATGGAAAAGAGGCCCTATCTATATGGAATTATGTATTTTACAGAGGAAGAGAACATTAAATGTACAAAATACATTTTCCCCAGGAGGTGATGGTGGTGGGCTGGGTAGCCCTTCTACGGACAGCTCCTGTCTGATGGCAACGAAGAGTTCACCTAAAAATGAACAGCACATTTCTAAACTTGCCCTCTCATGGCTCCCATTTCAGCTTAGTGGCTGCAATTAGCAATTAAACAGGAGAAACAAATGCCTGTATTTTGTTGCAAGAGGGTTAGTTTCATTTCTGACCTGGAAATGACAGCGCAGACACACAAGGAGCAAAAAGTCATGTAACACCAGGAGGAAAACACACCACATTAGCTGGGATGCTCAAATCATGCTGCATTAATATGCACAAAAGAATTAAAAGAATCAAAAGCTTTTAAGAAAGGGGATGTTTGGTTGTTTTGGGTTGTTTCGTTTTTTTTTTTAAAAGCCATGTAGTGTCATTGCTTATTCAACAGCAGCCCATTTCTCCAGCAAAGCAGTACGCTGGGTTTGAAAAAAACACCCAACCCCACACGGCTGTAGAGAGAGCACATGTTACATCAGACACAGTACCTGATTTTTCACTGCACAGCTTGTCAGCTAGATAGTCTGCCTCTTGGGCGATAAGTGAGAATATTTCATCTTCATACTCCTCTACGATACTTTCCCACTGTAAGGATGGAAAAAAAAAAAAAAAAAAAAGGAGGATACTCGTACTGTGCTTTTTTTTTTCTTTTTTTTTTTTTTTTTAGCTAGACACAAGCAGGGCGGCTGCGAGGAGCCCTCGGCTCGCTCCGCTCTGCCTGCCCCGCTCAGCGTGGGGATGAATGGGGGCTGCCTGAGAATTCATGCTACCAAATATTACTTAAACTTCATGCCCAGCCTCACTGTTGTTTCCAAACCACATTCATGAATTGGGGATGGGGATGGCAGGGGGGACACCCCTCCAAAAGGCATTTCACTTGGTTAGGGACATCACCTTCCCCTCCTCCTCCCACCCTGCCCCTTTCAACACGGACTCATGGAGGAGGCACTGGAAATTTAAATAAAACGAGCCCATTTTGTAGTCTGATATTAGTGGTGACGATGTGCCATAAATGCAGCTCGCAGGCCCTGCAGATGCAGCTCTGATTTCATGGCACATAGAGCTGCTGAGCTCTCCCTCAGCCCAGCATTTTGGGAGCTGCTGGCAATTCACCTCTGTGCCCCAAAATGCGTCTCAACCCCCCTGGATGTGTGGGTGGGTGCAGGTCCAAGGGGGGGCACCATCCAGCCTGGTGTTTGGCACCTTGTAGGAAGTCGGGGTTCATGTTAAGAGAGAATTCCTGTCTCCAAAATAAAGCCTTCAACCCATAAACAAGGGGGAAGCCGTTTAACGTGAGCAGAGTGAAACCACAGTGAAAGAAAATCTGCCTGCTGGAAGTTGTACACACACACACACACACATAAACACACACACACTCAAATAAAGGCCCTTTGCTGTGCTTGGCTGCAAAAAAATCAAGGCAATACCTGCCAGGACACGCAATCACCGTGAGCTGGCAGTGACAGAGGCAGAGCTGTGCCTGTGCTCCTCACTCTCTCACTCGCCTGCTTCTTTCAACTGCTCAGAAGGCCATGGCCAGCACAACCCTCTGGCTTTTCTTTTTTTTTTGTTTGTTTTTGTTCACTTTCCACAACAGTTAAAAAAAAAAGCCCCCAAAATCATTAAGGAAAAAATATAAAAGCTAATTTTGAAGAAGGCACTGGCACCAAGCCAGGCAGAGCACCTCGGTGTTTTTAGCAGAATTAGCTGAGAAAAACCCATCTCTGCACCACAAGGCCTCAGGAAAAAAAAAAGATGACATCCCTCCCCTCCTTCCCTAATTTGTCTATAAATATTTGAAACTCCAGTTAGCAATCTGGATTTTAGCCACTCGTACAATTCCCTTATTTCCTGCACATAAATCTGCAGAGATTTTTTTTTTCTGGAAAATGCTAATTTGTAGTTAATCACTTAGGAAAAAAACCACAAGTAAAATGTAGTTTGGAACTGTTGAAGTTTAGGAAATTTGTAACGTATGAAGCATCTGGTCTAATCCGTGGGTTACTTCTGCCTTTTGTAAATGCTTTATTCATATTTATGAAGCCCTAAATAGATTCAAATATGTTTCTAAATAACATTATAAAGCATCTGACAAAATGCAGTGTTATCACAAAATACTTAGCCAGTTTCTGTGAGGAATCTGTACGGACCATGTTAAAATATGGCAAGAATATTAAAACAAGGCACAATCTGCATGAATTTCCTAGTGATGAGAAAGAGTGGGCACACTGACACAGCTGTGGCTAGAAAATAAAAGGTTAATTGTTTGTTCTGTTGGCCTACCCCAAATTTCAAAGGTTGGTAAGCATCAGATTAAATACTGATTTTTTTTTTTCTATAGGCTGCACAGATTTTTCTCCCCTGGCCTAGGAGTAAATCCATCCCATCTCCTTTTCTGTCCCAACAACTCCCTTCAGCTGCTAAAGAAACCTCATGGAGGAAAAAGCTGCTGTTTGCTTATTACACCCCCAAAATCCCACACTTCACACAGATAGAAGTTAGATGTTAGTTAGATGGCAGAAAGAGCAAAAAAGAGCATCCCTCTCACTACGTAGAACCGTCGACACATTACATTAGACACACCATTAAAAACGTCAGCTCCAGAAAAGGTGACCCTGGAGAACCTGCTTAGGCCCTTCAGCTCACACCCCCACATCCCCCCATGCCCCTTGCCCTCCTCCAAATCCAGCCTCCCAAAGGAAACCTCCCGGCAGCCCGAAGACACCGCGGCGAAGGGAGACGGACGTTCGGGCCATGAAAGCCCTTGGCGCTCCAGCCACTTGTTTCTCTGGTTGAAGCGGAGTTTGCCAAAGTCCTGGGCTCTCAGTTGTTGCTCTGTCTTTTAGCCGCTGCTCGCCAGCTCAGATGCAGCTGTTTAATACCTCCCAGGGGTTTTGTGCAGAAAATAATAGCTTACAAAACCTAGCTTCTCCCAGGTTCTACTATTTCAGCTTTATTTCCGAACAGCTGGTCCGTGTCTTTGTCCATCCCCTTCCCTCCCGGCCACGGCGGCGAGAATTCGGCAGGAAACCTCTGGCCGCTACCTTAGGCCCTGAGAGCCACCACCGCTGGTGGTGGGGGTCAAAGAGCAACCCTCGCCCTTGGAAACGGGGACAAAAAAACCCCCCAAACTTCGCGCCCCGTCTAGACAGGTCAAGGTGCAAGATGCTCCTCTCCCTGTTGCGTCTTCCGGAAAGGGGCGTGAACCGGAGCCAAGTGCACAGCAAACACCCGCGCCGCATCCCTGCCTCTTTAGAAGACTTCTTTTTTTTTTTTTTTTCCCCCTTCTTCTTCTTTTTCTCTCCACCCTCTGCTGATCAAAGTAGGAAGTTTTCATGACAACCATAGTCAAAGGGCCTGCATCGCAAATGAACTCGATTTCGGCGATGTTGATATATCCCGGCTCCATTGTCTCTTTTCAGACACAGTATGAACCCTTCCGGTCTCAATGATTACATTACAGAAGGACTTTCACATGTGGGCTTCATTTGCACAAAGGGGTTGCCTTGCTTCACCACCATCTGGCCACAAATCAGATAAATAAAGGCAGGAGAATTAAAATTAAAGCTTAGAGGGTTTTTTTTACCCTCTCTCTCCCCCTTCGTCTTCTTCTTGCACCAGGCCCATTATGAAATCCCTCCCTCCCCCTGTCACATACGGATGGGGAGTCTACTTTTTATGAAAACTGGGAAGAGCAAAAAAAGTGTCTAAAAAAAAAAAGACACCAAAAAAAAAAAATGTCTGGGAAAAGCAAAAAAGTGCCTAGTAGAAAATAAAAGCACAAAAAAAAGACAGCAGCCTTTTAATCCCAACCCTGTTTTTAGGGCAGCCTAACTTATTTTACAGTGAAGGCAGTCTCTCACTAAACCACATTTTGCTATTAGAATTCCATCACATCCACTGGGATGCAAATATTTTTTTTTCAAGGAAATATAATGCTTTGCAAACTGGAAAAATAAAAGCTGGCAGAGGCAGAAGGTGGTGGCAGAAGTGGAGTTTGAAACTTGTGCTCCAAACTCTGCTGCTTCTTCCTCATGCTGAGACAGGGACTGCAGAGGCTCTGGCAGCTCAGGCACAGAGCAAGCTTTTTTCCCCCAAAATTTCCAAGAAATATGTGGCAGTTTCTGAAGGTAAAAAAATAAAACCACCTGTGAATGTGGAAGGAAGGTTTATAGCCCTTATGAGAGAAGGCGGGACTCGACCTACAGTCTAATTTCAGCCCTGGCATCCCTTTAACTGAGGTCAGTGTTTCTCTGGGAGAGATGTTTTTTTTTTTTTTTTGCAATCTCACTGCTGTAGCAATAAATTGCACTAAATTTCATCCCCTTTCTAAGTTTACATCCAGGACAGTAACTTAAGTTAGTAGATGGGTAAAGGCACTTTTTGTGGCTGTGTTTCTTTTCACATAGGGAGATTCAGCATCTGCAGCAGAAGGGTTTTACTCTGCAAATTTTGAAAAAAAAAAAAAATCGTTTTCCTATCTATACTCCAACCAATATTCAGGTGTGTAGTCACATCTCCTGCAGCACTTTCCTGTGGCCTCCTGGCTGGGCAGGAATGTGTGAATGTGGCTCTCCCATCTCCTGAATGTTATCATGTGCACCACAGCCAAGGACTGAGCTGGAAAAAAATGTATCCAATACATTTGGATGCAGAAAGAAATAATGAACCCTCAAAATTCATGTGATGACCCCCCACAAATTTACAGAGTGTTTTGCTGTGTGAACTTTCTTTTGGATACACCAAAAGTAAGTTTTTGTACATGTACTAGCACTTCTGTGATGTGGATCAGGCTTTTATTTAGTATCATATTTAGATTTGGGCTGTATTCCCTTGCTACAGTAATGAAAAGTATTTGAGAGATAGCATAGACATAGAGAAGATGAAAAAAAGCACAAGAGATTAAGCTGCCAAGAGCTGGATTTATGGTTTTTTTTTTTTTGTTTCTGTCTAATAAATTATATATTGGATGTGTAATCTCTGCATAACTTTGCCTTCCCTCATATGTTTGGAGTCAGATTCACAGTTTGGGTAGGAACTACCATTTATCTGAGCTTGTTTCCTGTAAACCCATGGATGCAGAAGCTGCCAAGACTATCTATTAGTTTCTGCTGTCTATTTGTTGGGTTTTACCGAGGGAAATTTTTGCAGACATAAATGCAACTTGAATTTAAGGGAAATATTTTTTTGCTGAGCTGTGCTCTGCCCGGTGTACAGGGCTCCAGGCAGTTGAGAGTGCTCTTTCTGCAAGTGTTTTAATAGTAAGAGAGGAATAAGTATTTGGACAAGTGGTGGAAAACTAAAGCCTTTCTTTCTATACTGTGAAGATTTTGAATAGTACTTGTCAATAAAGCAACTCCTATTGTAATTGTACCGGAGACATGGGCCTCCACCCCGAAAAAGCTGTCTCAGAGATACTAACCTCATTAAAATATGAATGAAAAGGCAGCCATCATTGTAATGGGAGAAAACCATGTACTCAGCAACAAACTTTATCTTCTTCTTGTGCAAAAAATATAAATATGATTTTTCATTGCATTTGGCAAGGAGATTGATGAACACAAGATTATTTTTTTTAAGTTTTCACATAAGTCACAAAATTTGCTGCTTCCCTCCCTGATTTTTCTCCTGAGTGTTTCAAAATTGGAAGCACCTTCAAATCATTTGAAATCTTTAAAAAGAAAAAAAAAAGGCTTTGTTTCTTTGGGACATTTTCTTGAATGTTGGAGGAAACTTTTGGATTTGTTTTTGTGGGGTTTTTTTCCCTTCTTTTTTTTTTTTTTTTTTTTTTGTGGAATATCTCATCCAATTTCAAAAGAAAACAAGAGAATTCATTACAGACTACTGTGACAACACCTTAATAACAGTCAATTATAGGGTGCTCAAATGCCTGTTCATTACTATGTCTCTGTTAATCTAGTCCTAAATTTCTTGCTTGATAGATACCACAACTGGCCAAGAATACAATTGCATTACAAAGTGCAATGAAAAATATACAAAGTGTAACTGCAGGAAGGAGGCAGTTTCAAAATAATCGAACTGTCAATCCAACATTTGTCAAAATAATTAGACATATCTGGTCATTTTTTTAATAAAACATGGACAGACTTGGAATAGGTAATATGGGAAGGTTTAGGTTTAAACAGGAATTGTTTCAATGACTCGGAAATAAGTCTTTTAAAATGTTTCATGTAGTTTAATCATTATCTTTTCATCCACAAAAGTGTTCAAATCATTTTTGATATTAGTTAAAAGTCAATATTTAGAAGTGAAAATTCAAACCTCCTTTGCTCTAGGCTAAAACAGGAGCAACATGAATGCTGAGCTACTCTAAAGGCTGATGGGATATATAATTAGCTATTATGTTAATTGAATCCGCTGTGAGTTTGTTGTATGAGATTTCTTCATATAATATGCAAATAGCTTCGAAGGTTTAGTTTTATTAGACAATATAATTAGAAATCTTCTAAAGGACTGAATTCTAATGAGGCGTAATAAAGCTTTGTAAAATATCTGTTTGCTGGGTGAGCAGACCACCTGGGCTTTATCAATACCAGGAAGTTTGTTGTGTAATGGCATATTTTAAAGAAAGTTTAAGAATTTACCTTACTAGTTCCATTCATCACAGTTTTATTTTAGGGAAAAGAGAGTTCATTTTGGCAAGGAGATTAAATTCTTGCCATGAGTAAGGAGGTGAAATTCTTGTAATCGGAGGGAGGAGAAGTAACTTAAAAAATAAACAGCTTGAATTCTGCTTATTTAAAAGAAAATAAAAATAAATAATAACAATTAGAAAAAAAAAACCTCTCCCAGCTGTAGTGTCAGTTATGTGTATCTCTTAAAGATCCTTAAAGTGAAATGTTACATGAGCAAAGTTAGCCATTTTTCCTGCCATTAAATGCCTGCTTCAAGCAGATGTACATACTTTAGCTTCTGTAGTGTAACTAATCAGCGTAACTTCACTTTTAGTAAAATAGCCCAACATGTTAATATGTGGAATTAAACTCTCTCTTCTAAAGAAAGAAATTCACACCAGGGTATTCCGGAGCTGGTCCTGAATTCCACCTTCGCATTCCACTCGCTTCAAGACCACCACCAAAGACAAAGCTTAAATTATTTTAGTTAATGCCAGAATGCCAAAAATGTGTAATCTCTCGCCTAATTCTCCTTGTTCTCAATTTAGACTGTGCCAAGGCTGCACTATTCAGTCTCAATATTAATTGAAAATAATAAAGACAGGATACTTTGCGCTGGTGCAGCATTCAGAGGAGGGCATTTTTTCTCTCCCTGTCAACAACAATCAGTAGCAACACATCACAAAAAAAAAAAAAAAAATTAGAAGTGCTGATTTAAGCTGTAGATTTAAAGAAACCTAGAGGAAGCACAGTCCCAGTAAGTGGCCTGCCAGCCTGCTGGGGAGGAGAGGCAGAAGACAGCACAAACTGCAGCCAGGCAAGGTGTCCATGCAGCCAGGCTGGGGCTACCCAGCAAATGTTTCATTTCTCTGTGCCTCACCCAAATACTTCTGGCCCTGTGCTTCACAGAGATGCTCTCTGCAATGCCAAAAATCTGACAAACCCACATTTAGTAAAGGCAATGAATATATTGCTGTGGATATATTATAAACTTACCATGCTTTGCACAGCATATTATAAAATTGTTGTGCCTAGGTCTGGCTGGAGGCCTGGATGGTACCAGTAGCTGTCCATTAACACTTTTCTGATCCATGCACATGAAATCTGCAGCAGCAAGTGCTTGTTCCTCTTGCTTGAATAATGAGAATCTCAGCATGCTAGAAAAGGATAATACTGTACACATAATTTTCAGCTGAAAGAAAAAAAAACCATTGAGTTTGTTTTTCCAGGTTCTGCTTTAAGCTGTCCCAAAGTTGTCCATGATCTCTCAGAAAATTCCCCTAACTTCCTGCCACCGTTTGAGGAAACAAATAGTCAGTCAAAACCAACCTTCCTGCCCAAATGTGAACTTTATTCACACTCTGTTTTTATTTCTTCCTTAGATTCAAAGCGTCTGGAGAAGATAGCCTGGAGCAGCCTTCAGAAATCAGGACTGTGCCCTGGAGAATTAGTGTCAGAAGAGGATGTTACCTGTTTGCCTTCCCTGCTATCCTCCCCTTATCCCCTAAGGGAGCAAAACCAGGCTGATTCTGCCTAATGTTAATTAAATCACTCTGTTAATTAGAAGTAAGGTGCTTTAGCAACAAGCAAACAAAGGGCCCTTTCCCTCCCTTGCTCTGCAGGATGGACTCCAATGCATTTAAATGTTGACTGGATAAACTCGGGAAGCAGAAAGGTCTGAGGAGGAGCCCATGTGCTTTGATCATCCTTTCCCACCTCTTCCTCAGGCACAGCAGCTCTCCTAATGAAGGGCTGCCTGCAAGGGATGCTGGATGCTGCTAGGAAAGCCTGGCTGGGCAGAGAACCTGGGAGGAACTCATACGGGTGACAGAGGAGTCAGCAAAGGGAAGAAAATATGAAACAATATTGAGTTTGATAGTCTGTTGTGCTGGAGAAGGTTTAAGTGTTCAGACCCAGTGGTCACATCTGGGCAAAGACTCAACAGGCACCATTGCCCGCTCTGAAAAGCAGCTGCCTGTGCTCTTGGCCTTGGGGCAGCTCTTTGGAGGGCAGGGCTGGGGGCTGAAGGGCTGAGGAGATGAACACCCTGTCTTGGGCCTCACCCCTGTCAGGAGGCCTCAGGGGTGAGGCCTAAGACAGGGTGTTCTTAGGCCTCACCCCCGAGGCAGTTCTCACTCCACTGTGCAGTTTCCCTAAGGAAAAGAGGGCTAAGATGAAATGCTGGCATGCTGAGATTCCCATGGGATACAGCTCTGAGCAGAGTAATTTCATCCCTGGAGCTCCCAGATAAGGGATGATACTCCCCACTGACCCCACCTCTTCCTTTGGGGTGACAGCCTGGACTTCTGAACCTCTTTCTCCATCCCTGGGAGCAGGTGAGCCAAAAGGGCTGCTACTCCCTGGTGCTCAGAATAAAACAGGCAGTTCTTCTCAGTGCTCTATTTAAGTTGTAATTTTAAAGCAGCAACATGCCTGTCAGGGGACAGGCTGTGACTGGAGCACAGGAAATAGCACTGATAAAGGGAAACCCCACTGGAAATTTTTAACCAGTCTTATACATGACAGTAGATAAAATTTTCTAATCCGTGGACAATTTCTATGTTTGACAGATTTCCATGCTAAAACCTCAGAATGTCTCAAACTCCTCTGCCCTGCTCTGCCAGCAGTCTCTGCTCAGGAAGGCAGCTCTTCAGCCTCCCCCAGGCTCCCTGGGGAAATCCTCCACATCCTCCACATGCTGAACCTGCACCAGGAGCCTCCATCCACCAATGCTGCCTGCACGCTCCCAGCCCCAGGAAGGGGTGGTAGGTTTCAGCTACTTGGCTGCAGCCCTCCAAGACCACCTATGGACTTAAGCCTGTTAAATTAACCTTAATACCTTCATTATTCCTCTGCTGGATGGCAACCATCTGGCCATGACTTCGAGTTACAGCTAACCTAGGCTCCTGCTTAGGTTTCAGCTGGAATCCCTGGGCTTTGCCTGCACTGTCACAGCAGTGATGGAGGCTGGGATGGGTTTAAGCTGGTACATGTCTCCCCAGCACCAGGAGGGTTGTGGATTGATGAATCCTGTCCCAGAGCTGTGCCAACTGTGCAGTGACTGCACACTGCCTGTCTTTCAATACTCACACTCGTCCTTCCATGAGTGCAAGGCTCTGAAACAACAGGTCTCCATGAAAATGATCCTTTTATCTTGGTTTTTCTCTCTGCCTGGGAACTCAGTTAAAGCAGTTCCATTTCCACTCAAAACTGCCTCTAACATGACATTAGCAGCATGGATGCTGCTTTTCAAGCTAGAGCTCTCCACGTTGCCTCAGGGGATGGGTTTTATAGTTTTGTGTCTACCCTGCCCACTCCATCCTCACTCACTCCACTGTGCCTGAAGCTACTCACACACTCCTGACCCCTGGACCCTTCTCACACCCCATTTGCCCAGCCCTCCTCTATAACAGGGCCTTTTCTGCCCTCAGGGTCCCATGAGCACATCCCACATCCCCTCTTTTACCAAAAATGGTCACAGAATCACAGGATCAGTTGGACTGGAAAAGACCCCAGAGATCATCGAGTGCAACCTGTGACTGAGCACCACCACACCAACTGACCATGATACTGAGTGCCACGTCCTGTCTTTATCCATAAACATCTCCAGGGATGGGGCTTCACCACCTCCCTGCACAGTCCATTCCAATGTCTAAATGATGGAATACATTCTCGTGGACAGCAGCTTTGGGGGACATTGCCTGTCCTCAGTCAACAGAAAGGGATTTTTTTTCCCTTTCCTATCTCAGGACAGAAGGTAATACATCCCTTCTCTGCCTGAGGAAAATCTTCCCAACTCTGTTAGGCCACTCCAGCCCAGCAACACAAGATTTTGAGGAGAGAGCCATAAATTCGCAGACAGAAAAAAGACTTGGCTAAAGAAACAGAGTCCTGGCTCGGCTGCCATACCTTCTTATCACATCTCATCATTTATGATTTCTTTTTAATTTCTTTATAGGGCTTTCCAAGCTGCACTGGCTTCTGCATGTCCAGGAAAAAAGAAGTGAGCAGATTTACTTGAAGGATGTTTCTGGGTCACAAAGTACTACAGAGCCATGGCAACTTGTTCATTTGAGGTGTGTTGGAAAACATTGCACAGAATCATGCTATTTTCCACCTACAGTCAGTGTTCAAAGCATTGATCCTTTGACTCCAGGGTAGGTAATTGTGTTACTGTGTGTGTTATATTTAAAAAAAAATTATTGAACTTATGGATTACAATACAATACAATAAGTACAATAAATAAATAAACAAATAAATACAATACAATACAATATAATACAATACAATACAATAAATATTGTATTGAGCTTATAGAGGGTATCCCAGCACACTGGATCCAAAATGTCCAGAAGAGCCTCACTCCAATTCTGCAGCACAAAATAAATCTCTGGGTGTGCCTGTCCTGAGAAAGGGCATCCAAGTACAGCTTAAGTCTGCCTGAATGATGGACCAAGAGCAGAGGGGATCCAGGTGAGCTCTGCACACAGAAGAACAATTGGCTGCCCTGGAGATTTATGTATTTTATGCCAGTTTTTCTATGGCAATGCAGAATCCCAGCCTATGTATTGTTGGCATAAATCCTGCTCAAAACTGGGGAGAGCAGAGTGTCCCAGCTGTGGAGCCCTGCTCCTGCCTTCTGCTGGAGACAGCTGTGACTCACAGAGCTGGGATGCCTGGGACACGGACAGGGAGCACAAAAGTCATGGATCTCCTCCCTGGGATATGGACAGGGAGAACAAAAGCCATGGATCTCCTCCCCACTGCCCCAGAGAGCATCATCAGCATCCCAGCAGCCATGAGAAAATCAGATACTGCCTCTTTCCTTCAGTCCGAACAAAAACAAGGGCATTTAGCATCTGTGAAAGGTATTCTAGGAATGCTGAAGTTTTTGTGGGTTTTCACCTTGTCTTTCTCCAAAAAACATCTACTGCAAGCATTTAGGGCTGCTCTCCAACACATCTGCCCTCATACCTGCCCAGAGGAAGCCAGCAGAAATTCATAACTTTACCTATGAGCCATCCAAACTGAGCTTCCCTACCCCCCAAAATATCGACTCTGAGTAACTCAGTGGCAAAGAGAGCCCCAGTTGATAAATAAACATCACTGAGTAATTCTGTGCAGACTTATCAGCTATCACTTCCCAGAGGCATGGGGGATTATCACCCCAGCTGGCAGGAGTGGCTGCCTCCCTGCTGCACTCACAGGTACCAAAGGTCAGCTCCTTCCAGACACTTGCTGGGTCTCCCTGCCTTTCTCCAGGGAGCTAAACCCCATTCTGCAGAAAGCTAAGAGCTGACTTTACTTAAACACTGGGAAATGTTTATACACGTAGGGAAATTACCAGTAAGAACTAGTTTGTGGTTTTATCTTAAGGGGATGGCTGTCCCTAAAGCATCCCTTATGTGCAGCTGGTGGGGCAAAACCCAAGTCTGCCTGTTTTTCTGTTCAATGCACAAAGATATTTGATAAAATTGAATGTTGTTACATTTAAAATAGGGAGAGCAGTTGCTTTCTTGAAATAATCCTAATTTTCTGAGTTAAGCCTTTCTAATTTCTAGCTTGGTTTCTAGAATGGTGTATCCAAATAATCCAAGCACATGCATATTTTTATGGACCATCTACTCCAAAGATATGTTTGATAGTGCCTTAGATACAGCTGTGTAACTTTTCCAGATCACCCTACACATTTACGAGTGCTTTTTTCCAGTAAAAGTGAATAGAAATCTCCAAATACCAAACTCATCTGCTTTCAAAGCAAATGCAAATGAAGGGGGATGGCTGCACATCGAAAAACCTTGTACAAAAGTGGGCATACCTGCATGCCATGAGCTAAATTCCATGAGCACAGTGTTGGAGCCCAGGCACCCCCAAACACCCTCCCACATCCCCAATTCCCATCCTGCAGTGCCAGGCTCCTCGTGATGTTCAGGAGATTGTGATGAGCACATTACCCCACCTGGCACTGCTGAGGAAAGGCTCCCATGCTGAAGGGAGTCACAAATAATTAAATGTTTCAAAACACAATGGGTATGACATGCTTTCAAAATAGCATCTATAGAATCACTTCCACTAGGGCGAGGAGCCCTCGGGAGGAAAAGCCCTTTCACTCACTTCAGTTGATTACCTGTATAAAAGGGCGTAATTTCTCTGGAGCCTTTCCTTTCCAAATCACCTCCTTTCACCAAAGCCATTGCAGCAGGAGTGGCAGGTGCTCCTACAGCCCAGGAGGTGATGCTTCCCCAGACAGATCTATGAGGACGTGGGTCCCAGCTAGACTTAATTTTTAACACGCAATTAAGAAAAAAAAAGAAGGGAAAGAATTGGGAAAAAATGCCATTCCTGGTTTTGTGGCTCAGTGGAAAAATGCCAAAGCTATTTACAAGAAGGTCTGACCATGATTTGAGTCTTCAGGATGTTTCAGCAATGCCTGGGAGCTTTTTCTTGGAAATCACCTTTTCCATCCCAATTCTGCTAACCTAGACCTTTTGAGAGATGCCCCTTTTCAGCTCAGCTTGACAAGCAGAAGGTTCCTGAAGGATTTTGACATCTCTAGGCTCCTGGCCTCCTTCAACACCCATTTGGGAAGAAGGGGTTGCCCAGCACCCCTGGCCATGGTGCCCCATGAGTCACTTCCAGACTAAGATCTTGCATTTCTTTGCTGAGTTCCTGGGTTTGTGTCATAAACTGGTGATGCCATTTTCAAATGCATTTTGATGGGAGATACTGGATGGTCTGTGGTTTTAAAGATTGACTTCTTTCAGTGAAGAAACAATTGTTGGGGAATGCAACTGCACTTGCTCTTTAAGAAAACTTTGGCCAGGTGAAAATTTCCTTAAAAACTCTCTTGACATGTTAACCTCAACAAATACATTAAATATTTCCAGAAAAACAAAAGATGTGCCATTATAAAGCTGTGTAAAAAAAAACCATATACCCAAAATTGTATGGAAAGACAGTGCAGGACACTGGGAAATTATGACAACTTTTATCACCTGAGGTGAACTGTGATAAATTTCTCATGATCAATGACATCAACAACTGTCCCTGCACCCCTCCCAGCCTATGGCTAAATTAGGATCTATGTCCCATTGACAGCAATATAATTCTTCATTTATTCTGATGGAAGCCAGATCAGGTCACTGGATACTTCTGTGTTTATTACCTTAATGTGCTTTTAATTCTTCAGTAGTGTATATTTATATCTGGGCTTCCTGGGGGGTTTATGATCTTTTTAAGGATAATTACAACCTGCTAGGAAAATGCCCTTAAGTTCTATAAATACATTCTGATCTTCATTTTTACACAGATGTTGTCTCTGGGATTTTCTCTCATTTAAAAACATAAAATTTAAATGGGAGAACGGGAGTGAGAAAAGGGAGTGAGTAAGGGAGTGAGATTAAGAAATACATGATTTTTGGTAGGCATCCATTGCTGGAGTGTTTATGGATTTGTGGGATTTCCCAAGGACTTTATGAGACCTAAAATTTTTACCAGCTTGAGACAAATGAGGATAAATCACATGTGTTTTCTAGAGAAACTTCATGGAGATTAATACAGCCAGTCTGGGCTTTCTTATTGTTGACCTTGCATTTCAGAGGGAAGGTTGTGTGTTGGCTGGCTGATAAAAAAAGGATGTTACTGTCCCAGGGTGAGCACAGGCACAAGGCTGTTGCCAATAGAAATGTAAATAGAAGAGAAAAAACACAGGTTTTAATACCTATGGGCTTGAATTTGGGATTTATTGAGCACTGATTTTTTTCCCTGGAAGGTTGTGCCTGTCCAGCTGGCCCTGATGCCCTCTGATGCAAATCCCCATTTGTGCTGGTGGAACCGTTTTCTTGAACACCTTTGAGCTCTCTCTTGGGGAAACTTCTCTCTTCAGAAAAACTCAAATCACTGAGCAACTAAACAACTTAAAACTCCAATAGTGACAGAGAGAAGAACAAAAAAGAATAATTAAGCATTAAAAATCCTATGTGAAAATGACTTCATTCTCAAGTGGGTACAAAGCTAATATACGTGTGGGACATTTGAAGAACACCAAAGGCTCCTGAGATACCGCGATGAAATTTAGACCACAGCTAATTTTATCTTCTCTGATGGAATGGGCTTTCCTTTTATCCTCTGGTGTCCAAATTTTCTGTGCAAACTCTGATTTCCTCTATTTAAAATATGCCTATTTTTATTATTGGCATTGTTTTGATGAGAAACACCTTTGTGCAAAAGCTGATTTCTGCAATGCCTTTGTGCTGGGCCATGCAGAGTTGGTTGCTCTGTGTCTCAGACTGTTGGCAGCACTGAGGTGCCAGCACTGAGCAGCAGCAGCTCCTCAATGCACCCTTCTTTTTGCATCTCATCCCTTCAGGAGAGGTGCTGTAAACACCAAAATATGGGATTATTGAAGAAAAAAATCTATTTGCTTTGTAACAAAACAAAAAAACATTTCCTGTGAAAGTTTCTGTATAGCTTCCATACAACAAAACCTTGGAAAGGTCTGGGAGAGATGAAGGATCTGTTTCCTTCTCCAAAATCCTGCACAGCAGCTCTCCATGGAGGAGGTGACATGGTCCAGTGAATGGTGGCACCAGGCTCCAGACCCTTGCCAGGTGAGGTGAATCACAGAGTCACTTATGGCTCTGTTTCCTCATCAAACTCTTCAGAAACAGCAACTCTGCTTCAATGTGCATGTCAGGGGCTGAGACTGGCTTGGATAGAAATTTTTATTTCCATTTGTGTCGGGACCCAGGACATTCCTCTGGCTGCCCTGGAGGACTCCAGAC